>CM067360.1:118430436-118588697 GCA_034401795.1 Chaetoderma sp. LZ-2023a
ACGACACGACGATGTTCAATCCTGCGGTGAGGCCTTTCACGGCCTGAATATGTGATTCTACAGATGTAGAGGCAGCGTGTTCTTGGCGCATAAACTCGCCGGATCTGCCGGCCACGACAAAAAGTGGTTATTTAACCTCCCCCGCACTGATGTCGTGCAGGTTTATTTACACTTTTTACCGCAACAAGTGAACTTTGCCCGGTACGTCTTAAGAGCTAACTGACGTACCCCGCATTGTTAAGCTGGTTATGATATTCATCCGTATTCGACAACCCCCCACTGATAAATGGGTTGTTCTTAACTCTCATCCGTACCGTCGTTGTACGGGAACTTTCTTCCTAGCCGTAATGTTATTGTAGAACTTACTGACTGTTCGTTAGACGTTCTTACGTTGTGATTACCCGTCCTGAGTTCACTTCCGCTCCCGTTCTGGACTGCACGTGGTTATCCTGTTTGCGGGAACCGACATGCGGGAACTTTCCAGTTACCAGAGAATGCGTCAACTCACGTCACGCTAACTGTGATGTATCAATTTCAGTAACACGATAGCCCGCCTTTAAGAATGGCTACCGACTATTCAAGTAAATATACTTAACATCTTTAATTATGCCATTAATTACAACTTTGATGATTAAACTGTATGAGTGTAAACGGTCCCAGGAACCGTAACGGTCTAGGACCGCTAGTTATTAGTTCTGTATCTGTTTATAGTTATTCTTATTTCACTGTAGGTGTTTTACTAACCCGCACCGTAATAGGTCCAACAACCTGTACTATATGTATTATTCTGATCATTTCACATTGCATTTCTTGTACTGGTTATTTTAATATATGGCGAGCAGCCATCTGTTCATATGTAGAAACGTATGACTGCAGTGCGCGTAGGAAACACTATATCAGCAACATTTATATATGCACCACTTTCTCCCGCCACCAAAAAACTGTTCACTGAGGTCGCTGTCCGTTCTATAGCTCTGTTTAGCCCGGCATGCTACCGACTAATAGCCTGACTATTTAGCTCAATAGGATAGGTTTAATATGATTAGAGACAATTTCTTCGTCAAGAGACACATAGTGTACGCCTCTTTTCCGGTAGTTGCGATAATTTAGCCCAGCACGCCGGCAAGGTTGTATAAAATTGGACAACATACCTATTGGGCCTCATATGTATAAGTTATTGTCTCTCTTCATGTTCAACCGAGCCTTATGGCTTCTTAATTGTTTAGATGCCGCTATCCGCAACATGGACTGATCCGACCCTAAGAAACTATTTGGGTTCCCGAGCGGTGATGGACAGGGTGTGGTGTCACACGCACTTCCCGTGTATCTTCTGATACTTAGTAGTTAGTTATCCTTGCCAATGTCGGAAGCACTTCGAAAACATATTATAATTATTAATTTCTTTCTCATCTTCTAGGAAGTCTCCCCCACACCGCAGTGCATAACTGGCCAACCTGTGTTTAAACCTAACATCAGGTTACAATGTTAGCTCCATAGGACCTGGTGACGGGCGAGATACGCATCCCAACTGAATTCTCTAAGAATGTCTGGGCAAGATGTTAGGATCTGCCACGCCCTCACGGGAAGGACATTCACGGTGGGTATTCGTCTCTCTTACCACCACCAAAACGATACATCAGTTGCCTAAAAACTTTTTTTTGTGAAAAGTAACCATTGTCCTTTGACGTGGTATGTGGTTATGGAGCAATATCTCCGGATTCTCACCAAGCTCGGAGGGATTGCGAAATAACATGTATGCACGCTGTCTTGAATGTTGATGTCTTATGACATCCGCTCTGAATGACAGCCGTATCTAAAAGCTAGGTAAGGCGCCCGCCATTAGCAGCCTAAACTAGTTCGTGTCTCTAAAAACTAAATGTTAGGTTAGGCATAGAAGAAGGCTCGCATAAATAAAAGCGGCACCTACTAATTCAGCGTGTTTAAAAATACATACGACTGTGACGTGGGAATCCCTCGGGAGTCGCTCGTCCCGTCTTCACATAAAACAGCACGCAACATTATAGTCATAATTTCACTACGTATGGTCTTTTCTTTCTAGCATTTTGGTTGAATATTAGAGTAGGACATTTTTGGCCAATACCCTTCTCCCGCTGTATGTAGTGGCAGCATTTTCCTGTGACGGAGGCCCGCGCGAGGCACTTGCCTCTCGCAAGGATTCAGTGACGACGGCCAAAAAGATCATCAGAAGTAATGCCCGTGTGGGGCACATAGCCTTTCGACACTATAAAAGATAATTGTCTTTCCCTTCAGCTTAGCGGTATAATAACTTATATTAAGTTAATTAGTGATCTCGTATGCGGGAGTCTCCTTTGCGGGGATACCTCAACGGACCTACGAGTCTGTGTGGTACCTCCGGGAGCCCCACATTTAAAAGTTCATCAGGCTGTCTCTATATCTTGTATTTTCGTATGCTCCTTTTTATCTAACATCCTTGACGGTCTGCTTAGGTACATTAATTGTATAGACTTATTTTAGTTAGGACACCAATCAAATAGTGTAAGGCAATAGATCACGAAATTGCTATGGACAGGCATACTGGTGACACAAACTCATGGGCTGATACTGTTGTGTTCAATCTTCGGGACAAAGGTCGCACAGCCCCACCGGAATGGTTGAGTTCCACCGGCCTAAGGAGCCGGTCCTTGTTACCCATAGGGAAGTGTCGCATGGGATGCGTAACCCCGAGACAGGAAGCTAGCTAGCGTCATCACTCGCCATGTACATGTGACGTGGCGAGCCGACACCAGACACCAGAATGGCCTGACGCTACCCTGCGAGCTACATCTATATGATACATTTGTATAGCTGGCAATGCAATATGTTCGTGTATGGATCTTTAATAGAGCATACATTGCAATTTTAATAGATCGACTGATATCATTGGCGACGATCCTTGCATATGCCACGAGTAAAAAGGCGTGCATGTCCAAGCAAATATTAATCACTCGGGATAGGTTTTCTTCTTTCTTATTTCTTATTCTCTTCGAGGTGCAATTGCACGTAGAGTTGTGATCGGATCACTACCATACTTGGTGAGGATGTAAACATTGAAGATTGTTTTTGAATTGATGTTCTTTCAAAATGGCCGCCAGACCCTTTTGACTTCTAATGGATGGCTTTTGGAAGACATTTTTTTTCAAAATGGTCACCAGGCGCACATTTTGTGGTAAAAAATGCCAGTTTCCGGGTTTTTTTGCAGGAATGAACTCAGGATGGCAAACGCTTGAATAAAATGGTTTGAACGTCTTTATTTCTAAATGGTCGCCTAAATTAGTTTGATTCCGATCGACTTGAAATTTGGTGAACGTCTAGGTCTTATATTGACTTGATTTGGTATCAAATTTGAAGTGATTCATCCTACAGCTTTCGAGAAATTAGCGTTTCCGTGTCACATATCAGCATAGTAAACCTATGAGTAAACCCGATCCTCTTCAGACCTGGCCAGCTCCTAGAACATTGAGATATCTAACTACTTGTCAATGAATATGTTAATATCATCCTTGAGATCTAGGTCATTCGGGGTTAAATTTCCATGTTTGGCATAAGTTATCTGCCTTTCATCATGCAACATGCAACTGTTAGAAGCCATACCTTTCTCCACCCTTAGTGTCAATGCGACCTTTTAGTGTAAGCATGGATCCTTGAGCTGTGACTACATATAGAGTTTTTATTCGCGGAGCACCAGGTGTGTTCAATAGCCTAAGACGTGGAATTATAACGTTCCTTAATGCGCAGACATAACAGATGTCCAGTTATGTAAGTAAATGTCCTCTAGTTAATAGTTGTAATGTCGTCTTCTCATTAAATGTAGTAGCACACGTTGCATACTACTATGGGTAGTAGATTGTAGAAGGAACTATAATGTGACTAACATATGAATCAGAGTTAAGGTCTTTAATACCCACATAATATTCATCCCATCATTGCTATTGTCACAAATGAAATTCGATTGGATTAGATTATGAAAACATGTTGTCTTAGGCCTACACCTGTGGCAGTGTTCATATATGTATATTCACAGTTAGGATATTAAATAAATCAACGTACTATCACCAGGTTAAGATATTCCAGCCCATGCCATGTGGTGATATTTGGCAATATCAAGTCTGCAATTATTCTAGGTACATATACATTGATCATGACGTCATCATATATGTACCTTATTTGAGTATTACGTCACGTGATGGATGTACTAACTGGAAAGGTCAATTGCAGGCGTGTGTTTGAATGCGTGATAATTATATATATATATATATATATATATATATATATATATATATATATATATATATATATATATATATATATATATATATATATATATATATATATATATATATATATATATATATATATATATATATATATATATTATATTATATATATATATATATATATATATATATATATATATATATATATATATATACACCTGTGCAAAAGTTAAGCACCAGCAAAAACAATAGAACGTAGAAACATGATGGTACAACTAGGCTGCCATACTTTTTGTCCCCGCGTTAGCTGACATAATTCCAAGTACGAAATGCACATGCATGCATGACTTCACGCCGCTTGATGTCCGTGCGTGGCGGGAAACAGCACACGTGTTCAGTTATGTAAAAGTCCAGTTTGAGGTGTAGAACATGACATACAGATTTAGGCGACAAGATTAGGAATTTTGTGTTCATGGCCGTGGTTTATTTGTACAGAGATAATTAGCTCTTGATTGTGAACCGCTATGGCAAGACGAAGGTTAAGTGATCGTGTGAAATGGCAAATCATAGGCATGCATACCACTGGTATGTCATGCAGAGAGATTGGCAGACAGCTGAACATTAACCATACTGTAATCAGTCGTTTGATTGCAAAACATGGGCAAACTAACGAGGTGAAGGACAGGCCTAGATCTGGAAGACCGAAGAAGACTACTGCCCGTGATGATCGAGCCCTAGTACGCCTTGTTATGAGATCTCCATTCACCAACAGCAGAGTGCTCAGCCAGCAATGGGAAACGCACAATAGAGTGTCAATGTCTACCGTCAAAAGGAGACTGTATGCTGCTGGCATGAAAGCTAGGAGACCTGTCAGACGTCCTCTCCTCACTGCACACCACAAAGAGGAGCGTCTGAGGTGGTGCAACGAAAGAAGACACTGGAACATGAGATCCTGATGACGGGTACACTGGTCCGATGAAAGTCAGTTCCTGCTTCATGCCACAGATGGTCGAACTCGTGTATGGAGGTCCAGACGCACGGCGTACGACCAACGTAACATCATGGAAGAAGTTCCATTTGGTGGAGGTTCCGTTATGATATGGGGGTGCATCTCATTTGATTGTAAGCTGGATCTGTTGACTGTACCTGGAACACTAAATGGACAAAGATATCAAGATTCCATACTGGATAGAGTTGTGGTCCCTCATTTTGTAATTCATGCACCTGGAACCCACCCTATAGTCATGGATGACAACGCCCGACCACATCGTGCTAGAGCTGTGCATGAATACCTCCACCAGAATGCCATCGAAACCCTACCATGGCCAGCAAGGAGCCCTGATATGAACCCTATTGAGCATATCTGGGACATTCTGGGAAACATGGTGAGAAGGAGGGATCCTCCTGTGCAGAACCTACAGGAATTAACAGACGCACTCCATCTTGAATGGCAACGAATACCACAATGGCGTATCAGTCAGTTGGTGACCAGCATGAGACGTCGTGTCCAGGCCGTTATCTAGGCACAAGGTGGATATACCCGGTATTAATAATGACAGTCTCAAACTCGTGCACAGATGTTAAACTTCGTTTTCAGACACCATTAATGACAATCTAGCCACGTGTGTCAACTGTAGGGCAATAGTTGTCAGTTGTGTCAACGTAACCATATTCAGGCCTCGTTTTCAAGTTCAAACAAAAACATACAGTGTTTCCCCACCATCATAATCAGCATTCCTCTAGTTGCATTATTACCTCTTGCACTAAGATGGATGGGTACATAAATGTTTATGCTATTGCTTCCTTCATAGCACATGAATATACCCTCGCATGTGCGTAAAAATAGGGTGGTGCTTAACTTTTGCACAGGTGTATATATATATATATATATATATATATATATATATATATATATATATATATATATATATATATATATATATATATATATATATATATATATATATATATCACGCATTCAAACACATGCCTGCAATTGACCTTTCCAGTTAGTACATCCATCACGTGACGTAATACTCAAATAAGGTACATGTAGGATGACGTCATGATCAATGAAGTCATGAATGGTGGAGATAAATTCGTCACGAACGCATATTTGATGACGGGCTAAAGCGTTGGTGTACGACTTGTGTGCCTTTACTATTTAATACACATGCTGGTGAATATTTTGAAACCAAATTGACTGGGCGGTGTTGCTGCCTATTGTTGCTGCCATAGGCATCAACTGCGCCCAGCCAAATTGGTTTCACAATATTAAACGGGTTATACGTATAGTTTTCTGGAAATTGATAGTCGGGGAGTTCAGGGATCGATCGATCCCAACACAGTGAAGGGTGGGTGTATCTTCTCTAAACATGCCCCGGGCATAGCGAACACGGGATTACTCCATTGTCAGTGATAATAAATGATGTACCATCAATTTTTACAACATTGTGCGTGGATATAAAGTATATGTCTCGTATGCTATTGGATAATAATCGATAAATAGTGGCTGTGCGTTAGCTAATGTGTCTCGTGCCATGCTGCCATCTGTGACAAGGGGCGTGTAAATGTCGGCGCCATTCAAATGGCAATTCCTAAAAATACTAAAGATGAGTTTATTCACTGGCAAGTTGCCCATAATTATGATGGTCTGAAAACCCTAGTTTGCACTTTAACTGATGATTACGATTCGCCAATTCAGCTGCGCTGTTGGCAAAGAGCAATATTACGATATGCGCAAGTTGAGGCACGGATTCACTAGCTTACTAGCCGATGCCATTCACAGCCACGGCAAGTATTATCTGGACAAACGTAGGCTCGAAATACAAAACACACAATGAAGCCGCCACCGAAGGATTTGATTTTACCAAATGAGCAGGCACATATGGAACAAGACTCTGCTGATTGGTATGAGAGGAAGAAGGGAAAGGACGTTCTGACGGCCATTGAGACACTGACAGATAATAATAATGAATTCGAAAGGCAATCATGTCTTAATGTACTTCCTGTATTCTCTTTCAACTCGGTAATACCTCAGTCTGCAGCTGAACGAAATTTTCCCTCCTTTCAGATGCAAACACAATCAATCAATCAAACATCCTCATCATCATCATCATCATCATCATAATCATCATCATCATCATCCTTAAACCACATGTCCTCCAAATTGCAAATTTCAGGTTTTCCTTTCTTGCGTGTGCGCGTGTGCATGGGTGCCTGCATGGGCACTTGCATATGCGGATGTGCACATGTACATGTGCTGCGTTGTTTGTGCATGTGAGCCATTCGCGCATGGGTGCGTCCGTCCGTCAGTAAACATGTTCGTACGTGCGCACGTACGTGCGTACGTGCGTGCGTATGTGTGCGCGTGTTCGTTAGCGTGAGTGCGTGCGTGTGTACTTACGCTCGGGTGTTCGATTGTGCGTGCGTGTGGTCGCGTGTGTCCATGCGTGCGTGCGTGCATGCGCGCGTGCGTGAATGCACGCGCGCTTACATGCAAACTGCATGTGAGCTATGGGCATGCGTGTTATATATGAGGGGACGTGTGTGTATGCGTGTGTAAAGTCAGTTAGAAGTGTTTGATTATGTGCCCATGTAGGCGGTTGAAATCGTGGAATCAGTGAAGTATTTGGGTGTATCGAAAATGCTGCCCATATGACAATTCTACTAATTTTGCATTTTTAGTATCCCACACATTGTGTAGGTAAACATCGCCGATATTACAATGACCTAGATGGTTCCATCCCTCTGTCCGTCCATATGTCTGGTCATCCAGTCACTCACACCATCTTCTCCGAACCCGTTCTGTGGCATTCAATCACATTTGCTATGTTTGTTAGCCATTGGCCTATATTTGCGGATTTGTGAGAACACAGCTTTATTAGATTCCCTCACGCTATATGGGAGTTCGCAAAGCACCAGCCGTGGCGAAATATCTGGAATTTCCGATGATGCACCGTCAACTGGTGCATTTTATTTGTGCTTCCTTAACTAAATTTCGGCATGGGCATGATTTTCCGTTAACGACAGCCATCCGCACTTCTCCAACAGATGGCATATCGGCATTGACAACACAGCTGCCAAATTCTTTTCTGATGCATCTTGTGTTGTATTGCTAAAACGTTCCGGATGGAGGCACGATAATCGTAAACAAATGTCAAACATCACACTTACAATCGCATTGTATTATTGATTGGTAGTCATGGTGCCATATTGTTAATGATCTTCCACATGCATTGTGAACACACCTTTAGCAATGCACTGCAACATATTCAGCCGTTTCAGTTTAGACAGACACGGTTTGCACACGTATGGGCAAATACATACTTTCTGATTTTGGAACTAGTACACGTCATTGTGTTTGTAACGCAGTTGAGTATGAGGACAGACAGATCACTCACTTCTGCTTCACCTCCGCAAGACTGATGAACGTGGCATAGATAAAGCATTTCGATAGCACCTCACATGGGGGCTGACACTGCATATTAGGATGCACAATAACGTATACCCCAATAACAAACTCAATTTGTGGTGACGGAAGGATAGTGATTTTAAAAGTGATGAGTGATCCTTTTTAAAACCCAACACGACACGGGATCGAAAATTGGGCTCCGTACTGATGTCGAGTGTATGCCATAAAATACTTTTCACATGTTGCATCTGGATCTGTTCATCTGAAAATAATGAAAAGCGACTTTAACATGTACGTGAGTAGTGCCCTACTAAAAGAGTATGGTAGTCAAATGTAAATCAGCCTCCGTAATGATGTCGGTAGTTACCACTAGAACACTCGCTGAAGGGCTATCATGTTGCATGTACCAATAAGGGAGCCGTACCGATTTTAATCTTTACGGGTGAGGCGCCATACTAAAATCCAACAGGGCAGTGAAGCAAAAATCGGACTCCCTAGAATAGGTGTCTGAAATTTCTGCAAGATTGGAGGAAGACTGCATGAGGAGTAGTAAAAAGAAACAAAAGTCCACATCCAACGACGACTACGTCGACGACGACAAAGCAAGCAATAACATGACCGATCTTTAGAGATCCGTTCCGGATCTAAAACGGTTTCTAATATAAAATCGTGTGTATTCATGTGTCTTATATACATACACACAGATTAATATGTTCGATATCGGGAACCATGTCTCTCTATGCCATGACCAATGAAGGACTCCAGTTATAGTTGTGCCTCTCCTATCTCTAACCAAGCTCCACCCACGCGTCAGCAGTGTTGGATTCGATCGCTCCATCTCTGAACTCTCTGACTATCAATTTCCAGAAAAACTATACAGGTACACTGTTGAATATTTTGAAACTAATTTATCTAGCTGCTGATCCTGCCTATTCAACACCATGTTTATTAAATAATAAAGACGTACAACAACACGCATTCCATCATTAATTAAGCATTCTTGACGAACTTATCTGCACCATCCATGAGGTCATTGATTATGAAGTCATTATACACGTCACGCAGTTGATTGTGACGTCATGTGATTGCTGGATAAACTGGACAGGTACATTATAGCTAAGCCCCGCCTGCTCTTCACGCCTTTTGGAATCGATTTGCAACTTTGAAACCTGAAATCCCAGAACCTAAATTGCAAGCCAATGACTATTTTGGAACTACTTGGCAATAGCAACTGTCGCTCAAATTACTTTAGAATATCCAATAGAATGTGTCTTAGATTGAAGATTCATCAAAGCGGTAGCTACAATAGAGGAGTCCAATTCTAACAATGCCCCGCCCCATGTGTGTCTAATCTCCGAGCACGATTTGGGTGTGTTTGGTTAAATGTATATATTTTGAATCTAGAATTTCCAGTAAGTATACTGTTAAATGTTTTGAAACAAATTGGATTGGTTGATGCTGTTCTCTATGGCAAGACATACCTCAAGTCAAATTAGTTTTAAAATAGGCAACAGAGTATTTCCGAAAAAGGTTGTCCCGATCCCAGGATGATTCGTAATAAAGAAATATTAGTTACCTCTCCAGGATGTAGACATTGTTTGAGTGTAGCTTTCGTGACCATCAACATAATGTTTATTAAATAGTAAAGGCATCAAAGATATGTAATTCGTACACTTGGCGGACTACTCCAGCTTCATGACGGGGTATTGTCCGTCAATTAGTATTGCTGAGTCATTTTATATGAGACGTAATGGGCCTATCCAGTTTTAACCGTCAGTCATATGACGTCATAATCAATTACGCCTTGAACGAGGTAGATACGTTCGTTACGTACGCTTAATTGACGACGGACTAAACGTTGTTGTACGAATTGTATGTAGTTACTATTTAATAGACATACTGTGGAATAGGCAAATTAGTTTCAAAATATTCAACATCTTACCTGTATACTTTTCTGGCAATTGGTAGTCAGGGCGTTTTGGGATCAATTGATTCCAACACGACAAAATGGCGGTGGAACTTAGCTAGTTATGGGGTGGGTGGGGTGTGCTGGGGGGTAGCTAAAATTAGATTCATCCATTGAGTATGATGTCAATACTTGAGAGACAAGTTGGAGTCATTCCTCACGTCACTAGCATCATCAGACAGCACCCGGTACGGTGACCACCGGGATAGTGTATGTGTTCGGGCCATGGATATGTGCTTTATTATCATGTACACAGATTGTATATCAAGTAAACATAGCTGTTGGATTCATGCATGAATACTTGATTACTGTATTCCACGGTTGTAATAGTAGAACATCCTACAGCTGCACTCAGTTCTTCATCGAGTTTGCCCACTGCATCTTGCCGTCAGTCATGCGTCATAGCATCGAATCTCACCCCACCCCACCCCACCCACCCCCAACCCGCCAATATGGCAATGCTCCTTTACCATGTTCCTCTTACGTGGCAGAATACATCAAAATAAACGGTCTTTCGTTTCAACATCTATGAATCACATGTCCCTGCTGCTTACTGGCCATAGATTGGAATTGGAACGTCGTTGCCAGGCATTCAACCATAATGCATAGACAGATAAGCACATCTAGACGATCGAGGTATGTCAAGAAAACAAGAGTTTTCTCAGCGAAATAATCCATTGTTAAGATGCAATCTAGAAGAGCGATAGGCGTATGTATGAGAAAAGAAAAGAATTTCGATAACACGTTAATTGTGATTAATTTTCTTATAACTTGCTCATTTCCAGTCTAATACAACACTGGCATTAGTGATACATAACGCCAGCAAGGAGTGTTCCTATTCTCAGATTACTCCATATCGCATAATGGTCAATGGATAAATCATAGCTGTTGGTCAAATATATGGCGTCATAATCAATTAGGTCACATATATGCTGACGTCACAATCGTGTGTGACAGTAATCACCCAGCATATAGCTGGCATAGTCTACCAAATATACACGGTGCATGTCTTTGATGAATTTACTATTTAAGAAACATTCATTTTGAACATGTTGTACCTAATTTGACTGGGCACTGCTGCTGCCATAGGCACATAGCCAAGCAACAACTCCCAGTCAAATTAGTTTTAAAATATTCAACGACTTACCTGTGCAGCTACGTTGAATATGGGATTCTGGGAATGCAGGGTTCTATCGATCTCAACACGGGCAAAGTGTGGGCGGAACTTAGCTGGGAATGGGCGGGGCATAGGTAAAAGTAGATTCGCCTATCTGTAAAGGAGATTTATGAGACGCGGAGGTTGTTAGTAAAAAATAAACACCACTGGACCGAGTTCACGTATCCCGCTACGTACACATACTTGCTAGATTGCGAATGTATATGCTGCTATGGATATTAGTTTTAGGACCGTTCTAGTGGTGCATACGTATGTCAATGTTTGTGTATCTTATGCTTCACGAAAATGGTAGCATATGTCCAGATGTCAGAGTTAGTCTATCACATCGTTTGCTATGTTGAGTACGATAGCAGTGTGTGTTTGTCAGCCGCGGGATTGTATTACTACAATATATAAATGGCATGTCTAGTCATAGAAACATTATAAAATATTTTTTAATAAAGTTGGATTTCCTAATTCCAATCTCCACCATGCGTGTGCCACTTCAATTGTGCCAGCCAAGACCAAAACATAGTGGCGATTTTAAACTTCCGGTGCAATTCTAACCTTGTACAAAATGTATTTCAGTGTTAGATCAGTCCATGGCGTATAGTACCTAAGTTAATGCCATTGTGACATACCGGAATTTGGCAACACATAATTGGTTTCTTAATACAACTTTTGGAGTATCATGATACAATTCATTCCACGTGTGTCAATTTCAATGGAGCATTCCTTTGTATCCGCCCACCATGTGCCGTCATAATGAACTACGTAACGTGTATGATTACGTCATAACCAATTACGTCATGAATGGCGTAGATAAGTACGTCACAAAAGCATATTTGGTGCAAGACTAAGCGTGGTTGTGCGAATTGTGTGTCTTTCCTATTTAATACAGATCTTGTTGAATATTTTGAAACGTGTTTGACTGGGTGTTGTTGCTGCCATAGGCCTTAGTTCATCATCAAAATGTTTAACAGCTTACCTGTATACTTTCCTGTAAATCGATAGTCAGGGTGTTAGGGATCGATCGATATTAAATACGCGCGAGGCTTGGGGTGGAGATTAGTAAGAGGTGGTCATAGATACAACTGGGAAGGTCCATATCGTGATGTGTGTGGCTATGCTAATGCGTATCCTAGCGCTTTGAAGAAGTCACGCGTGCCCATTATTCTACACACGATATTCATCAATAACCCAAGAAAGACAAGCAGCTTAGCTGTCCAATCCTCTGCGACAACTAAATGTTACGTCCTCCAAAACTACATGTACTGTATCGCATATGGTATTTCTAGGTCATGGCCATCGTGAAACCATATTATAATTGAAAAGATTCTGTTATACGGAAACCGTATTGCAGAGAAGATATACATCATTGCGATGAGACAGGGGTGCGGCATATTTACTATATGATCGTTCTTTTTTTTTAAACATACTTTATTGTAACATCTGTGCAATGGGATTGGTCACAAGTGCTGGCAACTTAGTTTTGCCCTCTGCCTACAAAATTGTTAGACGGCAGCATATAATTAAACTTATATATATACAATGTATAGTTATATTTAAATAAATCAGAATATGAGTGAGAGAGAGAGAGAGAGGGGGGGGGGGCAGAGCTAGCGGGAGGGAGGGTGGAGGGAGGGAGGGAGATAACTAACATTAGAATACTCACCACATGATCGTTCTATCGACGAGACCGTGTAGATGCGGCGAACAGAAAATATGGAACCAGAAAATATGGAATTTGGTATAAAGTTATAATCAATGAATCTCTGTGTCCCAGAACGCAGTACATTCTAAACCATATGTTTCGTAAACCTGTTGTAATAGAGGAATCCAGTTTTAGGTATTCACCGCCCATCTTTAGTTAACTTCCATCCACACTATGCCCATGATCGTGTCGATCGATCCCTCAACCCCTTGACTATCAATTTCCAGAAAACTATGGCGGTAAGTTATTGAATATTTTGAAACTAATTTGACTGCGTGCTGTTGTTATTGCTGTCTATGGCTGTGACCGATACATCAGTGTGCTCCCTGACTATCTATTTCCAGAAAACTATACAGGTAGGCTATTGACTATGTTGATACTTATTAGACTAGGTGATGTTACTGGCAGCAGCAGCAGCGCACAGTCAAATTAGTTTCAAAATATTTAACAGCATTTGTATTAAATAGCAAACACATACAACTCGTACAACGACGCTTAGTTCATCATCAATTAGGCGTTCCTGACGAACTTAACCACCTCATTCATGACGTAATTAATTATGACGCCATCATACACATCACGTACTTGGTTATGACGTGATAGGATTGATGGTTAACTGGAATCTTTCATTGTATTATGTGTATTATTATGTGTAAGAACGTGCAACGTTTGCATTAACTATGGCTGTGGAAGAGTGTACACATCACAATAGTGTGTGACCTGCAGACTTGTAAAATGCCAGTGCAAGCAATACAAAAGGTGGTGGGAGTGGGGTAGGGGTGGGGTGGGGTGGTGCGAGCGGGACGGTCTGCCAGTCAAGTATATCACATCATAATCAGCTACATCCCATGGTGGCTGACACCACAATCATGATGCCGTAATGTAACTCCGATGTGAAGCTCGAAAATGCAGTCAAGCCTACGAATTGTGTGTATGTGATAAACTTGCAATTAAAAAAACTATTAGGTTCAATATTTTGAAAATGAGTTAACTGGGAGTTAGTTGTTGCTGTCATATGCTTATAGCGTAGTTATATAATTATGTTGACGAGAGGATTCTGAATTCATGGTTGAAATTATATAAGACGATTTGAACACGCAGGCAAAGTGGGCAGAGCTTAGCTGAAAATGGGCGGGATAAATCTAGACATTGAAAAAGGCTAGAACGGCTCTATTGACCTAGGAATAGAGAATGTTTGATTGAGATAAATCAAGTCATAGGTGACCCATATTACAAAGAGAGGAAGAACATCTGGCATGTTCATGCTGAAGACCGTATCAAGTGTTCCCTGTCGCGCCTGCTATTTAACGTAAAGCATTGAGAAAAGCGTGACATTAGTTGTAATGATGAAGATTGTTCTTTGCCCTTTGAGTCTAGATGTGTATTGGGTTCGTTGAAGACATGTAATTTATGTTTTGTCACTATGTCACTGATGGATGAGTTATATTAAAATTGCCATTGGTGCATGCTAAATAGCTCCTACAGTTTGATTTTTAACTTTGACTTGACAGTTTGCACTGTTATTCAATGATTAGTGTTCCCATACAAGAGGCCCTCCACGTAGTCCGTGTCATATCGTATTAACAGTTCAGTAGGAGTGGACACCACTTTATTGTCCATTGTTTTCAGACAAATGTGTTTTGATACATGTGGTGAAGGCAACAGACTTTGCAAAGTGTTTGCTTATGGGGCCTAGTGTGTATGCGCACAATGGACGTCTTCAGTTCATCCATACATCAAATGACGTCATAATAATCACGTGACATGTATTATCACGTCATAATTAATAATGTCATGGATGGCATAGCTAAGTTCGTCACGATCGCTTAATTGATGGCGGACTAAGTGTTGTCGCACGAATTGTATAATTGCTTTAATATAGGGGTGAGCTCACGGAAGAGCGTATGCGGTATCGCTAGCAACGCAGTAATGGAGCAGTCCGGTGGGACCTAGATCGAGAAATCAACCGGTCGGGTAGAATGGCGCCTGTATTTAGAACTATACGTCGTTGGTGTTGAAGACGTCACATCCGTTACATAAACAGCTTTGTGAATGACGTCACGTCGTTGGTTTTGATAACATCACACTCGTTACAGGAATATCTGTGTACATTACATCATGCCGTTGGTGTTGGCGACGTCACAGTCGTTACAGGAATATCCTATTCTGTGGTTGGGCCGAGCAACTCCAACAGGGAAACCCCATAGGTCAGAGAAACCATGTCTATAATCGTAGATATAAGTGAAGCCACCTCGAGAGGTCGCAGTGTGTGAACGCTGGCGCAGGGCAATACCGACCGGTGTGTAGGGTTTGAAAACAGTCGGACAGCCTGTAGCAGGGAGCAGAAAGCGGATGTGTGGGCTATATCCTTATTTTCAACCCTCACGAAAAGTGGTAACTCTTTACCGGTTATAAAGCGGTTATTTATGTGGTTTAATTTCACCGCTTTCTTCGTATGGCACAAAAAAGCAGCATATAAGTATTGCAGTACTTATTAAAATGGTGTGGACATTGAAGACAGTATAGATAATTGTGTGTATAGTCTTTTAACCATATTTCGTGGCAAACCGAAAGCCCATAGTAAACGTATCGAAGGGGGTAGAATCAAGACACAACCAAGTTCTTACCGAGGAAACAAATGCGTGTGTCATCCATATACAGTCCAGTTGATTAATAGTTTTAATAAACCAGACGGCACTACAACACTACAACAAAAGTATGGTATCGGCAAAGCGAACAGTAACGTACACTCATCTCCTGTTAACTGGAGAACAGATTTATAGAGACTCAGATCATATTTACAAGAATGAAGTGACTGGTCGTTAAAGTTCTCATCTGTTTATAATAGATATATATCCTAGCTAAATTTAGGACTATTTGTTACTTATCGGACAACTAACTTGGACTGTTGCCGCAATTGTCGATAGCTATTTTCGGGCGACGTTATTGCTGACTCCTTTTTGATTTAAAGATATTTTATTGTAACAATTGCACAATGGGATCGGGCACAAGTTCTTACAACTTAGATTTGGCCTCTCCCTACAGAATTATTTTAAGCAGCCAATGATTGAGAACACTAAACCGAGGTGAGAGAGAAACAATAAATTAAGAGGTGAGAGAGAGAGAGAGAGAGAGAGAGAGAGACAGAGAGAGAGAGAGAGAGAGAGAGAGAGAGAGAGAGAGATGTAGGGGAGAAAAACGATGTAAACAGATTAAAAAATAATAGGAAACTCTATTGTCGACGCTGGTAGGCAATTGTTACTATACAACCATTCTCGTAATGCTAATGCTAGTCATTATTGTGCTGGCTTCCAAGGTAAGCATAGCATAGTAAAATACTAGTTCTATATTTCCTATTGTGCACATACAAACAAATATATCTATAACAAGTTTACCGAATGCTGCTGCTGCCTATAACAGCAACAGCATTCCGTCAGATTGTTGTTAAAACAATGAGCCGATAATACCATTGCCAGTAGCCAACGATTTGACAACAATTTGGCTAAAAATCGTTGATGAAACAAATTTCAATTAAATTGCTCTCAAAATAATCAGCAGAGCAGTAGCTAGATTAGCTAGAACTGAGCGGGGCATAGCTAAAACCTGAAATGTCCAATCCAGTGCGCCTAAAATTGGGTAGAACATATCCAAATATGGGTGTGGCATAGCTAGAAATGGGTGTGGCATAGCTAGAAATGCATCACTCTAGTATCGATGAGATCAAGTCTCGTGATCAGTATCCGTTAATAAAATAACAAGAATTAATCCAACATTTTCTGGAATTCCACTACAAAGAAGATATACAATCAGCGTGGAACAAGGTTACCATATATAGATTGGAGAATTAATGTTAATGTGCGTATACTAACTACCCATTGCTGCTTCATAAAATGGCCGGTTACACTGTCTACTGCGAGAAAGACTTATATCGGAATGCAAACCACACAATGTAGTATTACTACGAGTGCCCCTGCTCCTCCTGCTTCTCTTGCTCCTTCTGCCCCTCTGCCCGCAACCCCTCTTCCTCCTTCCTCCCCACCTCTTCCACTACCACTACTACTACTACTACTACTACTACTACTACTACTACTACTACTACTACTACTACTACTACTACTACTACTACCACTACTACTACTACTACTACTACTACTACTACTACTACTACTACTACTACTGCTGCTGCTGCTACTGCTACTGTTGCTACTACTACTACTACTACTACTACTACTGTTAGTGCTACTACCACCACTGCTACTACTACTTCTACTACTACTACTACTACTACTACTACTACTACTACTACTACTACTACTACTACTACTACTACTGTTACTGCTACTACCACTACTGCTACTACTACTACTACCACTACTACTACTACTACTACTACTACTACTACTACTACTACTACTACTACTACTACTACTGTTACTGCTACTACCACTACTGCTACTACTACTACTACTACTACTACTACTACTACTACTACTACTACTACCATCAGTATTGGTATTATTTCTCTTTCAATTCCACAAAGCTACCACCAGTATATAGATATTCAAATGAATGTAGACGGCATCACGGTGCTATGTGGCCGTGGCAATACGCATGGCCCGGGGAAATAGGTCACTGCAGGTAATCAGTCCATAGGAAGAAAAGGCACTCACCACTGACTATACAATAACTGATAGATAACACTAATGGCTATGAACGATAATGGCTTAATGCACTTCATGTGTTCTTTTACAGAGCTGTGTTCCAGCGGAATATTAAAAAGGTCAATGGTACTATTAACTGGCATGACCGTCCGCACATTTGTCAATCGCATTGCACTGGATAGAGGAAAGCTCTTATCCGAAAAGGCGTGTATATGTTGATGATGACACGAATAATACAAAACAAGCATGTTAGTGTGATATGTTGTAGCCATTAAATTAATCCCTCTTGTGTTAGCCTAATTATAATGCAAATGGCCAAAACCGTTAAAACGACACCTACAGTGCTCTTTAGGGATGGCCATTTATAGGTCAAGAGAAGACTAGTTAATTAAAGTTTGCCACTGGAATCAGTGGCTCGGAAACCGAGCCAGTCATTCCAGTGGTAAAATTTCAGAAATAGTCACTTGTTGGCCTGCGCACGTACACAGCACAACGTTGAATTTTCTTGATCGCTAAGCTTTAAATGGCCAAGCTGACCAACACGTATGTATGCAGACAGGAATACTTTTTGGAAATTCCAGTGATAAATTTACCAAAAAATGGTCTTTACATAGACGTTCGCCGATTACAAATTACGATTTTTCGGAGATATCTAGACCATTAAATGGTTAATTGGATATAGGTAGCAGTTGAGCGCTGTGTGGTAAAGGCTGTCGTTAAAGGATAACCCACATTGATTAGTGTAAACCTATTTATTTAGAGAATGTTCTAGGGCACAACTTAGCAAAGAACACATAATACGATTACCCTTTTACTTTTGGCTGTTTACTGAACATGTTTTATTCTACGTGTACACTTCTTTTGTATCTATCGTACTGCCATGTGTGAATCCAAAATGGTCTATATCAAATTGTTCAATGGACCAAACATCCACAATAAACGGACGGCTGTGTGCATAGAAATACGGTATGTAGAGTAGCATAGGCGTCTGCCAGACACCTGGGAATCTGCTGGTACCGAGGTGCGCGCCATATCGATTGAGGATTGAGGACCGGGTCTAAGGAGGGTGGGCCAGGCCCAAAACGACACCACGGCCATAATTATTTATTTTGAAACCACACGTCTCGTAACCTCAATCAAGGTTGCGTTGCTATACTGTATGGACGTCCACGGATGGATGTGGGGGTAGTTTCGTCTAGGATGGAGGTAATCGCCACTGTTACGAACGGTAGTCGGAAAATACGAAAATATAACATCACTGTTCAAGTCAATGTTAGATCTCCCTTTATACCGACTATACGTGGAGTTTTATATCTTTTTTCCCAAGTGTAGTCATTAACTAGTTAAATGTAATCCAACATGAAGTAGATTCTGCGTAATTCATTTTGCATTGTATTGAGGAACGCATCCTCGTCGAGAGAATAAAAAACATGGCCGCTAACACGTTGGGTTAGGCTTGGAGCTGATAACTCTGCAGACACCCTCGACTAAGTTCAAGCCACTTCGGCAATGGCGTTGCACTTTAAAATGATGCTACTGATTTTCCCGTCTCTACCATGCAGATATGTGTGGCATGTTGTATATCATAATCAGCCTCCCCTATCCTGCCAATTGGATGACTCCAACATGTAATCAAGTATTGATGTCATAATCAATTACATCACAGCTAGGCCGACGTCGAAATCCGAATATGAAATGAATACTGTGTCTAAGTCGCCCGTGAAGGCTGAATACCCCGTCAAGTGTACGCATTGTATCCTTTGCTATAAAATACACATTCTCCTGAATATATTGACACTAATTTGAAGTGGCCCTGCTGGCGCCGGAGACCATATGCATCAAGAACACCAGTAATATTAGTTCAAAAAATATTCAACAGCTTGGTTGTATAATTACCTTCTGGGAATGCAGGGGTTGGTCGATCCCAACGCTGACAAAAGCGTGGGCGGACCTTAGCTCAAAACGGGTGAGGGATAGATGAAGGTGGATTCCTCCATTTATTGTCTAAAATCTGCTAGGTTTTACGACCGAAGCCTCACAATGGACGCACTATAGCGGTCGCTAAACGTCCATCAGCAGGGATACGGCACAATCATGTTTTATTTCATATTAGATAACCGATCACATTAAATATGTATAGACAATCTGACATTATCCATGCGATTGCAGTCATAACTTCGCCACATGTTTTCAATGCGTGATGCGGTATTTCAATTGAGCTGGGCGATTCTAAGCCTGTATCGGCATTCATATCTCAGTTCTTCCATCAAATTCCTATTTTATAGTTCATCATTGGCGCCGTCCTTCCATCACATAATGAAACATGCATGTTGATCTGTTTATTTCAAACCGCTAAGCATCATATTACCATATAAGAAGTATTTAACTGGTTACGCATGCATTGTGTATGCCACAATCGCACATGTCTTACGTCTTGGGATAGGTTAGTCATAACATGACTTCGCTACAGCCAATGTGCAGTTACTCAATAAAGCAATACGAGCAATGGACACCCTTTAACACATTAATGATACAATAAATCGTTGTGTCAAATCGCTAATTGTGTGTGATACAGATAAGGCCCGATTGACCACCTATATACATTAGCTTCTACTTTATATCATTCGTCTAGACACGGACTGTTAGATCATAAAATGAGATCATAATTTAGTATAGACGAATGCCATCCGTATTCGCAATTTAATGGTGTCATGTAATCCACGTTGTGCCCATGGATATTATCGTCAGCGTGTGGGTCATGCATTGGGAAGGGGTTTAACGGTTTAACACCAATACACATACCCTTAAGATAACTAGCTACCGAAAAATAAATAAAGGTCCTTGTCCGAATACAATGTTAATAACTGTCATGAGGTAAGGTTGTGGCTTTGTGGATGTGGGACGTACATTTTCATAGATGGATACGCCAATGTACACATCCATTGGCACCCACTTCACTGAAAGGCAGTTCTTAATTTTAAGCAACAACAACTTCAACCCAGATTAGTCACTCGTATCCCAAATAGATTTGTTTCATCATAGATCATCTCTTGAAATAGATGTGCAGCGGTGATGTTGGATTTGTCGTTATGTCTGTGTATTGTGATTTGACAACATATCGATACTTTCTCGCAGTACTATGTTTGATATGAGAACAGTGCGATGAATGTATGGTGACGTATTTATTATTTTTCCAGGAAGCAATCGCTTTCAGTCAACATAATTGTAAAATGCCCAACAGGTATACGATGTTTTTTACTTTCACATTAACGTATGGGTACGTGTGCTCCTATTCAAAATCATGTCATGCAACAAGGCCATTCGTCCCGCATCGGAGCAAGATATGTAAGCATTGTACTGGCTCATGGCGTATCGGACACACCCAATGATTGTTCTCTAATAATGGCAAGTGTGGCTATCCTTCTATGCATCAAAATTCAAAGGACATGTTTAATTCAGCTAAGCCTTGTCGTGCCGAAGCCATCCACGGCGCTTTTAATTTTAAGAAATGAACGCGTCTTGTGCTGCACATGCACATTCAATAAGCGGGTGTTTCTGAGTATGTTGACCAAATTTAGCCATACGGGCTAACGTGTTACAAGTATCAAGTTCCGTGACAAAGCACCATGCACTCCCTCACCCTTAATATTGGTATTGCCAGCTTACGAACATTGTAACTGAAGAGAGTATCTTCGAAGCAAAAACTAGTGTCGAGAAGGTATTTTCGTAGTGAAACCAACTGCGTTATTTACTGCCTCTGCTGTTTTCGTATTGTTTTGCCAAGTAAATGTAAATAATTTGACAGAGCGTTGAGCAGCATCGGACAAACATGCAATGCATAGATTCGATGTTAGCCCTTAACACACTGATGTCAATATTATATGTTTTACGGTGTCAATAGTAAAGAAACTGGTGTACATTGTTCAACAATCTTGGTGGAAGATGGTGCTGTCTACGACAGCACACCCTTTCACCAAGTTTGTTGAAAAATAAACACCAGTTCATCTTCTACTTTGATTTGAAAATTTACAATTTTAATATCAGAGTGATAAGGGTTAATGCTAGTATGTGAAACAACCAGAACATACAGTTAAACAGAGACGCTTTAAAGATGCACCACACATACCATGGAGATATGCTATGACAGTTACTAAATCCTTTCTTTTACTGGTGCAGTAAATGGATCTATTTAGATTTATAACACAGAGGATACCCCAATTCTCCTTTGCATTTCTATACTGATACTGGCAGTGGAACACAATATGATGTCCAGGTATAGACCGTGGTGTGAAGAATACAGTACCGTACAGCTCATGATATATCTGTACCGAAGCGTGCAATGTCGAAAATACATCTATTTCGATAAGTTAGAAGTCTACTCTTATTGAGGGATCCGATCTGTCACTAGAGTATCTGGCGTCATAATCAAACGCGTCGATTGTTAGCTGACGTCTCAATCACAATGTCATAACCCGTCAGAAAGTAGGTTAGGAAAGTGTAAGTAGGGTCCGTCGTTCATGAATTTAGAATCTAATAAACATTTTGTCGAATAATGTGGCACTGCTTTGACTGGGAACTTTGACTGCCAAGCACACGCAGCTCACAGTCGACTCAGTTTTAAAAAGTCACCAGCAGGAAAATGTACACCCTTATTGCATATCTAGGTGTTTATATATATATATATATATATATATATATATATATATATATATATATATATATATATATATATATATATCCTCGTGGTCGCTCGGAAACATGTACGGTCTCACAGTGCATGTGAAATCATTACGAGTTACCTAATCCAATGCATACATTTCTTACGAGTTATCTAACCAATGGCATAGGATATTACAAATGTGTTCATATCGAGAAATATTAAACGGGTTGAAAGCTGTGTTTATGTGATAAAAGAGAAACGCAGCTAGCTCACAATGTGAACATGAGAATACGAACTAATGGTTGTATTTATTATGATTACGAGACGCCCCCTCTCATGCTGGCATGATATTTCTGAATATGTGCCTTCCACATGACTCTGCCGTGGTAGTGATGGGTTCAATTAGCCTTCGATTCCACTGTCTGAGTGGTCGACCAACAATAACCATAATGATGCCTATGACGCCAACTCCCTGATATATTCTCCCATCGTGTTGATGTTGACTATATTTAACTCCTAAATTACAGAAATTTAGCATTTCAATTCGTGCGATAATTGCAATATACGCATACGCTGTTTCTGTCTATATCAGCACGCTGACTAAACAGCGTTCTTCCCGAAATAACCTGATAACTGGATCTACAGCAACGTACAGTCTAACATCAGAGGTGCTAATGTTGAGCAAATCGTTTGGTACGGCCATGGTTTTTGTTGTGTTTAAGATACCTTGTTAGTGGAAATGTTATGCACAGATGATGCATGTATTTATTGCACTGTACACCACTTACTAATGGGAGTTGAATTTGAGTAGCTAACCCTGTATTTTCACTCGTTATATAGCGCCATAACTCATTTTAAACAGAAAACAGTAATACCCAGAAATTGCTGACCATTGCTAAACAATATTTGCAACATTCTATAAACATTTCTGATTTCAGAGATTCCCATATATATGTACTCAGTTTCCGGATCACAAAGAAAGCAAATCATGATCCGAGTCAGCTGTTTTTTAGATACAGTTCTGGAACCACAACCACGCACGCGCGCACGCACATACACTCACACGCATACTTACGCACACACGCACGCACACAAGCACACGCGCAAGCACGCGCATATCTACACAGACACACATATATAGACATGCATGCACACATGAACATAAGCACGAGAAAGGGAAGGACTATTGAGAACATATAATGTTGCTTGATTTTCTTAACTTAATCCGTTATATTCGCATGCAGCAGATGAGTGAATAAACATGACAGTCCCTTTATTGGAATTAGTGATACATCACGCATTGGCCCCTTCCCGTCTTAGCTATACCCCGTCCATCTCTAGCTAAGCTGCTCCACACCCTGCTGGTATTGGAATCGATCTATCGCTGAGCTCCCTGACTATTAATTTCCAGAACACTATACATGCATGCTGTTGGCGATGTTGATACTAATATGAATGGGTGCTGTTGTTGCCTATGGCAGCAACAGTATCCCGTCAAATTAGTTCCAAAATATTCAACAGCATCTTTATTAAATATTATAGACATACACTTCATACAACAACGCATACTCCGTCAGCAATTACACCAATTATGCGTTTGTGCCGTACGTATCTACGTCATTCATGGCGGCATTGGTTATGTAGTTGATTATGACGGCATATAATGGATAGATAAACTGGAAAGGTTCATTATGTACATATTCTTAGAGTCAGCCCATGATGCACTATGGTCAGTATGTAAAGGAATTCTCTAAAACATTGTGGATTGTGAGTGAATATATCTATAAACACTGACACAGTTTGGGCCACTGGACTGATGTTACTAATCCTGATATTTGAATGCCTAATTTATGTGATACCATGGATCTCAACTTCAGTGTAGTGGTTCATTCCATATGGCATACGCAAATGGCAATATTTGTGCGGTCCATGCCTCACGAACTTTGTGGCTTGTGCCTAGAATTATATTGGAGAGATGAATTTAAGTCGGTTGTCATGGTAACCACGATGGAATGGTGTGTTGAACTTTGTCAGCATGGGAATGTGAATAATACATAATACACATATTATGTTTAACCATAGAGATATATAACAATCTGTTTTTGATAGGTTAGACTTCCAAATCGTACTCGTAATCATACGAATGCCCATGCACATATCCGATGATATTACGGCAGAATAGAATGCCGCAATACAGTCATTTCGTAATACATGTCGTGTAATTGTATTAGTGAAATGTTTCCCAATGTGTCTAACATGGTCTATGTATTTGGATACGCTAATATGGTTCCTTGTGCTATGATGATGGCAGGCGTGTCCATTATTCTGCACATGCTGGTCATCAATAACAAAATAAAGACCAGGAGCTTAACTGGGCAATCCGCTTTGACAGCGCAATATTATGAGCAAGCTTTTCCCTCACCAAATTCTGGCCAAAGTCGCATGCGCTGTATCACATATGTGATAAAGTACATGTAGCTTTGGCAGGAATCTGGGGATGGAATATTTTCCGTAGTTTCCAATATTGTTCACTACCAGGTTGTGGCACGTATGCCAGTTCCTTGTCATGTGGTCCGACAGCTGGTAATGGAAAATAGTCTGCCTTACGGAAAGCTTGCATATAGTGTAGATATAAGGATTGCGTTGATACCGAGTACATCATTTGTGGAATACTCACGCTAGCAAACACAGGGGAATATGTTATACGTTGCGAGCAGAAAACATGGGGATAGAGAAGGAGATTGTGAGAGTAAGTTAATATCTATGAAACTAGACTGGTGTCGCATTGCATAGTACTAGTCAACATACGCTTGTAATGAAAGAATCCAGTTATAATTATGGCCCACACATATCTAGCTAAGCTCCACAACGCTCCGCCTGTGATGGAATCGATCGATGCCTGCACTCCGTGAATCTCAATTTCCCGCAACCTATACAGGTCAGCTGTTGAATATGTTGAAACTATTTTAACTGGGTGTTGTGTCAGCGCGCCAATTCGTGTTACTTTCAAAATATTCAACAGTATTACATAGTAAAGACACACAATTCGTACAACTTGTCGGAGTAGTAATAGTTTATGACGGACATAACCACGCCGTCCATGACAAAATTCATCATGACGTAAGCCTACACGTAACGTAGCTGATTATGAGGCGCTATGATTGACTGAATGACTGGATTAATATATTGTCTTAGTTGTACGAATGTTCCATGACTGCCTTAAATAAGGCTGTATAAGACGGTACAGTGTGATCTACGAACATGTCAAATTATAGCGGAAGAATTCTAAAGACCACTAACCTACAGCTAATAGCAGGTACTGTAGTGTAGCAACATACAAAATGGGAAATGTAGTGTTAGCAAGATGCACGAGTAAGTGAACTGTTTCTGAGGGAACATGAATGTATACAATTGTCAGTTTAGTCTTTTGCCACCAGTCGCCATATTAAAAAATCATTTATGGTACAATATTTGCTATTGCTATTAAAATCTATTTGTAAGAATATGTGAATAGAGTTGCGTCCAGAAATGTCATCAGTATTCTGTATGAAATGTATGTCTTTGATGAATTTTAGAAGTTAAGAATAGACAGAAACATTCCCCAGTGTAACTAGTTCCAGCACATTCAACAACTTGCGCGCCTAATGTATAGGATCATAGCCTGGTGAAAATTGAATTCTGTGAATTCAGGTTTCAACGTTTCAAATAAATTGCCAAAAGGTGGACGACACTTAGTTAGGAATGGACAGAGCATAGTTAGAAATGGATCACACACTAAGTATCACTGAATAAAATAGCAAGAATAAAACCATGATCTGTCTGGGATGGATGATTCCAGTTTCTCATGCACTCATATGCCGCTATAATCAAATACGTGGCGTGTATGATGACGTCATAATGAATTATAATCTGGCTGAATTCGTCACATACGCTTAATTGTAGACAGTCTAAGTGTTATTGTACAAAGTGCGTGTTCATAGGCAGAAACAGCACCAAGTCAAATCAGTTTCAAAATATTCAACACCTTACATGTATAATTTTCTGGAAATCGATAGTCAGGCAGTTCAGAGATCGAGCGGTCTCACTACCATCGAAATGTGGGTAGAGCTTACCTAGAGATGGGCGGTGATTAGATAACACTGGAAAGGTTCATTGCAGTCATACGTTAAGCTAAGAGTGTGGCGGAATATGTTTTTTTTATTTGACATGTTATTCCTATTCTAGTCAGAAAGCGTCTCAGAAACAACAATCATGGTATACATAATGATTTTGATAATAGATAATGTATATTTTGCTGATGCCTTTGTTGAAGTACATGACAAGAGTTCATCTTGTGCCAACAATAATGGGGTTTATTTAATACTGTACAATACTCTAATTATATGTCAAATTGCCCATTTTGAGACGCATTCTATTGTTCTTATTTGAGTGTACATGTACACACAGGCTGAGCCAACGGAGAGTGGCATAGTAGAGTCAATTTATGATCACCATGTGGTTATTGACGCAAATTAAGAAGCAATTTGCCTGTAGTATATATGCTCTGTTGTGTTATCGAAGTTGCACGAATAGTCTGGACACATAGTTTGCATATGCCCTGAAAGACATCTTTGAAACGTTAGAGAGAATACGTCTTTGCGACTTCCTATCTCCAGTTGATCAATACAGCAGAAACACTAAATATCGACGCACACAATTATAATAGTCATAAGACATGCGATGGGTGATGCGAATTGATACTGGATCGTGTTCCTAATACAGCCAAAGGCTACACATTCAAAGTTAATCTGTTCTGTATCTCATCCAACTTGACACAAACTGTCAAATCATGCAGCAAGTTACTAATTCGGAAAAGACAAGCGCCAGCCATATTCACATTAGAATCGGGTTATGTAATCTACTTTGCAAACACGGATATTAGCAACATTGTGTGGGCAGTACATGGAGGTAAGGCTCGGTGCCCCTAT
This sequence comes from Chaetoderma sp. LZ-2023a, assembly GCA_034401795.1. Classification (NCBI taxonomy): domain Eukaryota; kingdom Metazoa; phylum Mollusca; class Caudofoveata; order Chaetodermatida; family Chaetodermatidae; genus Chaetoderma; species Chaetoderma sp. LZ-2023a. The sequence continues at coordinate 118,458,210 of CM067360.1, forward strand.
GCATTCTCATACGATAGACACACACGACAGCGTGGATTTCGTTAATTGACCAAGACGTTAATAACCTCCAACAACACGATGCGAATGTGGGGTGGGGGGGGCAGCTGAGATGTGTATAGAGCGAGCGGGCGCTGAAAACCGTTGCTTAGCATACAGAACTATGACAAATTCAGAAAGGTGTGGAGAATATAGGACGACCTATTGAATAGTACTACTAAGAAAATAGTTTGACAGGACGCTGTTGCTAGCTAAGGTAGTAACAGCTTCCAGCAATACAATTTAACAGATATTCAAAAGCTTGTCGTTGATTCCAATTGACACATTTATGTCCCAACCCCATGGTACTGCACATAACCCAATGTCTTCCAACACTGGGCCATACAATATATTGATACATCACAATTTTAAACAATATATTTCGTGATGATGGTTAAGGAAATACTAGGCATGCCTATGCATTGTTCTATGTGAAAGCCACGCGTGCCCACCCTTCTACACATTACTATCTAAAGAGATTGGTCCAGGGTGGTGACTCGACATTGAACGAGTATTCTCACGGGGAGGAACCAATGCCCATTTACTGAACAAGTGAATTACCACACGAAGCAGCGACTCGATAACCGCGTCTATCATTCCAGTGGAAACTATTAACACATTTTCTCCGCTTGGCTTGCAGATAATCATTCAGTAAGAAATATTTTGATGTTTTTGACCAAATTTAGTCATTAAAGGATTAACACCCACCCGCATTGAGATAAAGCACAATGCACCCCGTAACCTATGCTCCCGGCACCGCCGGCTTACGAAAGTTGAAACTGAAGATATTACCTTTCAAACAAACCCTACTGCGTGTAATATATATTCATGTAGTGAGACCACGTTCAGCGGCACTGTAGTTGTGTATTATTTTAGCAAGGAAATGTAAATAGCATGGCATAGCATTGACCTATGCCAGAATTCCGCATGCTCATGATGCGTTGAGATACTCGTTCATGTGTAGTTACTCTGTTCTCAACTATTGATGTCAGCGACTCGTCCCCCAGTGAATGTATTGAAATGAGCGGTCTATCTATGAACCCCCGCTCCTGGCTAAATCATGCGGATGTGCTCAATGTCAACAATACATATGTTTAGAGATGTTAACAGCCTTCGCTTATTGTCATACACATTTTGTCAGCAGAATACCAAAAATGGGAATACTTGTTATTGTTACACGATGCTCTTCTCTCAAACGCCCGAGGTATTTGTTATGATATACCATCCACACGGCTCTGTCGAGATGGTAATGCGTTCAAATACTGTTCGATTCCCCTGTCTATGCCGTCGGCCAACAGTAATTTGTATGCTGTCAATGGCGTCTACTAGATATGCCATTGGCCGCCAACCAGCTGAAACATTAACGGATCTGTTGAAGTCGTCTCTATTTAACCATTTTTATGATAAAACCGGCCAAAACCGGCCTCTGCAGTGGTCTTGAGGAATGCCCATTGGGAGCCCAACCGAGCCACCCATTCCAGTGGTCAATTTTCAAAAATAGTCTTCACTTGGCCTGTAAATAAACATTCAATTAGACGATAATTAAATTTTCTGCCAACATTTTGTCATTAAAGGGTTAACTGCTAAACCAGAGAAATTTGCCATTACATTTCATGGGAATACAATGACTGTTTAGGAGGAAAATATGGGATACGCCTTTTGTGTCGATGGCAGCAACATGCTTCAACAGAATTCGTCCCAAATATCCCACTGCACCTTGAAATGAAACCCATAACACCATAAGTGTTAATGGACAACAATACGCATTGGCACTGTCATCGGTATAGTTGTTTATACAAGACTGATGGATAATACCTGACGCACTGTCTATGACTGTTACATGTATTAATACACTGGACTTCGCTTGTCAATGGGGAACTCCTTGTTTATCTATGGCCCGCTCATCTCTAGCTAAGCTCCACACACACTTTGTTATGGACCGATCCCTGCACCCCCTCTCAATATCCAGAAAACTATAAATGTAAGCTGTTGAATACGCATAGGGCTCAACCAAATTAGTTTCAAAATATTCAACAGAATGAGTATTAAATAGTAGAGAGGTGCAGTTCGTAAAACAACGCTTAATCCGTCACCAATTAAGGATTCGTGACTAACCTATCTACGTCATTCATTACGCCATTGATTATGACGTCATCATACACGCCACGTAGTGTATTATTACGTCATATGATTGATGGATACACTGGAAAGGTTATTTTGCATTGAATCTGCGTGATTAAATCTGTAACTTCACTCCCTATATGTCGATATAAATCGTGCTAACACAGTAAACAAAAGCAATCAGAGATGGCAGCCCAACCCCCTCATATTCTATGATATTTCCGGATATGCCAGATTTTCAAATTTCTCATACTAATGTAGAGAGGGATTGTATTAGAGCCAAAGACGTGGAATTCTAGTGTACTGTCACGCCGTTGAGCCAACTCAGACAAGTAGTCTCCGAGATATATAGTTCAACAATGTAACATTGATTTTTTGTTTCAGATCACTGCCAAAGTCTAGGGAATCTTCATCCAAATCACCAGGTTTTTTAGATACAGCTCTAAATATATAACCACAACCACGCACACACAGTTGCGCGCGCGTGCGCGTACGCATACGCACGCGTGCGCGTACGCATACGCACGCACGGCAGCACACGCGTGTATGTACGCACACGCGCATTCACTCACACAATAATCACGCAAGCGCGGAGATGCCCAGAATTGAACACATACACACCGTTGCACACACACAAACACATACGTATGCACCCACGCACACGCGCATGGACTGACGCAGGGACGAACGCACGTATGAACAGACTACCGCACGCATGCATGAATGCACGCACTCACAATGCAATCGCACAAGCCCGCGCCCAAACACAAAGACACGGAGACAGGAACCCATACACACTGATGCACATACGCACGGTTGCACACACGCACGCACACACACACGCACGCACGCACGCACGCACGCGCGCACGCACGCACGCACGCACGCACGCACGCACGCACGCACGGACGCACGCACGCACACACGCACACACACAAATGGGCATCTGCATGAGGAAAGAAATGTATTCTGAGAACATACTAATTGTTCTTGATTGTCCTCCTTTATATTCAGTACACCGTATGAGAATATATAAATTACAAAACGAACCCCTTTTCAATCCGAGCAGTGATATATCACCAACATTTGAACGCATTATCGAACTGATCTTCTAATGCAAAATGGTTAATGTGTAAATGAAATCTACGGGAGGGTGTATGTGAAAATATATATCTACTGCCACCATTTGATCCACTGGACCCATTCGAATGATCAGTCTGCCAGCGTTTAAAATGTATAGGACACTGCGAATATCAGAATCGTTCTAGTGAATAATTCAATACACCATTCGCGAATGGCAATGGTACTACATTTTATGATTCATGAAACCTGTGATTTGTGCGTAAGATTATATTAGAGAGTCGGTGGTCATCTTAAGCCTGATATCAAGATATGTCGAGTTTTGCCAGCAAAGGCATGCCATTACTACATACTGTGCATGTCATGTGTAGTCATAGTGACACACAGTAGCATGTGTTCTACCCATTTGACTACATCATCACCGCAAGTGAATGCCCATTTAAATGTCCCAGCAAAAAGAGAAAGTGGTGCGCGCATTCGAAACGTCAAACATTGTAACACATAGATTACAATTCCTAGATACATTCCTGACTCATACCTGAGTCCGCCGTGCTGTGACACCTGAAAGCATGCATACTTCTAAATGCACGTACTCTAGATTCGTTAGAGCATAGAAGGATCAAATCTATCACTCAAGTATCTGATATCATAAGCAATCACGTCACAGGTAGGCTGTAGTCACACTCACATTTGGCAGAGAAGTATCCGTCATGAAGCTGATCAGGTGTGTCATGTATACCAATTGTACTTCTCAGATGTATGTACTATTTAATACGAATTCTGCAGAATATAGCAACCACATCCAGGAAAATTAGTTTCAACACAAGCTTATACGTGTAGGTACCATGAGTATGGGGCTCTGAGAATTGAGGGTACACCGTATATAAACCGATGTCGGCACGCATAAAACGTGGAAGGATGGTACATAGAAGTAGTCGGGGTATAGCTAGACAGGGATCCCTCTATGGGATCCCAACGTGTCTAAAATGCTGATTTGTCAGAATGCGCTAATGTGTTCGTAGTGCTTTGACAAAGGCAGGAACATGATGCCCACATTAAAGACAATTAGCTTATCTGTTCAATCCTCGGTGACATCGCAATATTACAGGCATGAGCACACACCAGCAGCGACCTGGCAAACCCAAAAAAAACTTGCTGTAGAGAAAATCTACATCATTGTATTGAACAATCTTGCACACGTTGTGGCTTTCTCGTGCGATCATTGTTCTACCATGCGAAATAAGGTACACATTCTGAACAGGAAACTGGAAATAGGAACAAGAGAATGTGAGAGTGAGATAAGAGTAATGAAACTATGTGGCATATAGCGTAGTACTATTCAGGCAATGCCATGTCAAACATATATTTGGCATAGGTGCAGTCACAGCAGCAGGAATGTGCCGTAGCTGCATTGACTATGGCTACGGAAAACGGCGCACATCATACACATGTAACCTGTAACATGACAGGTGACGGATCCCCAATTGAACTCAGAAACTGTAATTGGTGTGTCTTCGAACTTGGAGTAACATAGCGCTAAGTCAAGCATAACTGCGCGTTCGTGGTGACCGTTACAAATGATGCTGTATTCGAACTAAGCATTGTGGTGTGGTTAATGCGCCTCCAAAGCTCCGAAATACCATTTATTTGTAACACGTTGGACAGTACAAATATGCGTAAAAATGAATCATGGATGATTAACTATAACTAACTGAGTATAACTGGCTATATGCAATTAAGTGAGGGATCCTAGTCTCTGTCCAGTGTGCACGGCTGTTGGATCGATGTATATACGTTGCATTCTAAAATGCCAGCGGCACAATTCCAATGTAGCAATATAAGCGATGTGCTGAATATTTCAGAACTGAGTTGGGTTAGGTGTGTTGGTGCCTATGACATGTAGCATCAGTTGCAAATTAGTCAATGGTATGTGTATGAAATGGTGTACCAATTAAAGACATGCGATGGAGGAATCATGTGTTAGCTATGCCCCGCCGATCTCTATCTGTGTTCCACCTACTCTTCGCCCGTGTTGGGAACGATCGATCCCTGAAATACCTGAGTAAAACTTTCCAGAAAAGTATACAGGTAAGCTGTGTAATATTTCGAAACTAATTTGACTCGGTGCAGTGTAGTAACATCGCTCAGTCAAATTAGTGTCAAAATAGTACACAGAAACGTGTATTAAATAGTAAAGACAAACAATTCATACAACACTATTTAGTTCTTCATCAAGTAAGCATTCATGATGCACTTATGTACGCCATACATGAACTAATTGATTATGACGCCATTAATACCCGCGACGTAGTTGAGTATTACGTCATATGATTGGCGGACAAACTGGAATCTTCCATTGGTACACTTAATAGACGAGTCGAGATTCATGAGGAGGGCTGCTGCATTATTTTGATTGCGCGGTTACGTAATAGGTAACATATATTGAGCCATCAAATAACGTATCGACCGTACAACTGTGCAGAACTGGTTAAAAACGCCCGTCTCTTAAACGCCGACTAAGCACCAATCATTATCATCCATCACCTTGATTACCAGAATATCCAATGCACATGCGCGATAACAATAGTTCTCAATGGGACATTTATTTGAATTAATTTCGGACGATGACAGCGTTTTGAATTAGCATGCGACAATATAATCCAACACAGTGTGACAGAGATGAGATTGATACCATTATTACTAGTTCTTCCTATCACAATTGTTGGCGTAAATTAAGCGTATAATCTGTAAACTTTCTTGGAGATATAAGAGAATACATCTATGCATACTATGTTACACAATAAGTATAAGCACTCTAATGCTTTGTTGTAAGAAAGTCAATCATTGGAAGTGTTTAACCGGACAGGAGACCCATCCACAACGTACATGTTAACCGACTTGACTACTGATAGACGGTAACTATGGAATATTGTGAATCGCATTTGAATTACAATGATTCGATGAGGGATTATGCAAGATTTCTAATTTCGCTGCCTAGTTCGTCAAAACAGTCATCGTTTTCTGTTTGGTAATTGGCATAATAGCCATTGATACATGGTATAATACGTTTCTCAAAATTCCTAACAATGCCATGTTCCTAAAACTACACTCAATAACATGTTGTGTGGTGTAGACATGGGAGATAGCACTGATCATGAGAGACCACGGAGATATACGATCCTGAGTGTATTCATTTTCCACCAACTATTAATTTTACAATTATGTAGGGAACAACATTAGCTTTCCCCTTGTGTGACAGCGCCAGCGAACACCATCCTCTGCAGTAGTCTTGAGGAATGCCCATTTGCAGGACAAGAGATAACGATTTTAGATAATGTATCACTGAAATGCCTCCTGACACGATAACCGAGCAAGTCAATACAGTGGTGCATTTTCCAAAATAGTCTTCTATTGGCTTACAAATTGGCATTCAAACGCGAATTTCCTATTAGCCTGACCAAATTTATTTGGTCATTAAAGGAATAATTGGAAAACTGTTTCCACTCGAGTGGTCTGAGCTGTTAATGAAGTACCTGACGTTATAATCAAATATGGCCCATCGTAGCCGAACTCCATACAGATGGCATAGCTTCAGCATAAAAATAAGTCAAGGTGCACGAATTGAATGTCTTTGAAGAATTTACAATTCAGTAACAATTCTCTTGAATATTTGAATATTTTGAAACCAATTCGACTGGGGTCTGAAGCCGACTTAGGTAATTACTCCAAAATACCTAACATCTTAAAAACATAGTTACCGTATACGAGATCGAATCTCACGACCAGTGCCCCTGAATAAAATTGCCAGAAAAAACTCAAGATCTATAGGGAATTATATCTTAAATATGATACAAATTCATCACCTGCAAAGAAATTGCAATAAATAAATAGTGGAATAAGTATCATAGTTTTCTAATTAGACAGTTCGCATAAAAAACCCGTTTTAATTTCATAGTAGACATGCACCCACCTTAGCATGACAAACCTACTATTACAACACCAAATATGATGTCTCACAGTTTATTTTAACTATTTTCCTAAACTGTTTGTTAGATGGTGGTACTTAATGCAACGCATATTGACCACATCATCGCTTCAGATAATAAAATAGTTGCTGTTTATTGCGAGATCTACGGCCACCAATTGCTACTGAATGCAAACCAATATCTACAGTAATTTCATTGCACTATTTAGTTTGTCTCTTAAATGAACTCAGTGAAGATGTGTGAACGCATGATAACCGGACCGCAAACCCCACTCGAGCTACCCTGTTTCTTGAGAATGTAAACGAATTTGCCGCAGGACATTCTGTTCAAAACCAACTGTCTTAAGAATCCACCATATGTTCGCCTCACTGGCCTTATCCTATGCAATCCACTTGCATTACACCTTTGACACCAGCATACTAACAGTTCCAATTACATGGTCGTGTAAGCTGTTAAATGTTCGGAAACCACGTAAACATGAGCACGTTGATGGCATAGTCAGCCAGTAAAAGTAATCAGTTTCAAAGTAGTTATCATAATATTTATTAAATCGTGAATGTTTTGGTCTTTCTTATTCAAGGAGTAACCCTTTAATGAGCAAATTGAGTATAGAAAATTAGAACATTTCCTTATTAAATATACGGGCCAATAGAAGGCTTTCTTGAAAATGTACAACTGGCATGGTTGGCTCAGTTACAAGACCAATCTTGCCAGTGGTACATTTTCCAAAGCAATCTTCTCTTGGACAGCAAATGGCAATTCCTCAAGACTACTGCGTCGCCATGAAGGAGTTAACCTGCATATACTGGCTAATTGCTGGTGACAAATACAGTGGCAATCGAATACAGGTTACACTGCCTACTTCCAGAAAGATTAATTTCACAATACCGCAATATGCAATATACAGGTAGCCACAGTGATATGTGGCAGTGCCTATAAGCACGCTTTCACGGCATATGACGCTGCATATAATTAGTTGATGAGAAACAAGAACGATAATGGCTTAATGATGTAATGTGCTCCATGTGTTCTCTTACAGCTGGGTTCCAGAGGAACATTCCAACGTACAATGATACCATTTCCTGACATGACTGTTCACACATTTTGTAATCGCCTAGTGGCGGATATAAGGCAGTTCGTATCCGAAACGGCTTGTATATGCTGATGATGCCACAGATAATTAAAAACGAGAATTTCTTGTTGATATTTGAATGCCATTAAATTAAGTCCCTTGTGTCAGCCTAATTATTAGTACAAATAGTCACGCCTACAAAGACTACCCCTACAGTGCGCTTTAGGGATGCCCATTGATAAGTTAAAAGAATACAATATTTTGAAGATTTACAACTGGAATGACTGGCTCTGTAACAGAGCCAGTCATTCCAGTGGTACATTGAACAAATAGTATTCTCTTGCCCTGCACATGGACACCGCATAAGCACAAGGGTGGAGTACATTGTGTATTAACTTTTTAGTGGTCAAGCTGGCCAACACGTCTGACAACAGAAACCCTTTTTTGAAAGTCCAGTATGAAATTTACCAAAATATTGTCTTCTCTAAATGGACGTTCTCTGAGAACAAATTGTAATTTCGTAGAGATATCTGAACATTTAAAGGGGTAATTGCTATAGGTAGCATTTTGAGAGCTTTGTGTGACTCATAATGCAAAGGCGATTAAAGCCTGTCTTTAAAGTATGACTTGCTCTGACGAACATGGGGCATTAGTGTAAACCTATTTATGGAAAAAGACGTTCTATGGCACATTTTAGCCAATGCAATGGATCACGATTGTACCTATCCTTTTGACATTTTAATGACAAGGCTGTTATTCTGCTTGTACAGTTTCATAATACACTGGTTATCGTACTGCCATGGACATATGCGAATCGAAAATGTTATTTTGTTCAATGGACCAAATATCTGCATTACACTCATGGATGTGTGCGTAGAAAAACGGGTTATGGGCTTAGGCATCGGAGATTTTGTTTCAGAAGTGTGCGCCTACTAGAACGTCCATACATATTGAGGACCGGCTCTAAGGAGAGTAGGCGAGGCTCGGAATGATATCATGGGAACGGCCAACATATATTGTCCTGAAACCACACGACTCGTGACCTCAATCAAGGTTGCATTGCTATTCAGCATGGACGCCCATAGATGACTGCGGGAGTAGTCTCGTCTAGGATGGATGTGATCGCCATTGTTGTAACCGGCAGCCGCCAGATGCTAAAATGTGGCATCTCTGTCTAACTATGTGTCAATAGATCTATGTTTATATCGAGTATACGTGCAACATGATAACTCAATCAGTAATAACCCAATTATCAATCGATAATTAGTGATAACGTAATCATAGATCTATAATCAGTGGTACCTCAATCTCACTAACGTGAGATATGATGTAAATTAACGATACCGTTGAAAATCGAAACGTTTTGTGGAGAAGCCTGCCAAAATCTGCATCTGTCCTGCTCTGCTTAACGACTGTCAATTTGGCCACTTACCACTGGAATCGGTCCTCCAATAACCGCGTCAGTTGTTTCAATAGGTCCGACTTAAAGATTCAAAAGTAGCATCGCAGTTCCTTCAAATTGTTATTCAATAAGAATTTGAATACATGTTTCCCAATTTAAGTATTAACTAGTTAAACCTAATCTAACATGAATTAGTCGTTGCGTAATTCATGCTGTATTGTATTGAGGAAAGCATCGATGTCGAGAGAATACCAGTTATGGTCTCTAGTACGCTATCGACTAAGTTATCGGCACTTCACCAAGTATAGTGCACTTTAAAATGATGTGTCTGATTTCTCCGTCTCTATCATGCAGATATGTGCGACATGTTTTATATCATAATCACCCTCCCCATATGCTGCCAAGTATTGACATCGTTATCAAGTCAAGCACAGTTAGGTTGAGGTCACAATCAGAATATTTAATGAATGCCGTTTCTAACTATGTCAGAATACGTAATGAACGCCTTCAGTATCCCGTGAACGCGTAATACCCCGTCAATTGTACGAATTGTATTCTTTGCTATATAATAAATATTCTGCGGAATATATTGAAACTAATTTAACGGGGTGTTGTTGGCGCCGTAGGTCATATGTAGCCAAAACGCCAGTAAAATTAGTTTCAAAATAGTCAACAGCTTGCCTGTATAGTCACCGTAATGCTTGGCAATCTGGGAATGCAGGGTCCGATCAGTCCCAACGCTGGCCAGCGTGGGCGGGGCTTAGCTTGACAAGGGTGATGGATAGATAAAAGTGGATTCGTCCATTTTGTGTCTATAATATGCTATGTTTTACTACCGACGCTTCACAATGGAAGCGATATAGCGGTCGTAAAATGCCCTTCATTAAAGATACGACTCAATCTTGGTCTATTTTATATTAGATAACCGTACGCAGAATCGCATTACATATTTATAGACATTATCCTTGCAATGGTGTGGCATCTAGTGTAAGCTATGCCGAGCCCATTCCCATCTAAGCACCACCAACGCTTAACCCATGTTGGAATCGATCGATGTTGTAACTAATTTGACTGCGCAAATTCAAATTAGTTTCAAAATAGTCAATAGCATGTTTATTAAATAGTGAAGACAAAAACTTCGTGAAACAGCGTTTAGTCTCTAATCAATTAACCGTTCGTGAGGAAATTAGTTTGGTCAGGCATGATGTAATAGATTATGACATCATCCTACACGTAACATAGCTGACTATGTCGTCATTTGATTGACTGCGAACCTGGAATCCTCAATTGCAGTCGCAGCTTCACTCCATGCTGAACGCGTTGGAGTCTATCTGACATACTATAGTCCTATTCCTATCCGAATCAAACGTCACCTACGGCATCCATACAGATTTTGTTAATAGAGGTTTGCTGATGAATGTGTCGAGGCACGTGACATGGGTTCATACTTTGTCAAAAGAATTGTTTTAGTTAACGCACTAAACCAGAACCTGCTAATCACGTGGCCACCTGGCCATTGCTGAGACGCATTATTCGGCCGGATGTACAAGAAGTCGGGCGACAAGATATAACCACAGGTGTCGAGGGACAGCCACATTGTAGCATCAATTTATGAATGTTTGCCATAATTGATACAAATTAAGAGGTAATGTACCAGTACACATTATTTGTTGCTTTAGTGTTCTCGCTAAAGTACAACAACTTTCACAGTCATGTCCATCTTGAAAAACAACTTTTCTGAAATACATGGCATCTTGGAAGCGTATACGATTAGCATTGGTGACAAACTAGAAACTCTCTCACTTGCACAGAATAGATATAATGCAATGCAAGAAATGTTGTATTCTGTCAAAATATGTCATACGAGCAAGAAGTAAATTCAAGTCCCGTGCTGTCAAATAAGAATAGTATTTCGTTGACATGTTTGCTACAAAACTGGTGGGCATCTTCTAAAAATGCTATTGACGAAAGTGGAAACTAAGGTTGTTTGGTTTACCGGTATTGGTACCGTTACCGTTACCAGTTGTGTAGACCTGACGGTTCGAAACCCGGTATCATAATCTCAAACCCTCAAAACATTATAAAACAATGTTACTATTGCATACAACTTAATTCATATGACCAATTTGTATATACAAAATCCGCAAAATGAAAGGTAGAATGGGAATCGGCTTTGCAGTTCCATTCATATTTCTGTGATATACGTGTAATAATATACAACAGCCTCCAGCAACGATCGGTTTGTTATCGGAGCTACTTTCGGTCTTCCTAATTAGCAGGACATAATCGGTATTCAGAAAACTCCACACAATACCTTTTGCTTAATACTGTGCCGAAACTGTACCTCAGACGCAGGTTCCGGTTGACGTTAGACAGTGGTACGCGCAAGGAAGTTTAAATACATGGTTTTTACCTTTGCATCTGACACCCAGATGGTAAATGCATATTCTGCAGGGAGCTGGATGATTCCATGGCTGGATCAATTAAGCCAGGATCAGCATTCAGATCGCAGTTCTTCCACCAAACACGTATATTATATACCATTATTAGAGCCATTCTTGCATCATTGCCAGAAATCGCATAATGAGGACTATGCTAATTGTAACATTCCTGTTGACCTGTGTCTTTAAAAGCGTTTATCATCAAATGGCAAATGGTATCGACGTATAACAAATAGGTAACAGGTTATGCATGCATTCTGTACGTCAGTTCAAAATCACACATGTCTTATGTAGTGGGCTCTTTTATACATGGCATGAGTTCGGTACTACTACTGGCCAGTTTCCCCAATAAAGCAACGCACTAAATAGCAATACACACCCATTGACCCCTCTTCTGTCAACGTGTGGCTTATAAGGGTGACACCGACCAATACTTCCACTGCAGTTGTCTTACGGACTGTCTATTTACAGGCTAAGAGAAGACTAGTTTTTGAAAATGTACCACCGGAATGACTGGATCGGTTACCGCGCCAGCTATTTCAGTGATACATTTTCAAAGTAGTCTTCTCTTGACCTGCACATGGACACTGACTAAACACACCGATCAAACACATGTGTTACATCCCGGGATAGGTTAGCAGAACATGGGTTCGCTACTGCCAATGGCCAGTTGCTCAATAACACAAAACACTAAATAGCGATGCATACACATTAAAGAGTCATAACACAAGCAATGTTTGTTGCAAATCGATAATGTGTTGTGCTAAAAATAAAGCCATATTGAACACGCATATACATTAGCCTCTGTTGTATCTCATCCTTCTTGACAGGAACTGTCAGATCATAAAATGAGTTTGTAATTCAGAATAGATAAGTGCCATCTGTATTCGCATTATAATGGTGTCATGTAATCTGCTTTGTGTCCATGGGTAGTCATTGAGGGCATGGTTTACACCTTTCACGAGTCAGCCCAAAACGGACTCTATAGTGTATTGAGGAATGCATATTTGCAGGCCAAAATCATACTTTTTTTTAGATTTAATTTTAGATTGGAATGACTTGCTCGCTAATCGTAAATGTTAAAAAATAGTCTTCTCGTGGCCTGCAACTGAACATTCAATAAGCATATTTTTTAAACCAAATTCAGTCATTAAATGGTTAAAGCTTTAAAACCGCTACCCACTCTCTTAAGATAATTGCCAACGACAGGGTAAAGGCTCTTAACCGAATACAATGTTAATAACGTTCAAGAAAATGGGTGGGAGGGATAAATGCGCATAGGCGGATAGGCGGATGAATACATCCCTTGACACACACTTCACTGGAGGCCCTTTCTTAATTTTAAGCAGCTACAACGGCAAGCCAGATTAGATCCGAGTAAACAGATGTGTAGCGATGATGCTGGTTTTCTGATATTTCAATATATTATGATTTAAAAATAACATGATTTTTAACTGGGCTATGCTAGACATTAGAAAGGTGTGGATAATGTATGATGATCTGTTGAAACTTCCAATCAATTATAATCTGTTGACACTTCCAGTCAATGATGATATGTTGACACTTCCAGTCAACGATAACCCGTTGATACATCCAGTCGATGATGATATGTTGCCACTTCCAGTCAACGATGACTGCTGACACTTCCAGTCAATGATGATCTGTTGACACCTACAGTCAATGCTGAGCTGTTGACACCTCCAGTCAATGATGATTTGATGACACCTCCAGTCAATGATGATATGTTGACACGTCCTGTCAATGATGATCTGTTGACACTTCCTGTCAACATTAATCTGTCGACACTTCCAGTAAATGATGATCTGCTGACACGTCCTGTCAATGATTATCTGTCGACACTTCCTATCAATGATTATCTGTTGACAATTCCAGTCAATGACGGTCTGTTGCCACTTCCAGTCAACATAATTGCAAATATTCAACAGTTTGCCGATAATGTTTTTCTTTCACATGCAAAAGTGTGTTCCAGTCCTATACCATAACATAAAACACGTCCATTCTTCCAGCATCGGTGCATACGATATATCGATAATGGACAATATGTAAGCAGTATATATCATGATACTGTATCATGAATTATCAGATATCCGCAATAACTGTTCCATGTTAACGAGAATTGTGCCCATCATACTACACATCATAAATGCAAAAGACGTGTTTAATCCAGCTTGACGAACCTTTATGACTGAGAGGAACCGAATTTAAACCCTGTCGTCCCGAAGCCATGCACGCCTGTCTTATGCAGCGTTCTTGAAGAATGTCACATGCAAGCCAAACGAACATCATTTCTGAAAATGTTCCCGCTAGAGCCAGTCTATCCAGTGGTAGCATTTTCAAAATAAACCTCTCTTGAGCTAAATATGTGCGGTTATTAAGCAAATATTCGGATTTTCGTGCACGAATTTAGGCGTACACGGGTGAAGGAGTGGGGGGGGGGGTGCTATTACAAGTATCGAGACAAAGCACACGGCACACGCTCACCTCTACTCGTGGCATTGTCAGCTTCCGAACATTGTAATTGAGGAGATTGTCTTTCTAGCCAACACTACTGTGGATAAGATACACATTCTCGTAATGAAAACAACTGTGTTGTGCATGGCCTCCGCAGTTTGTTTACTGTTTGGCAAGTAAATGTAAATAAGCTAACAAAGAGCTAGTCCCAATTAAATATGCTGATGCCTATTCAATAAACATGCAATGTATTTATTGAATGCTAATGAAACAACCGGAATGTACAGTTAATCAGAGACGTTTTGAAGATGCGCCACATATATACCATGGAGATATGATATGACAGTCACTACATCCTTATTTTAATGGTACAGTAAATGGATCTGTTTAGATTTACAACACAGAGGACACCTTAAATCTCCTTTACATTTATATACTAATACTGACCGTGGAACAAACATATGATGTCGATGTGAATAGCAAGCTGTGCGCAATACAGTACCGGATTCAGTGTGCGGGTAAATTTCGGCTCTGTGATAAAGCTCTCGCAAGGGGTACAATGTTAAAAAAAAACTATTTAGGTAAGTAAACAGTCTACGTGTATTGGGGCATCCGATCTGTCACTAACGTATCCGGCGTCATACTCGCATACGTCAATTGTTAGATGACGTCTCAATCAAAAAGGAATAGCTCCGTCAACATGTCTGTCACACAAGTCTAAGTAAAGAATGGCATTCGCGAATTTAGAAGGTAAGACACATTTTGTCGAATGTTTTGCAAATATTTTGACTGGGAATTTTTGCAGCAAATAGCCCACCGTCGATTTAGTTTCAATTAAAAAAATGTAGCATCTTCCCTTGAAAGTGCGGATTCTTTGAATTTAGGTATCCAAGTGAATAGCTCGATTTAAATAATCGTTCAATAGCGCGACACACCTAGAAATGGGTGTGGCATGGTTAGAAATTGGTGTGGCTTAGTTAAAATAGGGGCGGCATAGCTAGACATTGGAGGGCATGGCTAGAAATGGGGAGGCATAGCTAGAAATTGGCGTAGCGTAGTTAGGAATGGGCGCGCCATAGCTAGAAATGGGCGTGACATAGCTAGATATTGGGGCGGCATTGCTACAAATGGGTGCGGTACAGCTAGAAATTGGTGCCGTATATTTAGAAACGGGCACAGCATAGCTAGAACTGGGTGTGGCATAACTAGAAATGGGCGTGACAGCGATAGAATGGGAACGATACAGCTAGAAAGGGGCGTCCTCTAGCTAGAAATTGATCCCGCAATATCCTGCTCTTAGAATAACAAAACAATCATGACATTATAAATAGAGGATCTGGAACGTGGTCCCATTTCATATCACTATTAACATCCGAGTCTAAAATTGTCACATTGCGCAAGCTTTAGCGAGTGCAATGTGATAATTATCGACGAGGTTGATAATAGTGATACGAAATGGAAACAAGTGTGAGATTCTAGTTAGCATATAAACCGATATTTAGACAAGTACTCCAATAAAGTCAGTCCCTGAAATCCATGTAAATGCATCATGTTGCCCTTTTCTTCTCCGGCGCTGTGGCGTATCATTCGCAAAGAGTGCAGACCATTGCGCCAAAAAAAATTAATGACAAACAGAACATCGTTATTTCTGACTTGAAATTACTTTTAATCCAACTTTTAAAAAATATCTGAGTCTTTCATGCAAATTTACAAACGTGTTTCATATCTCGGTAGTATATCTATATTACAAAATGTAAATCAACAGCATAACGTGGCTGGTGTATTTAGTTACTCCGTCGTCGTCGCTAGGAAATATGTATGATCTCACTGGGCATGCACGATTATTACGAGTTATCTAAGCCAAAGAATATATGTCTACCTGTTATTAACCAGGGGCGTTGAATCTTACATGGCCGTTCATATCGAAACGCCTTAAACGGGATAAAAGGCATGTTTATATGATAAACGAGAATAGCAGCTAGCTCACAATGGGAATATGAGAATGCTAACAGTTATATGTGTTAGTGTTGCACGACGCCATGCTGGCATTGTATTTCTGAAGATGCGCCATCCACACGACTCTGCTGCGGTGGTAATGAGATCAATTCACCTTTCCAGAGTATCCATCCATCAGCTGACCTCGTATGACGCCATAATCAGGTCAGCGCGTGTAAAATGACGTCACAATCATTACGTCACAAAGGGTTCCATAGAGACCGTCATCAAATCTCAAACGGTCCGACACGTTGTATGAATTATTGTATGTCTTTGTAAGTATTTGATATTTAATAAACATGTTGTTGAATATGTTGAAACTAATTTGACTGGGCGCTGTTGCTGCCTTACCTGTGCAGTCTTTTGGAAATTGATAGTTGGGATGCTCAGCGATCGATCGATCCCAATACGAGCGAGATGTGGGTGGAGCCTAGCTAGAGGTGGGCGGGGCATAGCTAAAACCGGAAAGGTCCATTATTCTTCGATTCCACCGTCTGCGTGGTCGGTCAACAATACCTATAACGATGTCTATGACGCCAACTCAGTGATATGTTCTGCCAAGTGTTGCGGTCGACAATATTTAACTCCTAAATCTAATAAATGTAGTATTTCAATTCGTTCGATACTTGTCTATGGGGCACCGTTGGCGTACACTGTTTCTGTCTATACCAGAAGCCAGCCTCATCAGTGGTCCTCCCAAAATAGCAGGCTATTTGGATCTACAGCAACATACATTGTGTGATTACTGTATTCTGCGGCTGTAGTAGTGGAAACATCCTACAGCTGCGTCCAGTCCTTATTCGCTTTTGCCCACTGTGTCTAGTCCTCAGCCAAAATCTCTAGCTCCATCAGGTCCATTCTTGACTTGAGTGTGCCGAGTCCCGCTTTCTTGAGATCAACATACATTCTACGCACAAATAGGCGGTAAGCAGTAACAGTTTGCGTAGCTAAACCTGTATTTTATATATCGCTACAAGTCGTTTTAAAACAGTAAATAAGGTCACCCAGAGAGTGCAGACCGTCGTCCACTTATATTTATCACGTGCTATAAATTGTGTTCTGATTTCAGAGAGTTTGCTATTTTGCTGTACTTATTCCCCGGATTTTCTGGATCACAGCCAAAGCTATGGAATCCTAATTTGCAGTCACGTCATTGAGGGAAATTGGTCTAGTCGTTTCCGAAATGCCCATAGTTCCAGAGCTTGATCCGGATTCGATTGGTTAAAGGACCATTGCCACACAGCTTTTAAATCATCATCCGAATTACACACGCACGCATATATATGAATGCACACATGCGTGCGTATGAGCTCACGCGCATACGCAGATATTGACATATGCAAGAGGAAAGGAAGGATATTTGAGAACATGTAATTGTGCTTGATTTTCTTAAAACGTGATCCTTTATATTCGCATGCGGCATATGAGAGAATTAACATTACACAAACTGAGCCCCAATTAGTGATGCATCACACAATGGACGTTTCCAGTTTTAGCTATGCCCCGCCCATATCTAGCTACGCTTCACCCACACCTCGTCCGTGTTGGAATCGATCGATCCCATAACACCCTGATTATCAACTTCCAGGAAACTATACAGGTAAGCTGTTGACTATTGTAAGACTAATTTGACTGTGCGCTGTTCCTGTATATGGCAGCACACCGTGCAGTCAAATTAGTTTCAATATATACAACATCATCTTTATTAAATAGCATAGGCATTGATTATGTCGTCATATTACACGCCATGTAGTTGACCATGATGTCACGTGATGGGTGAATACAATGGAAAGATTCATGGTGTACATATTAATATTCTGCTTGCATAATGCGCCATGGCCCATTTGTAAAGAAAATCTACAACATGGGGAGGAGTGTGAGTGAACATATATAAACAATGACACAGTTTGACCCACTGGACTGATGTTAATAATCATGATTCATGAATGGCGAATTCATGTGATACCGTGAATCTCAACTTCAAGGTAGTGGTTCATACCATATGGCACGCACAAATGGCAATATTGCTGCGTTTCATACCTCAAGAAAAGTGTGACTTGTGCCTAGAATTATATAAGAGAGAGGAAGATTAGTCGGTTGTTATGTTAACCACGACATAATGGGATATTGCACTTTGCCTGCCTAGGAATGCAATTAATACATAATAAACCTATAATGTTTAATCATAGTAACATATCCTAATTTGCTTTTGTTAAAGTAGACATCCAAATCTTACTCATCAACATGCCAATGCTCTTATCTATATCAGTCGACAATGTGGCGCACTAGAAAGCTGGAAGAGTGTCGTGTGGGTTTCTTAAGACAAGTAGTATAATTCTATTCGAGAAATGGTTCAAATGCGTATAACACCGGGACGTACTTTAATAGGCTAATGCGCTTCCGTGCGCTATGCTAAAGTCACGGATGGCCATTATTCTGCCCACGCCGATCATCAATAACCAAGTAACGACCTAGAGCGTAGGTGTATAATCCTCTGCGACAGCACAATATTACAGACATGGGCAAACTCGTTCCGATCATCAGGGTCTTCCAAAGCTACGTGTACTTTATCGCATATGGTATGTCGAGTGCATGGGCGTACTTTCTACCAGATGGTAATTGAAACGATTATGCTTCAAGGAAACCTTGCGGCAGAGAAGGCATGCATGATTGCGGTGATACAGTGTACACCATTTGCGGCATCTCCTCACTAACAAACATAATGAGTATGTTATATATTGTGAGCTGAAAACATGGCCATAGAAAAGGAGATTGCGAGAGTAAGTTAACATTTATGAAACTAGGCGTCACGTAGCGTAGTACTAGCGTCTGCCGGAGGAATCCGGTTTTAATTCACCTTTCCAGAGTACCCAAGCATCGTATGATGTCATAATCAAATACGTGATGTGTAGATATGACGTCATAATGAATGGCGTCATGAATGACGTCGATAAGGACGTCAGGAACGAATATTTGAAGACGGGCTATGCATTGTTGTACACATTCTATGTCTTTACTATTTAAAAAGTATTGTGTTGGATATTTTGAAACTAATTTAACTGGGCGCTGTTGCTGCCATAGGCAGCAACAGCGCCCAGTCAAATTAGTTACAAAATATTCAACAGCTTCCCTGTATAGTTTTAAGAAAATTGATAGCTAGGGCTTTCGGGGATCGAGCAATCCCAACACGGCGAGGTGTGGGTGGAGCTTAGCTATTGATGGGCGGGGCATAGCTAAACATGGAAAGGTCCATTAAGGCCGGCTCATCCCTAACAAAGCTCCGCCCACCCTCCGCCCGTGATGGGATCAATCGAGCATTATCTTGTCTGAATTGCATGCATTTGATGAATTTACGATTTAATACTAGGTAGAAATATCCCCCAGTCCTAGTAGTTACAAAATATTAAATACCGTACTTGCATAGTTTATCGGACCATAGCCTGGTTGATAATTAGATTCTGTGACGTCAGGTTTCAACGTTTCAAATCAATTTCAAGACACCTAAAGGTTGGGAGGCGCTTAGACAGGAATGGGCGGGGCATAGCTAGGAAGGGATCCCGATACTATGTATCAATGGATAAACTAACAAGAATATAACCCAATATCTGTGTGAAATGGAAGATTCCAGTTTTGGCTATGCCCCGACCTTTTTTTTATCGAAGTCCCACCCATACGTCACCAAATCTCAAAATAGAGACGTGGCTTCTTCGAGAATGTATCTCTAATGTAATAACAGGCCATATTATTACGTCATCACAATAATGCTATTACATAGACTCCACTTCGGAGCTCAGGCATGTCGGGACTACGTTAATCTCATTTGGTATGCACTGTAAAGGCAACATAATCGATCGCGTTGACTTTTGTATCATCTTAATCTCTGTATCACTAGCTTGATACAGACATTAAAATCGTCTCGATCCATCCAGGGTGTCGTGTGATATCAACATTTATGAGTTAAAGGAGGATAGTTTTTTGTTCACTACATGCCATAAAGACGACTATAGGCTATATATCATCTCGTTTTACGTGAAATAATATTGTCTGGGATGAAGAGAGTAGCTCTCGTGTCTGTTCAATTTTCAATTCTCTCGGCCACCATATTCTGGTGGAAATTACTACGCCAATGACTACTAAATACAGATTATTTTCTCGAGCTCATATCGAAGGAGATCTCGCGAACCACCAATGACTTCGCTCATGTTGGAATCGGTCGATCCCTGAATTCCCTCAGTACCAATTTCCAGAAAACCGTACAGGTAAGCCGTTGAATATTTTGAAATTAATTTAACCGGGTAGTGTTGCTGCCTATGGCCATAGGCAGAAGCATCACCCAGTCACATTATTTTTTACCATATTCAACACCATGCGTATCAACTTGTCACGACTCGGCTTACAATCCGCACAACCTGACGGACTATAAGCGTTAAAGATGGACTAAATCGAGTCTTTTATGGCGTAATTGATTATGACATTATCTCACACGCCACGTGGGTGGTTATGACGGCATATGCTTGATGGATCAACTGGAATCCTTAATTCCATAGAGCAGATGACTGACATCGTCACCAGAACTATAATAATATATTAAGACATATGGGGGAATTAATTTAATAATTTTCTTGTTATACTATGCAAACCAAAGATAGACCCGTGTACATCTAATCGCAAACAGCTATTATGTCTTATGTGGTGATTTGATCTGCTTTTGCTGAGCTGAATTCCTAGCATCGCAATTTCAAGGTAGCGATACCTGTATGCTGTTTACAAATTTGAAAGAAACTTAACTTAACTTGTTGATGCACGAAGCAACGGCTCCAAGCTATATTATGTTCACGATTTCTAAAGTAATATGTATTACATTGTAAATGGTTTTCTTTTGTTTTTATTACCTATTTCGCGTTCAAAGGATTAAAGCAAAGTGTTGTGGATCATAGCATCACTCCAGATAACAAAACATTTATTCTGCAAGGGATACGCTAACTAGTCGCAATTGAAATAAAATAGAAGATAGTATTTCTATTAAAGAAATGCATTGCAATATTTACTGTGCCCTTATTCGATGAAGACATGTGCGCTCCAGTCAACCACCGCCTCATAAACTCCACTTTAGCCTATTATGTTGGATTCACTGTATTTTTGCTCCACCTGTTTTATCCTATGCAAGTTGTATTAATGCTCCAACCGTTCATGCTCTCGAATACAGGCCGCCATATCCACTGCCAGTAAGACTAATTTCAGAATGTAAACCGCACAATGTAATGCACACGCCGTCACAGTGGCATGTGGCCGTGTCAATACGAACACTCATTGGAATAAACCGCAGCGGCTAATTACTCTACATGAGGAAAGGGCACTCGCCACTGATGGCAATGACTGGCAGATAATACTAATGACTATACAGAAACATGTCTTAATGCACTTCGTGTGTTGTCTTACAGCCCTTGATTTCGGAGAAAAATCCAAAGGGCCAATGGGACACTTTCCTGGCATGAGCTTTCAAATGGTCGTCAATCGCCTGGTACTGGAAATCACAGCTGTTATCACGAGCTGCATGCATTTGTTGAAGATAACAAGCGGAATTAAATCCACGAATATTATTTTATGATATCCTTAGCGTAAGTCTCTCAGTAAAGGTTGGTATGGTTGTCATCGAAAGATACGTCAGCAAAGGCTGGCTCAACCATCACAGCAACCCCTAATCGCCAAACGCCAATATGTGCTATCACTAGTTGCCTGTATTTATGTAGATCCCTCTTTATATCGGGTACGTGTCGCGCTTGATTACTCAATATGGCAGTGAGATGAGATATAATGTAAGAGGCATAACTGGTTGAGAAACAATGCAAGATAAATATCTGGTTGAAAAATACCTGCACCTTAAAATTAATGTTGAGTATGGTATCTAGCATTGCATGCATCAAAGTGTCCATTTCGAGAGAACAAGCCACATGGTCGATAGAAGGGCGGTTTGGGCTTGGGGCTGATAAGTGTACACACACTAGCGACTAAGTTCAACACACTTCAGCAAGGGCGTTGTACTGTGAACATAATTTTAACTTCTTTCTGCCTCTGTCGCGCAGATCTGTATGCATTGTTTTATATCACACTCACCATCCCGATTCCCAACAATTACTTGCCTGTTATGTTTTACTGCCGATGCTTCCAGATTGAGGCAATATATAGTGTTCTTAAAACGTCCGCCAGTAATCTTACGACGGAATCATGTTGCACTTAATATCAGAGAACCGTACGTGGAATCAGATTAAATGTATATACATACATGCATTATCTATGCAATTACACTCATAACTTCACTCCATATCTTTAATCCGTGTTCATTCGATGTCTAGCATTATGACTGAATACCTTGGATGCCATCTGCCATAGTATTCCTATACTAAGCAGAAAGCGGTTCGCAAACGTCGCCACGGTATCCATAAAGAGTTTGTAATATATATTTGCTGATGATGTTTGAGGCGCATGACAAACGGTCATTTTGTGCGAAAAGAATTGGTTTTGTTTAACACTATAAACCATATCTTCTAATTATATGTCAAATTGCACATTTTGCGACACATTCTACTGTTCCTAGTTGGATGTACATGAATCATTGCGACAAAAATCACAAGAGATAATGGAGAGCGGCATTGTATCATCAATTTTTGATCACCATGCAGCAATAGACCTTTCCAGTTTTAGCTATCACCCACCCATCTCTAGCTAAGCTCCACCCACACTACGCTCGTGTTGTGATTTAGCGATCCCTCAACTACACGGGTAAGCTGTGGAATATTTTGACACTAATTTAAATAAGGGTTGTTGCTGCCCATCATCAACACCCGCTCAGCGTCCAGTCAAATTAGTTTCAAACCATTCAGCAGCATCTTTATTAAATTGCAAAGACATACAATACGTACATCAACGCTTAGCCCGTCACCAATAATGCGTTCGTGGCGAAAGTATCTACGTCATTCATGACGTCATATTGATGCCACTGATTATGACGTGATTTTACACGTCGCGAAGTAGAATAATGGCGTCGTATGATGGCTGGCCACATTTGAAAGGTATATTGACATACATTATGAGGCAATTCACCTTCAGTACACATTATTGTCTGTTGCTATGTCGGGGTCGTTATTGTGCAGGAATCGTCTGGAATCGGATTACGCATGTCTTGAATGACAGCGTTTCCAGAAATGTGTGGCGTCTTGGAAGCGTACGAGTTTAACATGGTTGGCAAACTATGAACTCTCTCACTCGTACAGAATATATCTCTTGAAATGTAAGAAATTGTACATACAAATAGTGCATTGCGTTCAATACGTTTCAAAGTAAATTTAATTACAGCGTAACTCTTAATATGTATTTTGAATGCCTGCAACAAAGCTGGCGGTTATCATCTAAGATTGGCAATCTCGAAGGTAATCTGTGTACTAATAATAATAATAATAATAATAATAATAATAATCAGCCGTAGCCGAGGCTAGCCGGTATCGGAGCTACTAATGGTCTGCCTAGGAACATGACTGTATTCGGTCTTCAACAAACTTAACTTTAGTCAGTAGCAAGCGCAAGGAATTATGGGAAATTAGCTGATGAACGATTATATAGTGATGGTCTTTGTATTCAACACGCGGATGGTAGATGTGGAGTATGCATGGAGCTGGGCGATGCTAAGCCGTTATCAGCACTCGGATTGTAGTTCTTTGACCACGCTCTTATGTTGTATATAGATATTTGAGGCGCCTACCAGCAATGTAAGAACTCACATAATTAACCATATGGTAAAGGCAGCATTCCTCATGAACTGTTCCTATTTCCACCACATACGGCACACTCTCTTGACATTTAAGAAACATTTAACAGATTAACATGAATTGTGTATTCGTTAATTCAAAATCGCACGCTAGATATAGAATGAGTTTCTGACTTCCAATCAGTAGTTGCTCAATAAGGAAAAAACCACTAAATATCAACTCACACACCTAAAATATTCGTAGCATATGTGATGGTTGATGCAATTGCTACGGGTTATTTCTCCCGATAACGCCACCGGGCGCCACGTAATCGCCAATCCATTCTTTATCTCATTGGAATTGACTAGAACTGTCAGATCATAAAATGCGAATCTAGAATAGACAAGGGCGATCCGTATTGGTATTAGAATGTTGTCATGCAATCTATTTTCTAGCCACGGGTATTATCGGCAGTGTGTGGGCCATAGATGGGGATAGTGCTTACAACTTGTACCCATTCTCTTAAGATATTTACCCACGATAGAGTGAAGGGCTTTAAGCAAAAAAGATGGCAATAACTTTCTAGATATTGATGCGCGCCTCCGGTGGGGTTGGATACGTGTGCATTGAGTGGATTGGTCGTTGAACACAAACCTTGATAGTCTTCACTGGACGTCGTTGTTTAATGTTAAGCAACAATAACGGCAATCAAGATTTGTCACAATTATCAGAAATAAAGTCGCTAATCTATAGCATCTCGACAGCTGCGGGTTGCTGATTTTTCTTAGGATTTTCTGTATTTTTTCGGATCATGCGCAAACATATGGCATCTTAATATGTGGTCACGGAGTTTTTTGCGTTAAAATCTGAGCCAAATCAAACCAGTAATTAAGATATTAAAAGATGCAGAATTTGACCCAATCTGGATCCAGGTTCTTTTATCCGGCTCACGGTAACGTCCGGAAATCCGCATGCATGGCAATTCAGCCATTATGTTAAAAATTGAGCCTAGTCAGGTCAATAGCGTTTAGATATGGCCCAGAATAACTGTGTGATTGGCAGAGTGGCTGACTGACTAACTGAGTAAGAGGTATGGCGGTTTATTCAGCTGCTACCGGAAGGTATAACATATTTCTTTCGTCTCATCATATATGTGTAGCGATGATGTATGTTTGTTCAGTATTTCGATACATCGTGACTCGATACACATCCGTAAACTATGAACAATCTGTGGTGGCATGTTGTGTATTGTGTTACTATCTGTGACAGGATATGTAGGCTACCAGAGACAACAACAGCTTCCAGCCGCCAGTATAATTAATATCGAAGATATTTAATAGTTTGACGTTGATTCCCACTGAGACATTTGTGTCCCAACCCATGCCGCCCCACATGACACAACTTCTTGTAACTCAAGACCATACGATATCGTGATAAACCATGATTTTAAGCAGTATATATCGTGATGATGTCTAAAGAAACACGGCGCATCCCTAATCATAGTTCTATGTTAAAGTCACATGTTCCCGCTATTCTACACGGCACGATATTAAAAGATGGGTTCAGTGGTTTTAATCCACATTGGTAGAATAGTATCCCTTTCATAGATAAGCCGGCCATAGAATCTCCGTTTGAAGTTGTCTTGTGCAATGACAATTTGTAGGCCAAGAGTTGGCTGTTTTTGAAAATTACCAGAGGAGGCAATGTCTCGATAACCAATTCAGTCATTCCAGTGGTAACTGTTAAACTAGTCTTCACTTCGACTCAAAATAGACAGTCAGTAAAAAAATATTGTGAGTTGCTTGACCAAATGTAAGCATTAAAGGAATAACCCATGTTCTATACACATCGCGATGTACTCCCTCACCTCTACTCTGGGTATTTCCCGCTTGTGCAGATGATAATTGAAGAGATTATCTTTCAAGCCAGAACCGCTGTCGAGAATATGTACATTCATGTAGTGAGACAACGTGTGTTATTCAGGAACACTGAATTTCTTGGATTATTTTGACAAGACAATGTAAATAACCTGACCAAGCATTGACCAAGCATTGACTTACGCCATAATTCAATACGCATATTTGTCAGGACAAACGAGCGTGACATAAAACAGTGAGATTTATATGGAATTCATCGCAGCATCAGACACACATGCAACGCGTTATTTAATGTGAACAATAGGAATTGAAACAACAAGAACGTACAATGGTGACTTGTTTTACAAATACAATGCGCATACATAATATCAACTGAACGTATGCTGTTTATCCCTTTCAAGACGATGCCGGCAAAAAGCGTTGTTCGAAGCGGTCTTCAGAAATGTCCATTTGCAAGCTAAGAGAAGACACATGTTGAAAATGTACGACGGGAATGACTGTCTCGTTAACTGAGCCAGCCATTCCAGAAGGAATTTCTTTAAAAATAGTCTTCTCTTGACCTGCAAATAGATTTAATAAGAACATCTTCTGAATTGCGTGACCAGATTTCGTAATTTGAGGGTTAACTATGCTATACTCGAATATCTTTAGATTTGCAGAGCAAGGAATAACGCACACGTCCCTTAATTTACATTGCTAGGAAACTATAGAAATCGGAACAAACAGATATGATGTTCAGGTGTAAATCATTCTGCCAGCGATACAGTACATACAGCCACAGTAATGCGCCCATATATATCGTAATCTCTGTAGGTCGCACACGACACACTAACATGTGTAGAATCGGAGATGAGTACGTTTTAACGGAGTCCACATGACACATGGCACAGAGATTTCCGGTCGCATTGCCGATCACATTATCGGTCGTGTTTATAAGAGAATAGTATAAATGTTATTAAAACCTATTTCTTTCGTAATAATAACGTTTCCACCCGACCAATCGCGATATCTAGTGCTTGTATTGTGCACAGACTTTCGAAATTGCCATGGTGTCTCTAAAATTGCAGCAACTTCTACATCAGAATCATAATATTGTAATCTGATTACTTTCAAAAGTTGAAGCGACATATTTCGTTGACAATTCCTATGATAGCTTGACGGTATGTCGTCATGTGTAGACTGGTCAGCGTTGAGATATTCGCTCATTTACTCCCGTATTGATAGTGAATGTATTCGAATGAGCGGTATAACGAGTATGATATCTATGCACGCGAACACCACCCAGCTCCAGGATAAATAGGTGCGGATGTACTCAACGTCGGCAATAAAGCTGTTCAGAGATGCTAACAGCCTTCGTTGATTTATCATACGCATTTTTTCAGCGGAATAACAAAACAGTCATGATGCATTAAAAAGAGAATATCAGCTATCCCACAATGGGAATGCGGGAATGCGAACTAGCATTTATATTTGTTATTGTTACACCACGCTCTCCTCTCAATCAAATGCGCGTGGTATTTCTTAAGAAGTGCCATCCACCCGACTCTGTCGAGGTGTTAATGAGTTCAATTACCCTTCGATTCCCCTGTCTGTGCTGTCGGCCAAAAATAACTCTTATGATGCCAATGACGTCAACAAGATATGCCATTGACCGACAACTCCCGCATACATTAATGGATCTGTTGAAATACTCTATATGTAACCGTTTTATGATGAAGCCAGCCACAACCTACCTCTGCAGTGGTCTTGAGAAATGTGCATTGTCAGGCCAAGTGAAGAATATTTTTAGAAGCTTATCACTGGAATGAGTGGCCCGGTAACCGAGCCAGCCATTCGAGTTGTTAATTTTCAAAATAATTGTCTACACACACACACACACACGCGCGCACCCACAATTTCACCAAAATACGAAGAATAGTACACACATAGCACAGCTTACTGGGCCGGTGCCGGGCCGATAATTAATGTATTGGCTTGGCATCGGCCCTGTAAACTGTACTATCTGGGTATAGGGATTTGACTAGTAATCTTTTTAGCTCAGTTTGTCAGTCAGCTGAGCTTTAGCGATCACTCCCCTTTCGGCGTCCATCTGAGTGTCAAGGCCCTTCGGCCTCTTGTTTTATAAAGTCTACATTTAGTCTTAAAGATTGTCAAATAAATATCGACAGATCGAAATTCTATACAGACATTGTTCTATAGTGGCTTCCACTGCGTGCATACAGGATCATTCTATCAAATCTTGGTTCGAATCCTCCAATGTACACGGATAGCATGGCAACCTGTTGTCAACGTTGGTCCAACTTCTATAGAGATTTGGCCAGCGTTCGCACAGGTTGGCAGATCGCAGTTGACATTACAATGTTGGGCCAACGTTGGCGGTATTACTTATTTGCCATCATTTGTTCAACGTTGAGCCAACGTTGGGCCAACAATGGAAGTTTCACAGTAAGTCAAATAAAATCAACATTATATCCAACTTCAATTTTTTAATTGTTAAATTATGCTCTCTGGTGTGATATTTTAAATATGTTAATATATTTATGCTAAACTACCTATATCCGCATTGACGTTGACGTTACAACGTTGGCCCAACGTTGGGAAGATGGGCAAAATAACGTTGGCCAACGTAGTGGTAAACCTTGGCCCAACGTTGGGCCAACGTTGGTTTGCTACCAGGGTACTTATATACGATGCTTCCATCCATACAGACTTGATTGACATTGGCCAAAGCATTTAGGGATTGTGGTGATCTGATAATATCAAATATATCCTTGATACCGAGCGACCGTTGGCCCAGCATGGCCAACGTATACCACTACGAGGGGCCAACATTATTTTGCTCATCGGCCAAAATTTGGGCTAACGTTGTACGGTCAACGTCAATGTGGATATATCTCGTTTGGCATAACTATATTAAGGTATTCCAAATATCACATCAGAGAGCATAATTTTACAACTAAGAAATTAAAATTGTATACAAGGTTGATTTTATTGAACTTACAGTGAAACTTCCTATGCTGGTCCGACGTTGGGCCCACGTTGGCAAATATGCAATACAGACAACGTTGAGCCAACGTTGTTTTGCCAACTGCGATCTGCCAACCTGTTGCCAACGTTGACCATGGGTGTCTTATCCATAGGGTAAAAGGGGCAGTTGCCCCGGGCCAATTTACACTAGGGGGTTCAACTCGCATGCGCAAGAAAAATAATATTTAACTAATATCAAATGTACTTATATACAATAGAGGTTGCTCACGAAGTCACGTGACATCGGTTTTGGAGGTATGTATATGACATCATCTGCTTCGCTGAGTAAGGATTTGCCAGCCTAAAAGCCCCTAAGAATTTGAATTTTGAATATTTGTATATGCATATTTAAGTTCGTGTTCGTTATTTCTATAGGTTTATCCAGGGTTCACAAACTACATCATAACCCCATCCCAGGAATGTGTTACATTGAATGTATATATGTAGCCTAGCAGTATAGTGCAGTGCCAAAGTCTCCAGTCTTATAACATCAATATTTCCAAGTAAACTATGTCAAGATGTGAAGATAGCTGTTACCTACGGCCCTGTAGGTGGGGCTTAGAATACACCTTCCGTATCATCTGCGTGTCGTAAGAGGCGACTAAAGGAGGTAAGGGTGAGGTAACCCTGACAGAAACCTCGAGTGCTGAAGAAGGAAGTTCCAGGCCGCACGGCGCACTCTAATAAACCATGGATCCACGCACTTAACGCTTATGATCATGCCGATAGTCACTTACAGGACTGGCGGTATGATCAGCGATCGAAAAGAAGAAGACTGTTACCTACAATGAACATAGTGCTAGTCCTATAGAAATTTATGAAATATATATGCTCACAGATGACATCTCCTCTCCCGTGTTTTCACAGGTAAATATGGACCCTCGGTTGAGTGTTAAATTATTCTATTTTTTACTTTTAATTTTTTTCTGAAAACTTTGGGCTCGTGATGGGGGCATAGTATAGCTTAAATCTCTTGAGAAACAAATTAAATGAAAAAAATTGAATAATTTAACACTCAAACGAGCGTCCACATTTACATCTGGAAACGCAGGAGAGGCCATCTTACAGACCCCATTTGACCCGGGCCCACCGGCCCTGTAAGACGGCCCTGTGGTTGGCATGTAATGGGCTGTTCCCCGTCCAGATGTTCGCGATGGCGATTTCTGACATGACGGTATAGTGTGTCGGCTCTAATAAGCTGTCTTGGACATTTCTCAACTGGACATGCGAAGTAAATATTTGCATCTGATCCATGTTTAATTTTAAAATGTGATATGAGAACGCTAAGAAAAACAGTAATAAATAGATTACACAGTTTGCATCGCCACATTGTTTCGGATATTTCACCCCGCTCACTCTAGTGGATTAGTCCAACTATAATCGCGCCCGCGCAATCTGAAAATCATGTCGTCTGCAGAAATGTGTCATCGTTTACACCAGGCTGGTTTTTCCGACGAAATCTTCCAGACTGTCATCGGTATGTATATATTTTATTAGCTAACAATTTAAAGTTTGCAAATCTTTCTAACGTCAATGCGTATATTTGCTATTAACATTAAAAATAAAACGGGATGTTTAAATCCTTCCATATGTCATATATTTCCGGGAACCACTTGGCGTTCATCCATTGCATTTACATCACTGTTTAACGTCAGGCGCGAGTGTAACATTAAATAGTATAACTGCAAACGTAATAGGATATTGGCCGAATACTGAAAGCTGGTGTACATTTAATTATTAAAATATTTACTTATTTATTCATTTAGAAATATGTATTAGGTCACCTGCGCCAAAATCCAAGATGGCCGCTGCCTGTTGGCCAAATCGGCCAATTTTCATAAATGTCTTTAAAAAATCTCCGAAACCGCTTGGCAGATTTCAACCCTATTGGGATCCAAATTTGAAGAAACAAAGTTGATCGGCCAAAATTCAAGATGGCCGCCAGCCAGAATGGGCTGATTTTCATAGAAATGTCTTTAAAAAATAAAAATCTCCAAAACGTTTGTCAAATTTCAACTTTATTGCTGGAATCATCCGTGGTCATTCAGCAGGAATTCAAGTTTGAAACAACAAGCCGATCGGCCAAAATCCAAGGTGGCTGCCAGCCAAATCCACCAATTTTTATACCCTGCCAAAACAATTGTGGGGTATTATGTGATGGCGTTGTTCGGGCTGTCTTTCCATTTGTACATTTAAAAAGTCTTATCTTGTGCCTGCAAATAGATACTTTCTATGCACAAATTGTAACTGGAATTCAATTTTCTCAGATTCCTTTCGTAAAATTTAAAAAATGGTCTTCTCTTAACTTGTGGACACTCGGTTTTGGCCCCGTGGTCATCAAGGTGTTCTAGTATACCTACACGAGCGTCCCGAAATGTTCAAATTGACTGCATGGATGTTATCAAACAATTTTCCACGTCGGAAGGCTTTTCTCGACAAGCTGCAGGTTTCATCGCAGCTACGAGAAGGAGGTCAACCTTCAAGTCATATAACAACAAGGTTAACAGGTGTGCAGACTGGTGTGAAGAAAAGGGTATTGATACCTTTCAATCCACTATTCAGCAAATAGCAGACGTTCTCTGTGAGCTGACCTTTTCAGGACTAGCTCCTGTCACAATTGCTGGATACAAGTCAGCTTTGGCATCAGTTATCCATTGTCTAGCCGACATGGACAGTCCGGAGGTGGCCCAGTTGAATGTGATGGTGAAGGGAATGAGCAATCTCCGACCGAGACAACCGGTAGTCATCTTTAGTGCTTAATGTACTGGCCAAGCATCCATTCGAACCGTTGGGGTCGGCTAGGCTAACCCATTTGACTCTAAAGGCGGTCTTTCTATTGGCAGCTTCCTCAGCTAGAAGGCGCAGTGAGATCCATGCACTTTCAACAGAGAGGGACCGACTTATTGTCTCCGGAGAGGGTCTGCGTCTACTGCCCAGAGCAGATTTTATGTCAAAGAATCAATCTTTGAGATATCCCGGCAAACCGATCATTATACCAAAACTAACTAGGTTTGATCGTGATGCCAGTATCTGGTGCCCAGTCCGTGCTTTGACTAAGTACAAAAAACGGACAGACTCGTTACGGTCGAATGATAGACATCTGTGGATCTGCCATAAGAAACCATATGGCGCCGCATCCATGGATTCTATCTCTTGTTGGGTAGTCGAATTCATTCAGACTACCCATGATATTGGGACTGGGCACCAGGTGCAATGCGCAAGGGCACACGATGTTAGAGGAATAGCCGCCTCGACCGCCCTTTACAACGGTGTTCCATTAGAGGACTTCATGGCTGTTGCACAATGGCACTGTGAGTCCTCTTTCACGGATTACTATATGAGGGATGTGCCAGACTCCGCCAATCCACTCGCTTTAGCTGTTTTGAAACGATAGCTATACGACCACACTGCTCTTCTCCCTGTTTGGCATTTATAAGAAAGAATTAAGAAGCAGACATGGTCGAGCGAGAGGATGCCAACCAGATTGTGGCACTGATGGCCGGACAAGTGAATGGTTGGAGGCTCCACGTCTGAAATCCAAATATCATGAGGTAATTCAAGATTGAGAGTTTTGTGTATTATGTCTATATATCATGTTCATTCATCGTATATATTCATGCTCATATTTGTGTTTCAGGTGAGATGCATGTTCGTGAGTTCTCTCCCTTTTCTTAGGAGAAAAAGGGTGGAGGCGGAAGTGATTCGGTTCCATTAACTTGATGGTCCTTTCAGGTCTCCATTAATCAAGTTTAAGTCTAGCTCTTTCTCCAAGGGGCAAAAGTAGAATTTGATGGCTTGCCCCTTCCCACCAGGTTACTGTCTACACCTGGTGTATATCAGAAGTAATAGAATGGTGAGTGAGCAATCACTGTTATTGCAGCTGAGCTTGAAAGCAGAAAAAAAGGGAGGACGCAAATGATAGAGATCGTTGAAGTAAATGTCTTTTAACATATATATTGCAAACCGCAGTGTACAATGATATAGCATAGGGGTGCAATACATATAGGAACAGTGGTTTTCTGTTTTCCAGAACACAAACAGAATTCATGGAATTGGCAATTTGAGACGGAATTGGCAATTTGAAACAGAAATCTTCAGAAAATGACATTTTTCTGTAAACAATTCATAAAACTGAAACCGAAACATGATTTTCACACCAAAATAAACATAGAGATTTTCTTTCAGATAGAAAGATTTTCTCACGTAAAATTGAAAATGTGTGTCATTTACTATCTTCACTAATCACTATAGTAACTTAAAACTTTCTTGGCATTCTAATAACACGGTATGCAATACAAATTGATTATTCACTGAATTAAAAATAATATCTGTGCATATTAGACGATATAATTTACGAAGCGGAAGTGAAACTGAATTGGTTATGTTGTCTTGAAACGGAAAACCACTGCCCCTAAATTAAGTCATGATGCAATATGTGTCAAGGTCAGTGTGTCACGGTGTCCCAATTAATTGGGTTACTCATCCATTCCAGGTGATAAATCGAGTCCTACTGAATGGATTTGTACCGTACATATAGGGAGGTACGTATATACATGTATCAGAACTATGTCAATCATCCATACATTCATGCATCCGTGCTTCCATTTGTCCGTTTATCTATGTCCACGCCATGGTTTCAAAACTTTACGTATAGAGTATGATGCCCTCAGGCATGTCAGGGAGCATCCATCAATTTACTGATTTGCCTTGTTCATCCGTTCTCCCTCTTAAAGTTTGTCCGACCATAACTTCAAGAGCTTCTAGGTATGATCATGAAGCTTATTATATGAATACATGTTAATGAAAAGGGTGCAGACATCAAAAGTAGCTCAGTCAATCCATTCCTCTGTCCGTTCGTCCATTCACCCTCTACAAGACCGTCCGGGTGATAACTTCAAGAGAGGTACATGTATGTTCATGAAACTTCGTATGTGGATACATCTTACTATGAAGGTGTGCAGGCATATCAAACCAGGTCAATATGTCCATCTGTTCATCTCCCTCTGCACGTTTTCCGGGCGATGAATTCAGGAGTTTTTGACGTATGATCATGAAACTTGGTATGTGGATACATCGTAATGTGACAATGTGCAAATATCAAAACTAGATCAATCGGTCTGTGTCTTCGTCTGTCCATTCACCATCCATACATTTATCTGGGCATAACTTCAAGAATCTCCGAGCTGAGTATGCATTTTGATGTGGGGTGGGGTGGTGTGGGTGGTGGTGGTTAGGAGTGTTCTGGAAACAGCTAAGTTTACTCATATGCCTTGTTCATATTTGCTTGCTCTTGTATTGCAGAATCACGCTGGACCGGAGAAACATAACCGGGAAGAACAACCGTTTATTTTGACAGCAGAAGAGGAGGCGTGGATTATTATTGATGGAAGACCATTTATCACATTTCCTAAGAATCTAGACTATAGTATGTAGTTTTTGGTTTGATGGCAACACACTTTGTCCTTAATTTCGCATATGCGAAGGGTGTTTAGAATGCCTATAGGTGTTTAGATTACAACTTATTGAAAAATGTTAAAGAACCAAAATCAGCACAATATAAAGTATTTATAAATGACATTTTCGAGTAGCAGCAATACTTAAGGTCAATATATTTTCAACATTTGAATTTTGTAAAAATATATATATGATTTACATGTGAGAACCAACGCCACCATCTGCATTACATGTTACTAATGTAGTATCGATGAAGATGCCAGCTGTGGTTATAATTTGATATTGGTTCTGAGCTATGTATTGGAACAAATATAGATCTAAAGATAGTTTCTTCTTATGACTGTTATATACCAGTTAATTCATGTACCAAAAAAGGCATGTGTCAATACAGATTTTAATGATATTGTTACGCAGTTAGCTGTTTTTAAAGGTACATATTCACTCCAAAAGTCCAAAATGTTTCAAAGTAAAATTATTTAAGTTGTACACTTTTAGAGGCGTAAACTGTAGTCCTATATGTAATGAAATGAAATAAATCTTAACATATGCTGATTTAATTCTATTCCAATTAATATAATTGTGTTAAGTTGTCAAACTGAGTTAGAGGCACGGGCCCCTAAGTAAAATCACTACTTAAACATTATATTAATTTATACATAAGAAAACGATAATTTGGACATAGTCCAACAGTTTAAGCGTATACAAGTATAATAGGCTTTAAATAAAAGTATACAATTTAAATCATTTTATTTTCAAGCATTCTGGTGTGAATATGCACCTTTAATGTAATTCTATGTCACAATGTAGTCAATAGTTACTTTATGAAATTACATGTAATTCAGAATTTCTTTTAAGAGATATCTGGATTTTTATGCTCCCCAATAAATTTTGCGGGAGCATATAGTCGCTGCTTTGTCTGTCCATTCGTCCGTCCGTCAGTTCCCAAGTTTGTCCGAACCATAACTTCAATAACACTGAATGGAAAATAAATGTTATCACTAGAATGACTGGCTTGATAAGCGATCCGGTCATTGCAGTGGTACATTTTCAAATAAAGACTTCTTGGACTGCAAATTCCTTGAGAAAATTGTGTTTATGTTATTGTTATGTTTTATTGAATGCGAATTTGGTTCTGAGCTATGTATTGGAACAAATATAGATCTAAGGATATGTTCTTCCAATGACAGTTATGTACCAGTTAATTCATGTACCAAACAGGCATGTGTCAATACAGATTTCAATGACATTGTTATCATGACAATGGCTGTTTGTTAATGTAATTCTAGGCCACATTGTATTTAATAGTTAGTGTATGTAATTACATGTAATTCAGAATTTTTTTTAAGAAGTATCATTTCTAATAATGAAACTTAAAGCAGTGTTGAATTAAGCAAGGATTCTATTGACGCGTAACAATTCCATTTGCAACACCACCACTCCACCACCGGTAAGTTAACCAACAAATACACCATATTTAAAGTTCTCGTGTTCCAATAAAATATACACTTTGCACGAGATATGAATTGCATGTTGGGTAGCATAGCATGCTGGGTAAATTGAACAGAAATCAGCAGGTGTCTCATATCTCGTGTAAACGCGTCTATATTATTATTGGGACACGAGAGTTTTAATTTTAAGGCAACCGTACATGCATGGAAACCATTTAAAACTATGAACTATTTTGAAATTAATTTGACT
The DNA here is from genome assembly GCA_034401795.1 of Chaetoderma sp. LZ-2023a. Classification (NCBI taxonomy): domain Eukaryota; kingdom Metazoa; phylum Mollusca; class Caudofoveata; order Chaetodermatida; family Chaetodermatidae; genus Chaetoderma; species Chaetoderma sp. LZ-2023a. The sequence goes on from CM067360.1 coordinate 118,494,613, forward strand.
GTAAGCTGTTGCCATTCCTGCAACAGTTTCCAGTCAAATTAATTTCAAAATATTTCAACAGAATAAGTTTTGTATCGTGAAAGGATTAACATTACATATGTTGGTGATTTTATTTGTCCTTGAACTCTTATACAGTATGTTAGTCTTTTTTCAGCTGTTATATAGCCAACCATGAGAATCATTCTAATAAAATAATTGGCGAGTGGGTAGGTCCTGTCCTGTTCGTAGAAAGGTTGGCTATGGTCATAGAGAAATGCACATTATTCTGTGGGTCAGTCCGTCTGGCCATATATCATTCTTCCTATCCATCCATCTGTCTGCGCATGCAAACTTTGTATTTTCGTTAGAGCTTTACTTTGGAAAGCATGTGATTATATCATCTAGTTAATATATACGTGTCAGAAGTCAGTGATTTTATTTCATTTTAAGCCAGAATTTATAGACATCTGTGTAGGCTCATATAGCAAATTAATATAGTGACAGGTGATTTCGCTCATTCTGACAGTGGAGAAGCTGTAGCATAATATCATTGTCAACGAATCCTGCATCAGAATCGTGTCCATTACGCATAAGGACTTATGAAATCAAAGCATCTAATTGTGGTGAATACAATAACAGATGCGGATACTCGTTAAGGCCATCCTTAAATAATTGTTTGGTTGTCCTCTCCAGACTGACCCTAAAACACTGTTTACTCTAAATCTTTTTTTGGAGTGTCGTGTGAGGAATTATATATTTTTTTGTGTAAGTTCGGCGATTTAGTTCGCTCCATTCGTCAAACTGGACTGACTCATTATAATCTTTAGAACCTGTTTGCATTATAGTTTCTGCTTCAAGTTCAAATAAAAACAAGGTTTTCTTCCTCAACTCTTTAACCATCGAAATTGTTCAAGAAAAGATTTAATTTCTCATACACAATCCCCATTTGTAGACCAAGAGAAGACAACTTTTTGAAAATTTATCACTGGAATGACTGACTCGGTTATCGAGCCAGTCATTCCAGTCGTAAATTTTCAAAAAATGTGTTCTCTTGGTCTGCAAATGGGCATTTCCCAAGACCACTGTAGAATGTGTTTTTGGCTGATATGAGTGTCAAAGGGTTAAATTCAATGTTATATTTGAGCATTAAAAAAAAGAATTTTCCTACCGGTCTACGCTATTTCAACCACCAGGCTCGGGAGAGGACAACTAAAAAGTATTTTAAGAATGGCCTAATGGAATCCTATCTTCTGTCAAATGTCAGCTCTTTGAGAAAAATGAAGTATCTTTGATGGAACTAGTTTTGGGGTCAAATGCAAATGCATTTGCCTGTCTGCCTAAGTCTGACTGAAGCTACTCTGTGCTTAGACAGTTTTACAAAATGATATATTAATCCTTCCACTGATAAGTAACTTGATTTTACCAGAAATCTGCTGAATGTTTCACGGTTAATTTGACTTGAAGTCATTACTGCTTAAGGCATCAATGACTTAGTCAAATTAGTTTCAAATTATTCAAAGTAACCATAGTTACAAATGTAGCTCACCTGTCCAGAATGGCTACGTGAGCTTATGCCATGGCGACCATCACCCGCCTGTTGTCAACCTTTTCTTTACATGCCTTCTCAAGATCCACTAGGATGATTTCAATTATATTTGGCAAAGAGCATAGAGATCCAAGTTTGTTCAAACAGTCTGTAGGTCAAAATGTGTCTGCCAAATTCTTCCATGGTAAAGCAATGGGAAATTTCCTTGTTTTCTGGAGAACCATTGGTCAAAATTGTACACAATTTAGTTGTAAGCCGCTTACCATACTTGCCCTTACTGTAAGGACAAGTGTGGTAAAAGGCCAAGAAAGCCTATTCATTTTGTGACTGGCCAATAATACCAGGTGAGCGATATAGGCCCCTTGGGTCTCTTGTTATAACGTATAATGCAATGAATCCTTTAGTTCTGGTTCATGTCAGTGAAAATGGTTGTCTAGGTCTAACTGTGGGTGTTGTTAGAGTTTTTACAGATTAACTTAATTTCCAAGATGCTATGTTCGCAGACTTAAATAACTTAGCTGTTTAATGTATTTTGCTGAAGGTTTAACCTTTATCTCTCTGCAGCACCATTCTATCTGTAAAAAAAACCCAGTAACAAACAGACATGTGTTCATTTTGATCATAATCTTGATGGAAGTTGTTGTCTTAGGCATCTTCCATCTAAATTGTTTCCAAAATGTAGGCGCCTGTTTCTCTCAATTTTTACAATAACGAAGTAATTAAAATGAATTTGAGGCATTTAAATCTCGGCTATTTTCCTTCGGATCTGAAGATTTTAAAATGTGAAATATGTGTACATTGTATTTGCATTTAAATACTTTCTAATTGATATGGCCCCATGTCTGGATGGAACATACTGCAAAAGTAATACATTTATCTTAAAATTACCCGCGGAGCAGTGCATTCAGCGTTATATTATGATGTAGAACTCTACAATCCCTTAGGCATTAAATCAATGATGGTTGTATTGAACCACATTTTTATGTATTGAAAGTATATTCTAACATCATACAAGAGAATATTTAAATGATGTGTTCAAATTCAACTCTGTTTCAAAGGTATGTTATAAATTAAAACAACATATTTACTTAACAAAGAAATAAAAGCTTTTTTTCTGAGATTTGAAATTCAATGTGTTGTTTCTATAATTGTATCTGTTTGATGGCATATAATCCTGTATATAAAAAAACACCCGAGAACCAGCCAAAATCAGTCTTTATAAATTGGTAATTATTCTATGGAATGTTAAATTTATTATGTTCACGCTTTTGCCATTCAGTTGTTAGCGTAATTAACTGCATGAATGGCCAAACCATGAACATAAGAAATTTAACATCGCATGGAATAGCTATATCAAGAGTGGATCCTCAATGGATCATCTTTGGATCATCGATATAGAAATGAGCCTAAACTGTATCCTACTTGTTTCAGGTATCGATCAATGAGCCAGCATGGAGATTTATGAGGTGGACTTTAAAACAGGTTTAAATAGGCTTGTTGGCTCATTGCTCCATGCATGGTACAAGTAGGATACAGTTTAAGCTCATTTCTGGATCGATGATCCAAAGATGATCCATTGTGGATCCGGTCTGACCGCTCTACTGGATCAAGCAGCCAAATATGAGTCATCTAACTGAGCCAGCAGTCATCCATCTATGAGACACAAATATAGCTTGTTTTTATGGATCAGTTGAGCCGAGGACGGGGACAAAATGAGCCTGCAGTTTTTTGGAAGATGCGAAGAAATGAGACAAAAAGAGCCACATGGGAGCTATCGGGGAAGTTTTAGCCAGCATTGAGCCATGGATTATATTGGATATATTTAGCCTCAACATGTGATATGCTGAGCCTGGGCTCACAATCCAATTGTTTAAATGTCTATATGGATCGCATTTTTTAGTGTAGCAAGTGAAGCAGGAACAGTCAAAATGATCCATTGCCCGGGGTAGTTATCGGACCTTTCCGCACTCAGACCTCAGATGAAGAGCCAGCTGTTTTTATATTGGTCAGTACTGCATCTCATTATCTACTGGCGAATGGCTAGCGCCTTAGGTTTGTTCTCGGCTGATCCGATGTCACCAGTGCAGGCCAGGCGACCTTAGTAGCATTCGGGCAGGAGGCAGGCGATCAATAGCGTGGCCAAGTCGCTGGTTTCTTTATTTATAATATAAGATGTTTAATGTCGAGCTGCTTTCTTCAGGAATAACTTCACGTGTGGTTGGTTCCCGAATTCGGAATTCTCAGGCTTTCTAGCGGTACTGAGCACGCCGAGGGATATTGTGATCATAGGCCAGTATTACGGGGAAGAAGTCGTGCAAAGATAATATGTACATTCTAAAAAAAGTGTATAAAAAATGTATAATCAGTCGATGGCATTGCGCGTGCGTGTCCATGTCTTGCTCTATGAGAAATCCTTGCTATAATGGGAGTACTCCCTGTGGCCCGGCGCATCCGGAGAGGAGGCAAATCGGGTCTTATACAATCTTGTCTGCGTCTGTGCATGGTGGTATTGCTATCCAACGGCGTAGCCATGGCGTAGTTCGAGGCAGGACTTTACTGGTTCCGGGTTGGCTACTCCTTCTTGCTACCCGATCACATATACGTCGTGTCTATCTATATCAGCAACATGCTTCAACATCCGCCTTCCGAAATATACTAGTGGCTCTACAGCAATGAAACCTATAACATCATAGGGGGTGACGGCGAACAAATCGCATGGCCCCTTCACTGTTCCAGCTGTTTAATACAGACTGGGCCTTGGTGTATAACACTTGAAAGCATGTCTATACATGTGACCTGTATTACTACACTGCTCGTTACTTGCTAATGGAGAAATCCAATTTGTGCTACACACCGCCCATTTCCAACTAATCGATCCCTGAAGTCCATGACTATCAATTTCCAGAAAACTAACAGGTAAGCTGTACGAATATGTTGAATCTAATTTAACTGGGTGCCGTTACTGTCTATGGCAGCAACAGCGTCCAGTCGAATTAGTTTCAAAATATTCAACAAAATGGGTTTTTTTAAATAGTTAAGGCATACACTCCGTACAACAACGCTTAGACCGTCGCCAATTAAGCATTCGTGACGAACTTAGCTACGCCATTCATGACGTCATCATACACGGTGTGTAGTTGGGTAATACGCCATATGATTGATAGATACACTGGAAAGGTCCATTAGATCTGAATATGTGTGACTAAGTAATATGTTTCGTCACTCTCTATTTGTCGCTATAATTATGTTTAAAAGATAGAATTAAGCGCAATAACACCTGTTATTGTGGTAAAATGTGATCAAAATTGTATCACTAGCTTCCGAGATATCCATATAACCAGAATTCGATCCAAATTTTGATCCGAGGGATGTTAGCTTAGCTGACGTATCAGTCGTCCGAGCTATAGCAATCACTCCCCTTTCGGCGTCCGTCTGTCAGTGCGTCGACAAAAGTGGTGTCACGTTGTCTTATCTCTTGACAGATTTAGATCAAGATTAGCCTACATGTTCCTCTCCTCATCCAATTTATCAATTATGAAAATGCGTCGTATTCGATAACAAACAACGGAGTTATTGCCCTTAGAAATGGTCTACAGTATGGAAATCAATGGGGAAATATATTACATCGGTCGCACGCTTCATAATTTGTAGATTTATTAGCTCGTAAGGTGGTGGATGGGTACCTATATGCCTAGGTAACCACCCATGTAAGAAGTATGTCAGCCTGACCTAGGTTCTTAATAATATAGTTCAAAGATGAATTTACCCTTTGGACCCAAATACATTATTTGACCTGTAACTACAGGTGCATTAGATTTTCGTATACAGTAAACAAATCTTAGTGGATGGATGCAGTGTAGGCTAATGCATTGGGATATTATCTCATCTGGCTAGAATGGCCAAAATAGCATATGCCACGTTGACTGTCCATTGTCCATCTGTCATCTGTTCGTCAACTTTGTATTTAAACGATGTCTTCTCAAGAACCACTGTGCCGATTTAAATTATATTTGTCAGGCCGCTTCCTGTTGGATTGGAGATCGAAGTTTACGCAAGCGTCGCCAATTGAGTTATTTACATGGCGGTCATCTTGGATTTTGTGCTAGTTTTAGAAAATGACTTTAAAATATCCATCTCCGAAAACGCTTACCACATTGATGAGAAAATCGAGAAATTTCATTTAGTGCAATTGATGAACCAAATCTGTTCCAGAGAATCTGTTTTGGTCCCGTTGTCTGTCGGAAATCTTGGGTTTAACTAGTTTTCACAAAAACAAGTGCTCCTGAACTGCTGAAGGGATTTGACCACAATTTGGTAAATATTCTTATGGACAGGGTATTTCAGATTTGTTCAGGGGAGGTGTTTATGTTAAAAACATGTCCCTCAGCCACCAATCGTACCTCAGTGTTTTGACAGCCATATTCGCATTTGTATGTGATTGATTTCGAAGTCAAAATTGTTTTTTATAAAGGCTTAAATATGTATGGTGTTGTTAAATTCAGACCTCTAACTTTTGGCAGATAAATGGGGCGCCGGACATCTTGGATTAAAATTGGAAAATGCAAATGCCTTCTCAAGAACCCCTCGCCCAAATTCAATTACATTTGGCAGAACGTTTCCTTAGGCCATAGGAATCAAGGTGTGTTCAAAAGAAGCCGATTGGGCTATTTGGCCAGCGGGCATCTTTGAATCTGTCCTTTTTTAAATCTCCGAAACCGCTTGGCAGATTGATGTGAAAGGTGAGATTATCATTAGGCAATTCGAGAAAGAAATTCTTTGAATCAACCTATGCCTATAGAGCAAGCAGTTCCAGTATTAGGCAAATGAGCGTGGAGGCTCTTGGACATCTTAACGGTTGTATCTGCATCACAGCCGAATGCCTATCAATCCTTTTTCAAGCTCAGCTCGTTTGTTGTGTTAAAATTGGAGCCGATATCGGATCAGTAACATGTAGCGATTTATATAGAACCACGGATACATAAACACACAAATAGACATGAATACGTATCCGAATGTAATGCCGTCTTCCCCTTAATGAGCGCGTGTAAATACTACGATCACCTTCCAGAGTGTGGTAAATTGCTAACTGTTTCCAATGCCTTGTGTGAACAGCTGATCTTCATATAATACCCAGGGGAAAATGTGCTAGTGTTCATTAAACAACACTAGCTACTTCTAATTCTAAATGCATACACTGAATAGTTTGCAATAGCTATATACGGATAGACCCCAATGTAACGGAATCGTGTTCTCTGATCATAATGCAGCTTACTGCGACGATGCTGGGCCGATACTGGGCCGATACTGGAATTATCGGCCCAGTATCGGCCCAGTAAGCTGCGTTAGCTGGGTTGATTTTAAAATGTGTCACGTTAGAATGAAGATGGTTTATTAGTACAGGCGAATATTGTAGACTGTTTTATGTTGCTCTATCTAAAAGCAATAACATTCGCTAGCCGGCAAGTGTCATGGTTGACGAATCCAAACATGTTATAAAATAACCCGAGCATATCAATGCACATTTCAGTTGATATTAATATCCTATAATTTCTATTCCCTTTTTGGCGCAATACTTTTCCTGGTCTTGTCTATGTATATGGTAATAGCTAGCATTGGTCCGCAGACAAACATGGAGACGTGTTAAAGGCAAAGACGAGGGCGACGTAAACGTGGCCGGCACAGAGGAGAGAGAGAGAGAGCGAGAGAGAGAGAGAGAGAGAGAGAGAGAGAGAGAGAGAGAGAGAGCGAGAGAGAGAGTTAGGGATGGAGGGGGAGAGAGAGGCGGGTGGGAGAGAGGGTGTGAGAGAGGGCAACAGAGATAAAGGGCGATATAGAGGACGATGAATAGGGAGGTGGGAGGACGCAGGGATATGGGTGTGTATTGTGTGCGTGTGTGGTGACGTGATAGGAGACGGAGTGGGGTTGGATGACGTGAGGAGGAGAGCGCGTGACAGAGACGACGAGAGAGGGAGAGGAAGAGAGGCAGGGAGAGAGGGGGGTAAGTATTGTATACATGTGTGGGGTGTACGACGGGAGCAAGGCACGGAGCAGCAACAGAGTTGGGCGATATGAGGCATTGCTCACACACTCGATATGACAAGCACCTCAATGAAGGGGAGCTGATAGATTTGTTCATGTTTTAGCGGAGACCGCGTTATCTCCCCTCTAAGTGTCTGATTGCATACACAGATCGATTCCACAAGCACATTCGTTTTCTATGATCATCAATTTTCGGAGCATCGCGCAGATTACCAGAATAATCGTGACAGTTTTACTCGTGAACATCATATCAAACCAAACGCTGTATTTATCGGATAGATTAGGGCGTCGCGATGTTATCACACCTATTTCCAACTGCGCTTGTTAATATATATATATAGTTTTGAAGTATCTAAAGTTCGCCCAGCACGATATTCACTGAACGTGGCCAAAGGTTCTATTAACATTTTGCAACTCGACTTTGAACCAAGAATATTAATCCTTTCAACGGGAAAGACCAACATCACAATCCGTTACATTATTCTTTTGGGTATTTTGAGCATGTTCAAGCTGACTTGACTGGGACATGTTGCTGTTTATGGCAGAAACAGATTCCTGTCAAGGGTGTTTCAAAATATTCAACAGTTTTCCTGTACAGTTAAATTGAAACTGAGATTCTCTGAACTCGCGGTTCGAAGGGTTGATATAAATACCACCACCGCCACCACCACAACCAACACCACTACCACGACGACCACTACTACCACGACTACTACCACTAACACGACAATTACCACTACCACGACTACTGCCACGACCCCTACCACAACTAGTATCACTACTACTACTACTACTACTACTACTACTACTACTACTACTACTACTACTACTACTACTACTACTACTACTACTACTACTACTACTTTATTTATTTCTTTTCTGATAGCACGATCAACGGATCATGCGGAAAACCTTTAATATCTCAAAATATATAAAAGGCGACAAAACTATACAATAAACTAACACTAAACAGACGTCAAAGAAAAAAACTTTAAAAAATTCGCCAGTCTTTCCATCATAAATAATATCATTCAAAATATATTCGCGATAAAAATATATGCTGCGGTAATACAATAAACGCCATACATACATTAATATGACCAGTTTCTGAATAGGCCCCGGTAATTGATTTTGTAGCCGACAAAACGCGAATATTTAAACGCAAACGTTTTGTCAGCAGTACAGCGAACAATAGCAAATATCGCCTCTGCAAATCAATCTATATTTACTTCGCGAGAACGTTTCTGAAAATGACCGTGATCGCTTGCGGCCTGAGTAAACAATAACAAACACCGCTGCCATTTTGAAAAAAGTATATACGTTTACATAGAGATACTGATTCCAATATTACCCAGGGTCTTTTGCAATTCAAACAATACAATAATCTTAATATAATACTGGTAATTACAATCATCCGAAACGGCTGGATGCCGCAGTTAGATAAGGCAGCATCCGCCTCCAATCAAGGGATGCCCATATTTAAGCGTTAATATATAGACATATATATACATATACACACACACCCACCCACCCACCCACCCACCCACCCACCCACCCACGCACGCACGCACGCACGCACGCACGCACGCACGCACGCACGCACGCACGCACGCACGCACGCACGCACGCACGCACGCACGCACGCACGCACGCACGCACGCACGCACGCACGCACGCACGCACGCACTCACGCACGCACGCACGCACGCACGCACGCACGCACGCACGCACGCACGCACGCACGCACGCACGCACGCACGCACGCACGCACGCACGCACGCACGCACGCACGCACGCACGCACGCACGCACGCACGCACGCACGCACGCACGCACGCACGCACGCACGCACGCACGCACTTTCAACAGCCGATTACTGTCGAATAAGCATTCTCGGTCGCATAGCTGGTTCAACATAGCTGGTTCAACTCCTTGTGGGATGTGTCAGCATAAAAAGCTGAAGAGCGTCAATCTTTATATATATATATAGACATTAAAAATCTATTCTTAAAAATGTTACACAAAGTGATACAGATGGGATTTAAAACATTACAACATTACATTATGTCTATACTCGGCAAACCAAGGACAGTTTTAATCATCATGGCGACATATTAAAAACATTCTATGGCTAAGTAGACCAACACCATGTCTCTTCAGTGGTATTGAGGAATGTTAATTTGGAGAAGACCATTTTTGAAAACTTACGAGTTGAATGACTGCATCGACAACAGAGCCAGCTACTCCAGTGCTAAATTTCCAAAATATTCCCCTTTCGGCCCACAAGTGGGCACTCAATCAGCAAATATTTTGACATTCCTTAACAAATGTTGCCATTAAAAGGCTAATAATCAGATTTCCATGTTCAACTAATATTAATTTAAACTCCTCTGGTACTTCAATACCGGATCTGTGGTGTTCATAAATTAAAAAAATTATCCAGTTCATAGGTGATAGTTCTACTAAGTTGGTTACACACCATGTATATTTAAACCTTTCACTCTTCTCTTTGAAAGAAAATTAGCATACTGGCGCGAAAAATGGCTTTCAATGAAACTAAGTTGTTCATGTTATCATGGCCCAGTAACTTAGCACATCTACATTTCCAAATTGTCCAAACCGCCATTGTAACAAGACAAATCAGGACATCTTGCAGGCTATTTGTAAGATGCCTTTGTACATTTTTAAAATCTCTAAATAAAATAATATTGGCTGTCAATTTCACGTGACTGATCCCGAACTCCTTTAAAATTGTCTCTACGTGATTCCAGAACTCAAGAATGACTGAGTGTTTCCTCTTGCAATTCACAAAGAGGACATCGATTACTGGTTGTGACGTGACATTTTTGTAATAGATGACCAAACCAAAGTCTGCGATGGAGAAGTCGCCAAGCTACATCATTTGCTTTATATGGTATAGAGGGTGGATGCAAATTCTTCCAGACAATTCTTCATTCAAAGGGTTTATGATATGTATCATTCCAAACAGTAACAGCTTTTGGTGTTTTAGCGTGGTTTTGTATCAGAGCAGTATACCAGTCATGGGAACTCATATGGCATTTGATTACATTTTTATAGTAAAGCGAGATGGGTGGAGTTATTTCCTGTTTGCTAGTGAAATTGTGTAATTTAAACCAATCCGGAGGAACTGCCTTCCTAATTTGAATTAATAATCTTTGATGGTTCTCAGCTTATATTTCTGACTGGAAACCCACGCTCTGGAATCAGGTGTAGTAACATCTGCTAAGTGCTGGATCCATTTAGTTGCTAATGATTGGAAATAAAGAGCTCTATTGGACACGGTAATCTTATCATTTCCCCACAATTGTTGGTTTAAAGCATCTCCCCATGCCAATGGCGATTGAGTCCTTTTAGAAAACATACATAATGCCGTGTGTAAGTCATGATATATCCCAGGAATCCTCCGATTATTTGGGGGTGGCGTATTTGAAAAGAAGGTATTTGCAACTGGAAATGGCCCTATGTAAATGTGGAGTAACTTGCGTGAAATGCTTGTCCAAGGCAAATCTTCATAAAGTAATTCACAAAGAAATTTCAGTTTTAAAGACGCATATTTTGTGGTATGTGAACTAAATCTATCCCGCCATTGTGTTTTTTGTTCAGACACACAGCATGTGATACAAGGTTAGGTTGATCGTTCCATAAATATGCAAGAATTAATTGACTAATTTCAGTTTCTACATATGTTGGCATATGTACAACTGAGGCTGTATACCACAGCCTGGACATTGCCAACTTATTAATGACAAAGGTTCTTCCAAAAATTGACAAATGACGCCGCCTCCAACATGCTAGAATATGTTTCACTTTAGTAAGGCGATATGTCCAGTCCATTGAGGGATCCATTTTCCTATTGAAGTAAATTCCCAACACTTTAATATTGTTGTCTGACCACTTTATTCCCATGACGTCACCATTTCGGGAATTCCACTCACCAAGAAACAATCCTTATTTATTTTTAGGCCAGATGCTTTCTTAAATTCAACCAGTGTCCTTTCTAGGCGACTAAAACCATACTTATCTCCTATGCATATCGTGATATCATCAGTATACTGTGAAGCCTTCAAGGGTCTTACAATATTTGGTATGGCAATTCGTTTGAATGTTTTATCTTCACGTATTGTTGCCCCAAATGACTCAATAGCAAGTACAACTAACAAGGGTGACAATGAACATCCTTCTCGAACGCCACGCTTCAAAATCACTTCCTCCAAAACTCTGCTTCGTTTTAGTGGCAGAGCTCCTGACATTATTTTATAATCCACACAGAGCAGAGATATTAGTCGGTAATTTCTCAAATCTTCCCTTTCACCTTTCTTAAAAAGTATTCGAACGTATGCCTGAGACATGGAAGGTAGAAGGTTGACAATTTCCAAAATTTCATGTATGACCTGCAACAATGATGGCCCTACTATGCTCCAGAATGTGCTATACAATCCTGCTGTAAGGCCATCACATCCAGGAGTTGTGCCTGTTTGCATACCATGTAAGGATTCAGTTAAATCTTTTAATGTTAAACATTGATCACACATTACATGGCATGACTTGGGCAACGTTTTCTTAATGTTACTTTAAACATTTGCAGCTGCTGCAGCATCACATCCTTCCGACGAATAGAGACATTGATCAAAATGATGAACAGCTCTTGCTATGTCAGATGTTGAATCAAGATGCACATCATTATTTAATTGTACACGTCTAAATAATCTGTCCTATGCTCCGATCCTTTTCCAAACTGCAGACACACTTTGTGAGGTTGTCAGCCTCAGCCTGCATCTGAGCTCGTGACCGAATTGTGGCACCTTCAAACATATACTTAGCTAACTCATTTATTTTGTTCTTTGTTTGAATTAAAAGGTCGCTATAGCATTCTTCTCCGTTATTTACTTTATTGGAGGTTCGTAATAAAGGTTTATCTAAGGCTTTCCTGTGCCTTCGTCTGTCTCGTGCTAATTTATTAGCATACTGCCGTGAAATATGAGCCAGATTATCTATACCCTCCTCCCAACATTGAATCAAATTTTCATATAAGTCTTTTTCTCGAGCAGATAATGCCAAAAGTGGTGGATACGCTGGTAATATTTAACCTCATGAAGGAGTGAGTTGTTAAATTTCCAATATCTATTCCCTTGCTTAATCCAGTCAGCATTATCTAAGGTAATACGCAGCCTGTTGTGATCCGAGAATGCTACAGGTACAGATTTTGTCTGAGTTAGCTTGCCTTTAAACAACCCCTGCACATAAATCCTGTATATTCTTGACTCAACATGCCCATCACGTGGATGCCACGTGAACTGTTTTCGATCAGGATTCAACAGCCGATTACTGTCGAATAAGCATTCTCGGTCGCATAGCTGGTTCAACTCCTTGTGTGATGTGTCAGCATAAATAGCTGAAGAGCGTCAATCTTTATTTGCATCCGAAATACAGTTAAAATCTACTCCTAGTACAAAATTTTCCGTCCCTTCATGTATAATAGTCGAAAATTATTTTAGAAAAGCATGCCGAGGACCATGTACAGTTGGACAAATAAACATAATATTTAAAACAGAGTCAGAAATATTTACGGATATTTCCCCCCAACGCCCATTTGTAGCAGTTGACGATGATACGACATTAGAATATTTAAGGCACCTGGGGAGAATAAGAATAGCAACCGCTGCCCTATTGTGTGTTGATAACGAAAAGTACAATTCGCCTTTAAAGAACTGTTTACATGAATTATATACACCAGGATCGTGAATTTTAGTTTCCTGAAGTAATGCTATGTCTGTCTTTTGCTTATCAAGTTCTTCCAACAAAGACCTTTACTTTAATTCTTTATTCAAACCCCTACAATGTAAGGTGCTAATAATCATAATACGTAGGGCAATATACAACGCCGCTACAATGGCAAATATAATTGGATTTTGGTTTTTTACTGCCATTATTTCGTGTTTTAGCCCATATAGCTTACTGTTAAAATCATGATTATTCAGCTGAACAATTTCCAAATGTCCGTACTTGGAAGCATCAAAATCACACCTTAAATGTCTAGAGTGTACCCCTTTCGCTGTTATATAGGGAACGATCGTTTCACCATCATCTGAACGATACCTGGCCATTTCATTGGTCGTATGTGAAGGAACAGATTATTCTGACCCAGCCAATGACATATTGTCATCCTCAATATCCTCTTCCTCCACCTCACTCTCAGATCCAGTATCAATTTGATGACGTTTGATTCCTCCAATGCCATTATTAATATGGGTATCCATAGCATCCATCATCGAAATACCTCCACCTATTGCGCCATTCTCAGGGCTGTGGTTAATGCGACTTATGCCCGAGATTTGACTTAAAGGAAGTGGTGGGAAATCTTCGTCTTCCTTCAGTTGTGACCTACATTTATTTTGCCCGCATCCCAAACTATCTAACTGAGAAAACTCAATGTCACTCACATTTTCGCCATCAACTGGTTGACTTTCGCTAGCATCAACTGGAGTTAAACTAATCCCTTCTTCTAAAAGTTATATTTCTACCTGTAGATTTCGTCCTGTTCGCTCTAGGTATGCGTGCATCTGAGGAGACACACCCTCAGCCGGAATCTCGCGGTTGTAGAAGACCGGTGGCATTTCCTCTAACTTCATCCACAAGGCCTTGGGAACATCAATGTCTACCTCAGCGAATCCGAACCAGCGATCTGCTAGGAGAGCCTCCTTAATGCGTTCTACATCGCTGGCGCCAGACCACTGTCATACTGTCTCTTTACCGCAGGGCATCTCTTTAGCCATCGTCGACAGGTACAGGGCAATTGCATCATAGCCGAAGACGCGTTGGCAGACACGATCCCCTTGACGGATTCGAGTCAGACCAGGCTAAGGGTATCGGGTGAACACCATGCTTGGCCCCCCGACAATGGCTTCCTTGAGCATCTCATAGACTTCCTTGCCTGGGGCATAGAGATATGCATCAGGACATTATTCCGTAGTTCCGTGAAGGAGATACTGTAGAGACACACCCGGGAGGGACACTGCGTCTTTGAGGATGTCTATCCCGCATTCTATATAGAACTACCTCATCCACTCTAGGGCTTCAATGAATGGGCTGACATCTAGGTTATTGTAGTATCGCAGCCAGTCGGCGAATGTCTGCATCCCACGCTCGCGGAACGTCTGGTTACACTGTTCCCACTCTTATCGCATCAAGAGGTGTCCACCCTTGATCTTAGATGCTGCCCACACCTCGTGGTCAGGAAGCCCTGGACTGTTGAGCTTAGCGGGTGTGTCGAACCATTCATACGGGAGCCAGCTCTTCTGCTGTGTACACTCGTAAGCTTTGATATACGCCTCGTAGGAGACTCCAGGACCAAGGTAATTCAGAACATCGAGACACAATAGCTCAGGTGTTATGAGGAGCATCGTGTGGCTGGCGTTCTTAGCCACTTTCACTGTACCTGTACTGTCAGTCAGCTCATCGCCAAAGTACTTCTTGATGAGGTTCAGGTCATACCGCCTAGAGTTGAACCCCAGTACAGGCACTTGGTCACACCACTCGTTAATCAGTCGCTGCTGTTGCTTTGGGAGCTTGTCCAGGCCTGTCGGTGTGAACTGCTCCCGGACCCGTGTGCGGATTTGGTGTGCTGGCTGTTAACTCCCCAGCATGAACTCTCTGATCAGTTCTTTGGGGTCAGGATGGCAGAGGTGAGTGGGGTCACTCGTGGTTCCCTCTAAGGAGCAGTCAACTGACACAGAGATAGGTACGTGAGTACTCTCGATTGTGAGAGTCTCCGTAAGATGTGTCCTGATACCATCTAGGAGTGATTCGAAGTCGTAAACTATGAAGTGTGGGTATGAGACCGTCCTCACATATACAGGGACGCTTGGACAGCGTTTTATACAGCACTCCCTCTGTACCACAATCATGTATCCAGACGATCTCAGTGTCTCCTTCTCAGGACTGTCTTGCGGTATCTTTGTTCGGCATCCTCACCTCGCTGGTGTTGTGGACGCCCATGCCAGGGACAGCCATGGAACTGGTAAACAGTGTGGTGGTCGGATCATAACCATCTACGGGAGCACCCGCAATCCAACGCTCTCTGCCGTGCCCACACTCTACACTCATACTCGATCCACCGAGTAGCCGCTGAACTGGATGGCTGGGGCGGATAGAAGGCTTTCTCATATGCAGACTGTGGCGTCTCAACCTTCTCGCCAGGCCACACAATTGTTGTTTTGCCACCGGTACAGCGATCAACGTGGCGTTGAAGATGGCATGCCTGTGTAAACCTCGGCTGACAATGACTGCAGGCTAGTGTATGTGCCAGCTTGGATATGTTCTTGATGTAGAAGGCGTGGTAGTTCCACACCCTGATGGCCATGGTGGCATTGTAGTGAGCTGCTTGCCTGATCAAGTGCCAGGTTCCCTCTTCGGTTGGTTCATACACACGATTCCCGATCTTGGCGAAGAACTCTACCTTGTCTAGCTGGTCCAGCGACGTCTTGGGGACATCAGGTAATGTCGCTGTCGTGCCGTAGAACTTTGTGGCAAGCTATCGTGCAGGAGCTGTACTTCTATCAGCTCTCGCTCCTCGGTGGACTGCCAGATATCTCCAAAGACAACATGTTGCCCATGTAGGTGTCGAGGGCAGTCATACTCATCTTCTGTCGCAGCCAGTCTGGGAGGGGCTCTGTCCCAAGCAGAGAGTGGCGGTCGATGACAGCCCTGACCTAAACGTTGATTGATCGAATGAAAGTCCACTTGATGTTGGGTCGATCGATATTGTCTGGGTCGAGGTGGGTTTGCTCTCTTGCTGCCACCCAGTCCTGAGCTGCTCCTATCGTGTTCAGCCACAGGCTCCCGGGAGTATTCTTGTGGAAGAGCGTCACCCTTCCGTCTTAGATGTGACGGATGCGATAGGTATGGGTGTAGCGGACGTAGAAGGCGTTCTGGACAGTCTGCTGGATCTTTTGCATGATCTGACCTGTGATGTCTCCTTCTAGACCTCTGAAGAATGTCCAGCGTACTGGCCGGCGTCCTCTATCCTCTGTCTCCCTTTCGCCGAGAGGCTGGTCGAGAATGTGTTCGCCTTCTCGCCTCATGCTCCGGGCTAAGGATTTAGACCTCGACCCCCTCCTCACTCGCTTAGTGATCCTGCGTAGGGGAGGTAAGCACTCCAGTGGATAGTCTGCCTTCCGCCTCGCTACAGTCTTGGCTCGCAAGCTAGCAGTCACCTCCTTGTCCAACTGACAGAGCTCACGTATCCACTGCGCTTTCTTGTGGGGATTCCAAGGATCATCTTTGGTAAGCGCTGTAAACCTTCCTGTCTTCATTGCTCGGGAGAGTCACTTCTGCAACTCCTCGGTATGGGCTTGTCTGATCATCTGGAGCAGGTCGGCTTTCTTGGCCTTAGAGGCTACTCTAAGGCCGAATTGCTTTGCAACATCGCGAAGCTGTGCAACACTAATCATTGTGTCTACCACTGTAGATGCTTGGCTCTAAATGGGCGTTTAGACCCTATTATGTGTGGTGATCACAAGGCGATCAGTACCTGTGGGGTGGACCGTCATGTCGATGTGATGTGGATGCGTGGCTCTAAATGGGCGTTCAGACCCTATTATGTGTGATGATCACAAGGCGACCAGTACCTGTGTGGTGGACCGTCATGTCGATGTGATGTGGATGCTTGGCTCTAAATGGGCGTTCAGACCCTAGTATGTGTGGTGATCACAAGGCGAGCAGTACCTCTGGTAGACAGTCGTGTCGATGTGATGTGGATCGTTGGCTCTAAATTGGCGTTCAGATCCTATTACGTGTGGTGATCACAAGGCGATCAGTACCTGTTGTGGCCCGTCGTGTCATGTGATACCGACGGAGACGATGTGTGAAAGAGTGTATGCCTATATTTTACCGAGAAATCACTTTATTCTTGTCGTTCTTGGTTAACAATCAGGACCGAAATGAAGCGATAATTTCAAAACTGTTTGCCATTTTAAAATCGGACCAGAAATGGCCGAGTTATCCATAAGTGCTAATAGTGAGATTTGAACCAGTGATTTTAAGTTTGCTAATAAACATTAGGATCCAACATATTAACTACCTCGGCCATGTGTTAATATGTAAAGCTAATAAGTTATGTGTTCTCATTGCTGCGCTACATGTGTGAGATGTGGTCGATGTTCAGGAGCTGATACGTGGGAGTAGCGCGCATTTAGAGGTTGGTGAGCGAGGATCACTGGATTATTGCTTGTTTCGAAGCGAGAATTTCAAAACTGTTTACCATTTTAAAATCGGATCAGAAATGCCCGAGTTATCCACATATGCTAATAGTGAGATTTGAACCTGTGATTTTTAGTTTGCCAATAAACACAAAAAAGTGGATCTAACGCGTTAACTACCTCGGCCATATATTAGTATCATGGCTGCCCTACATATGTGAGATGTAGTCCATGTTCAGGAGCTGATACGTGGGAGTAGTGCGCGCATTGAGATGTTGGTGGGTGAGGGATCACTGCATTATTTCTTGTTTCCACTCTTGTTTCAACTCGATAGCACCATCCACATCAAAACTGCAAACCGTTTCTAAATAATTCATATACTTGAAGAGTTTGTCCATCGCTATCACAGTCATCGGATAACGTGTAAGGCATGTTAGTGGAAATGATGAGCGGAATGTTGGGATCCCTGAGCTTCTCCTCCATTTCTCAAAATTTTGATCTGCATAGTTGCCCATATCACGCAATGACCGGGGACTTTATCTCGTCGCGCCGCACAGCCGACATCATGCATGCATGACCATAGCTCTTCAGGCCAGCCCATTATGTGTAATATTGTGTGTAGATGAGCGTTTACACATAGTTGAGTGTGTACACGTACTGTTGTGCATGTGTGATCGCCGGTATACCAATGGATGATGCGTCTAATTAGGTGTTAACGTGTAGCAGCTACTATTCTTGACATTCAATGACTGTGCGAGTTGGTCTTGACGTGATGTTTTATGGGTAAAGAGCAATTGTATACCTGTTTACCTTTTGCTAACAACGAGATTTGAACCTGTGATTTTACAATTTTAAAAGTGAATGATACAACGCACTTACTCTCTCAGCCATGTATGTGTTAGTAAATACACCTGATAAGTTATTTGTTCACAGGTTACTGCATTATCAGCACTTTAGATCTTGACGTCACTTCGAGATAACACGTATCAGCGATTTCACAACTCAGAGATACAATTACTAAGCCGTGTGTCAGTATTGTGAGAGAGTGTATGCTTACATTGTACCGAGAAATCACTTCATTCTCGGCGTTCTTGGCAGCGATTAGGACTGGAAAGAAGCGAGAATTTCACAACTGTTTACCATTTTAAAATCGGACCAGAAAGGCCCGAGTTATCCACAAATGATAATAGCGAGATTTGAACCTGCGATTTTAAGTTTGCTAATAAACACAAAACCCGGATCTTACGCCTTAACTACCTCGGCCATCTACGCATCAGTAATTATAGCTGATAATTATGTGTTCTCATTGCTGTATTGCTGCAATTATCAGTCCCTCTAGATCTATAGACGTATATATTATAGACTGTACTTTTGTAGTTACCAGTGTGTTATTGATGTGTTTGCTATTATTGCACACGTGTAGTTACTAGCGTGTTATTGATCTGTTTGCTATTATTGCACAAAAATTAGTATCATTATTTGTAATTTAATTGTCAGTTCTCCGTTGGCTCAGTTGATAACAGCGCTGAATTCTAATCAAAAAATCATGGTTCAAATCTCTCAAAAGATCTCAGCTAGATGGTACCAAGTTCGAAACAGTACACGATAGTGTAGGGGTACAATGACTAAAAATAGGAGCAACGGAGAAGCACCAAAAAAAACCTGCAGAGATAGAGAGAGGGGCTGGCAATAATAAGCGGGGGTTCTCCCGAAGGGGTGACGTGAGTTTTATAATTCTTTTAGTTTTTATTCTTAATTTTTTTTTACATTTTTTGTTTCATGACAGTTTCTTTACCCGGCGTTACCCGAGAAGCATGACATCACGTCAAGACCTTTGTTCTAAATGGGCATTTAAGTAGTGTGATACTACCTCCCTCTCAACATCCTATGCCCCAGGGATTGAGAGGGCGGTGTGGGCCACAGATCACTGATTGGCTGCCAGTTGAGGGAGGTGGTACCTTGCGGTCTCTGCTGCTTGAGAGGGCGGTGGGGGCCACGGCTCCGGCAGGCCAGGCAGCCGGGCGGTGGTATCATTAGTAGTAGTGTCGGGATTAAAATAATACAACCTTCCTAAACTGGCCGCCATTCGGCGATCCGTGGCCCCCACTGCCCTCTTAATCCCTGGGGCCTCCATCTTGAGGCATAACCCAACCACCTGCAACCCTGGGCCTCCATCTAGAGGCCTCCACCAACAACATGCAACTCTATGCCCCAGGAATTGAGAGGGCGATGGGGGCCACGGATCTCCGAATGGCGGCCAGTTGAGGGAGGTGGTATCATTGTAATCCCGACCCTACTACTGAAGTAAAGTGCCTTGTTCTGTAGGTGAATACGGGCATTTCCCCACAAAGGCTGGCACACAGCATGTTCCCAAACTGTTGGTAATGGAGTTTCTTTTGAGAACATGCTTAGAGCCTTTCTTTGTTCTTGGTAAACCTCGCGAATTATGGAGACATTTGGTGGCGTTGTATTTGAGAAAAATACACAGCTTACATCAAAAGGACCTATATATTTCATAAGCAATTTTCGTGAAACATTTGCCCAACCAGCTTGAGAATAAATTAGGCCATTTAAGAATGTTAGCCTTAATGATGTACATTTGGTCGGAATGTGAACTAAACCCAGCCCACCCTTAAGTTTCTCATTTATGCAAACTGCTTGAGATACGAGATTTGTGTTATCTTCCCACAGATATGAAATGTTTAACTAGTTGATTTCTTTTTCTACATTTTTCTGCATGGGAATGACTGAGGCTGTGTACCACAAACCAGACATTATCAGGTTGTTAACCACAAACTTCTACCAAAAATATATAAATGACGATGTTTCCATTGGGCACACGTGTGCTTGACACTACTAAGTCGGTGTGTCCAATTTAACAAAGCATCCATTTTCCCACTGAAATAAAATCCTAAAATCTGTATATGATCATCTGGCCATGTAATACGCATAAGTTGGTCTCTTCTGTTACGCCATGAACCAAGAAATATTCCGACAGATTTCTCTCTGTTGATTTTGAGGCCAGATGCTGTCCGGAAATTGTGTAATATATTAACAAGTGGGGGAACGTCTTTATTTTGCCCAACAAAAACAGTAGTGTCATTCAAGTGCTGCGAAACTTTTAATGCGCTAGCTATACCAGGTACAGCTATTCCTGTAATTGAACTATCTTGCCTCAATGTTGCCCCTAGCATTTCCATTGCAATCATAAATAAGAGAGGTGAAAGGGAACATCCATGTCGCACTCCACGTGCTAGGTTAACAGGTTCAGTTAAACAGTTGTTCACCAAGTATCTACTATTAACATTGGTATACAATATCTTTACAAATTTTATAAAATGTTCTCCTAATCCAATACATTTTAATGTTTCAAAAAAATTCCATTCAAGGCGGTCGAATGCCTTTTCATTATCAAGCCCAATAATGGTTTCATCTATTTCAACTAAAGTAATCACACCTTTTATAAGGAAAGCATTTGTAAAAAAATACTTCTTCCTGGAATCGCACAAGTTTGATCTGGGCCAATAACCTCATGTAATACTTCACTCAGTTTCATTGACACAGCTCTTGAAATTAGTTTATAATCTACGCACAGTAGAGATAGGTCTGTAATATCTCAAATCTTCCCTCTCACCTCACTTGTATAAAATGCGTACATATGCTTGAGACATTGTAGGAACAAGATGGTCATTTTCAAAAATGTCAATTACCACCTGATGAAACTGAGGACTAAGCAAATGCCAAAACGTGCGAGAAAATTCTACAGTCAACCCGTCACATTCTGGACATTTGCCAGCCTTCGTTCCTTGCAGTGACTTGGACAAGCTAGCTAATGATAACGTTCTATCGCAGCTTTCGCGAGATGCATCTGGCACCGTGGTCTCCCTATTATCTAGCAAGATTGAAGTTGTCGTAGCATCGCTCCCTTCAGATGTATACAACGATTTATAAAACTGACAAACTACTTCCATCATATCTTCATTAGTATATGCGACGTGACCAGTACTTGATTTTAGAGATATAGTTATTTTCTCAACGCCCCTTGCCTTTTCTAAATTACAAAAATATTTGGTTGATTTTTTTCCATTCTGTTTGCATCTCGGCCCTTGATCTAACTTTGGCCCCTTGATATGTATATTGGTCTAATTCAGTTATTTTCCCTTCAATTAAACCATAAGGCTGCTTAAAAATTCTTCTCCTGCGTTGATTTTCCAGGAAACTCGATTCAAATGTTTTTCTAAGGCTTTTCTGTATTTTCGCCTATCTCGTGCTTTTTTAATCGAGTACTGTCGTGTTATGTGTGCCAATCCAGACTTACCATTCCCCCACCATTGAATTACAGTTTCATAAATGTCTCTCTTCAGTAGCCAATATTTCCAAAATCTTCTACCTGATGTTGGTATTTAATATCAGACAAGAGGGAGTTATTAAACTCCCAGTAGCCTATGCCTCGTTTAATCCAGGCAGCACTATCTAAGGTGATACATACCATATGATGGTCAGAAAATGCCAAAAGGAAATTCGTATTTGTGTCAGATTACCCTTAAGTAACTGTTGTATATAAAGCCTATCCAATCTGGATGCTACCTGTCCATTATTTGAAATCCGGGTATACGCTTTACGATTAGAACATAATATCCGGTAGCTATCAAGTAAATGTTCTCTGTCACAGATCTGCTTTAGCTCAAGATGGGATGTATCATTATATGCAGCCTCTGACCGTCTGTCCATATTTGGCTATAACACAATTAAAATTACTGGCTAAAACTAAATTTTCAGACGTGCTTTCCTGAATAACTGATGATAAGTTACTGAAAAAAGCCTGGCGACAGCCATGTAAAGAAGTGGCATAAGCGCATAGGTAATTTACAACTGAATCGAAAAAATCAAGTGTAACTTTAACCCAACGCCCGCTTGTATCAGATGCAGATGATATAACGTTGCCCGATTTCAGACAGCTAGGAAAAATCAGTATAGTTACTCAAGAACTGTTATCAGGTGATAATGAGTAGTATATTTCACCTTTAAAATCCCTTTAAATAAATCAATATCTTTAGGCTTCTGGATTTTAGTTTCCTGATGCAAGGCAACGTCAACATTTTGTTTTTCAAGTTTTTCAATTGGACGTCTTTGTTTAAAATCTGTATTCAAACCTCTGCAATTTAAGGAACAAATAATCATAAATAGGCAAAGAATAACCAAGACTGCCATATTTATCCTAACTGGATTTAGGTTTCTTACATGCCTTGCCTTTCTTTTTAGCCCATTTCCCCCATGTTGCCATTGAAATCGTGATTATTCAACTCAACAGTTTTCAAATAAATATATTTTTTAATGTCTGAATCAAATCTCAAATGTCTATAATGTACACCTTTTGTTGTTATATAGGGTACTGATACCTCGCCATCTTCGGATCGAAACATAACCATCTCATCAGATATTTGTGAGTTCTGGGTCTTAGCAGAATATTCTGACCCAGCAACAGACATACTGTCATCTATATCACTTGCCTCTGCCTCTGATTCAGAAATGGAATCTGTTTTATGGCGTTTAAGAGTAACTATGTTGCCTTTAATCGCCGCGTCTACAACGCCCATCGTCGACAATGTATCCCCTGCACTTTCGGACTTTCAGCATCATTTGTAATTTCCGAAAACTGACTCAAAGGAAAAAGGCTTAGAGGAAAGCCAGAGACATCATCTGTAGATTGTGATCGGAATTTCCGTTGACCAAGTGCCAAAGGCTGTGTCAGAGAGAATTCCTCTTCACTTAAATTATTATCATCATCATCATCATCAGATACAGCATTAACTGGTTCATTGGATGTCTTACTGTCATCTGGTGTGAGACGTATGCTAGTTTCCAAAACATCAATGCAATCACTGATGTTTTGCTATTACCGGATTGTTGCTTACAGTTACTGGTTCTTGGCTAGCTGCTGGATGAATATCAGCAAGAACAGTGACAACAGCTGGGGATGGGGGGGGGTGGTGGTGGTGGATTTTGAGACTCGCTCGCCCGCTCTTCAGTTGTAATAGTCCAGGAGCTAAAGCTAGGTCAGAATCGTGATGTAGCACACCCAGTATTCAGAAGGTCTGACACTTGCTGTAGCTTGGGGGACATGTCCCACACATTGTAAGCCCTGTTGTACAAACAAATTGTGGTAGCACTAATTAGTTATCCTGATTTCTTTGCATAGGGGGTCTAGGCTGTGGCTGCATCCACAGTGCACAACGATATAAGCATGATCGTGTCATAACTCAAAGTAATATCGTATTAGATTCACCATATATGATATTTAGAGGGATATCGACCTAACATATATCCAACATACATTTTGCATGCATATACCAAAGGCGAGGGTGAAATGTGAAGGTTATATTTTATGTATGTATACTAACTCCATCATAGAATCCATATATCCAGCTGTACCACTGTTGACAAAGCACCCAGGTAATGGTGGTTGGAATGAGACAGATGGATGTGGTGGTAATCGGTGCGGAAAAACAAATTAAAATGAATACTACACAAACAGTCCCTAGTTGGAGTGGATTTAATGCACTTGTATCATGTGCTAATGCACCTTTTACACAAATCGGTTACTGTCCAATGATTTCCGGATCACCAACTGAATTCAATACGGTGTATACGGTCATAAAACAACTTCAAAGAATGATGACAACACTAGGACAGGATGACTCGGTCATTACATTCGACTTGGCCATATATGTCAAGGCAAAGGAGATACAGTGGCGATATAAAGAAGAGTTTAGTGACACTGTGATCAGACTGGGGGGATTCCACATTGCGCTAAACTACTTAGCTGTTATTGGAAAGATGTTTGATGACTCTGGCTTAGAAGATCTCCTCATAGAGGCCAACACATATGGTAGCAGCACGGCTGCTGCTCTACTTAAAGGGAAGTCATATAATCGAGGAGTGAGGGCTCACAAATTGGTTCTGGAAGCGCTGCTGCGATTACAACGGCAGTCTTTTTCCAAATGGGTTCAACAAAATGGACAACATGAAGACCACATTACTCCAACAGATTTGGAGAGTCTGGATGAGAAAATTAAGATGTGCCGAAGCGGCATTGACGACTTAGACGCACTGCAAGAACATTTCAAAGAGGTGTGTATGTACGTGAATAAATTGCAACGGCTGTTCAAATCCTTTAAAGTTGAGTCAAGCTCGAAATCACACCTGTTCGCATTTTGGAACTCATATATTCATATGGTAGAGCTGCTGCTTGGATTCATAAGAGCTGAGAGAACTGGAGATTGGCAGGCACACCTATCTGCTACTGCTGCTATGGCGCCATATTTCCACAGCATGGACAGAACCAATTATGCAAGATGGCTGCCAATATATCTTGCGGACATGAAGATGCTTCCAAGTACACATCCCCATGTACATGAACAATTCTTGAATGGAAATCATTCCGTAAGTCGCTCACACCATCCATTCAATCAAGTGTGGACAGATATGGCCTTAGATCAATCGATTAATTTGGATTCCAAAAAGCGAGGTGGTATTATTGGAATAACACAAAAGCCAGGAGCTCTGGAGAGGTGGTTTTTAACTAGCCACGAGAGGGCAGCCATAACAACGATCACAAAGCAAATGTGTGGGTTACAAGATAGTCACATGTTTGGAGTACATAAGATAATGGGGACTAATCGAATGAACAGGGATGAAACCGATGTGCAGAAGATACTTTCGATGTTCTCATCAGATATAATGACCAATCCCTTTAATATTGCGGAAAACGACGACAGCGAGTGTCTTCCGCTTGTAAACATTGCAACTGGCGTGGTATTGCCTAGTAAAATCGCCAAGAGACTTGTTTCCGCCTGTGACATTGGTAAGGAGATTATGGACAATTTTGTTCAGGAGCGGCTGGACACTAACACGAGAAGCTTTTGGGACACGTTACCACACTTAAAACTTAAAACATTTGCCAGCCTAGCACAGAAGAAAAAACTCAAAACAAATGATGAAAAAATTCACAATGTGAGATCTGACCGCGAACTATTTGGTCGATTAATTATTGCCGCAAGGTCCAGAGATGTTGATTTAAAACTAGTGATGACGTATGAACTGTCTGCTATTCCACTATCATTGTCACATACGGATGGGACTCTAAGAAAGAATGTGAAAAGTGTTTTGTTAAGTGAACTAGAAAAGGAAGTAAATGTTGATGGACGGCTTCCACCTGTTGACAAGACAGGTGCAACAGCTTATGTAGTAGATGGCATGGCAATTGTGCAAATGGTTAAAACTGGAGGTACGTCTACATTTGGAGAATTGGCTGATAAATACTGGCACATCTTTACAGTTCCACTGAATCAAGAAGACTGCAACAGAGTAGATATAGTTTTTGACAGATATGATAGACTGGAATCTCTCAAAGCGGAAGAGCGGCTAAAACGTGGGTCATCAACAGCATTGGAAGTAAAGATTGCTGGAGAAAATACTCCCGTTCCAAAGCAATGGGCCAAGTACATCAGCAATCCAAGCAACAAAAGTAACCTGGTTGCATTTCTCAGCAAGCGGTGGCGTGATACTGGTCCAAATATGCTATCTGCCGACAATTGCGTCATTCTTGCTGGTGGCTTTAACGATGGAATGGATGTTGTTGTCATTTCAGCGAACAATTCGTCGTATTTGGAAGAACTTCGATCAGATCACGAGGAAGCCGATACGCGTATGATGTTGCACGCGCTACACGCTTCAAAAGACCACATGCGTGTTGTTATACAGTCTCCTGATACATACGTGGCAGTACTTAGTATATATACGTATCGTTCGCTTCACTGTTCTGAACTATGGTTCTGTACGGGCACAAAGGACAAATTGCGATACATACCAATACATACAGTTGATCAAGTACTGGGCCCAGCTATCTGTCTGTCTTTGCCTGGGTTTCATTCTCGTACAGGTTGTGATAGCACTAGTGCATTATGTGGAGTCGCTAAGAGAAAATCATTCAATCTCTTAAAGTCATCTGAATGTCATCAGCTTAGCTTAGCCCAACTCGGCGAACATGTTGACTTATCACCGAATACTGCAATTCTATGTGAGAAATTTGTCTGTGAGTTGTATACCACCAGGGATGTGGGAAAGACAGCTGATGAAACCCGTTATTGGCTCTTTTGTCAAAAGAGACAAAGAAATGAAGATTTTCCACGTACATCGAATAGTCTAAAGCATCACACCGAAAGGGCCAATTTTCAAGCTCTTGTTTGGAGACGTTCATTGCAAGCTGTTCAGAATCTTCCATCTCCAAATGGACATGGCTGGAGTATAGTGGATGGTCTACTCAAGCCTGTTCTAATGTCAAAGGATCCTGCTCCATTTGGATTAATTGAACTCACATCATGTAGATGTCAAAAGTCTGCCTGCAAAAGAACAGATCTCTGTCAATGCAAGGCTAACAATCTACTCTGCACTGAAGCATGCCTTTGTATGTGAGGTGAAATGTGTGACAATGTTCAGCATACAATTGTCGAAGATGACTCTGACACGGATGAGTAACATTCTCTCATTTTCTCACGTGATAAATATGTCCTGCCAGCTTGTGTAGACATGCACTGCATGTCAGTTAAAAGTTTAATTATGAAAAATGTAGAAAACATGGGCATTGTTGTAGCTAAGGTATTGCTAGTCACAAGAAGACCTAAGTGCCCCAATATGTACAAAGCAACATACGGGTGTCTTAAACGAGGTTGATTATGTATAAATCTGCGATATACGATCACTCCTTTCCATTTTGGTTAAGATTGTATTGATATAACATGCGCTTAAGTTTGTGAAAAATTTACCATTGTGAAAATTGTCTGAAAACTACATTCAACACCTATTGTAAATGGGCTTCTCACGGGTTAGTGATACCACAATTTTCTTGTACAACACGGCTCAGAATATACCCAAGACATCGGTCTAGCATAATATAGAGACAAACCTTCTGAATACTGGGTGTGCTACGAAACCATTCTTCTAGACCCCTTTTGAAAATTTGCTCCCGGACTATAACATTGGAATCCTTATCCAATATGGGTTTGCGTGACGTATTATTTTCTAGACATTGTCTTTTAAAGTGTTCAGTGGACCCACAATTTAGACACATGTTCTTTCTCGGATAGCCCCCTGGCAGGTGGTTGGTGCCTGAACAAATCCGGCATTCCTTTACCTGCCCTCTGTACCAAAGAGGCAGGATACATTTGCCATCTATAGAAAGTGTATTAGGCAGCGAGTTATCTAGCTTATCAAAATAAACCCTCCTTCTTCCATTCTCAAGTGATCTGTCAAAACGGTATGTCTCCCTTTCAATCTTCAAGACTTGCCCATACTGAAAAAAATTCAGCCATTAGACGGTCATAGGGAATTTCATACGAAGTCTTAATTTTCACTACCAGTTTGTCCGACCATACATTTGCCCGAATTTCCTCCACCACACACACCGCACCCTTCTCTATGAGCTCACTATCCAGCAGCTTATTCTTTACGTCATCATTACTAACCGTGGCGTTCCAGACATCACGAGTAATGTTGATAATTCCCTTAAAGGCAAAAGGGCCAGCACCAACAACGTCTTTCAGGCCATGATAAACATCAATGGCTACAACGTCCCACCCATCCCTTCGTTACGATCTTTAAACCCAATGCCCTTTTAAATTCTGAAGACATTTTTCACTAGCAAACGGCCCGGGATAATTTCCAGAGACAGTAGCTTATGTAAAAAAAGATTTCATTTTTACGTCTGACTATATCAAGATTTATCAGTTGTTCAATTTTGTCTGAAAAATTAGACACATTTAGAAGGCGCCTAAACACGTAGCTATTTATACATAGACACGTCTCTAAACTCCAGCAATAGCGCGAGCAGTGCGTCGCTTCAATACAACCAGAAGCATAGCCTGTGGAAAGGACCACTTATAATAAGGGCCAACAAACACCGCCAAATTAACACCGACGAGGAAAAACGCGACAAAATAAACAATTCAGAATTAGAAACGGGATAATATATAAATACACACAAGTTTCAAAATCAACATATACATAAACAGCAAGAGAGGCCAATACGGCCAGGTGACACGCTCGTTCACGCAGCAAGGCAGCGGCCCAGCCAGGAATGACGGTCCGCAGTGAGTGAGGACAGCGTACAACGCTGAAAACCGTGACAAATAACTGTGACCTCCCACAGGAAAACACACACAAATAACGAACGCCAACAAGAACCTGATAATCTTAAACAGATTTCAAAACCACAAATAAACAGAAAATCAAGACAGGGACATCAAAATGAGTGATAATAGCAGAGGTCAAATTCAACACGACTTATAGCATTGACTACTACTACTACTACTACTACTACTACTACTACTACTACTACTACTACTACTACTACTACTACTACTACTACTACTACTACAACAACAACAAAAACAACAACAATACTAACAACACCATCAACAGCCCTGCTGCTATCTGACTTACGTCATGTTATTGAGATACTTGAAATTCATACTTAAATATTTCGAATTCTATTAACAGTATTATACGTGGCCTATATGCTACATATATGTTACATGTAAAATAGCTCTGCTGCCATACATATTGCGTTAATAACTGGCCCAACCCGTTCGTATGCTATTGTAATAGGCTGCGAGAAATACAGAGAACTTGGACTTGTTCGGTACGGATAAAATGGTATCTCATTAGGGTCTGTCCGCCTGTGTGAGCGTTCGAATCTATTGTGGCATGGGGATGTTACTGTAGATTACTGTAGAATTAGTCTTCAAAATATGCAACGAATTTCGTATATGGTCATTGGATTAAAAAATATAAAAACGTTAATAGCTACATTTGGTTAAGTCCATCTAAATATTTTCTCATTGAATGTTCATTTGCAGGCCACGAGAAGACTATTTTTTTTAATGTATCGCGTATCGAGCCAGTTATTCGACTAGTAAATTTTCAAAAAATAGTCTTCTGGCTTGGAAATTGAAATTCCTCAAGACCACAACAGATGTCTGTTTTGGCCGGTCTCTTCATGAAATGTTTAAGTGACAGTCTGCTACGCTCACACTTTTCAATGTACGTATTATATATTATTTTTAATATTTTCAAACCAATTTGACTGAAAGTTGTTGCTGCTTCTCGGCAAAATAGTTTCAGAGCATTCAACCGCGCACACATTTTACAAAACGGTGTCAAACTCGATTCTGTCTGCATAGAATCGCAGAAGCGCCCAAGGCATCACGTTTTGAGAAATGGAGAATGATGGAACTACTTCAAACTTAATGTCTTTCGTAAAATAGCTTTGCATCGTTCCATACGGCGAATGCTATCCCTTGCATAGATAATATACAGATAAAAACGGTTATGGAAATAACTATGTAAGTTAGATTTCGGTGTAAAACATAGCTCCCTTAGCTATTTTGAGAAAGAAACGCGTTCGCTGAAAATGTTGATACGCTCAGATGCGATAAATACACGCACTGCCGCCACTAATACGGATAGAGTTACTTTATCAGGGTGTATTTCCTATTACGCCAGTATAGTCCCTCGTAGGGAAGCATTTTGAATCTTGGGGTAAATGATTGTGGAAACACCATGAATGTAGCCGAACAAGTATAATCGTCGGCCGGACATCAAATATGATGATGAAGAGTCAATAAACAGAGATTGCTTCCAGAAGAACGAGAGGATTCCAGTTTTAGCTATGCCACTCCCATTTTTAGCTGAGTCCCGCCCACACTTCGCCCGTTTTGGGATCAATCGATCACTGCACTCCCTGACTAACAAATTCCAGAAACTATACAGGTAAGCTGTTGAGTATTTTGAAACTAATTTGACTGGGCGCTGATGCTGCCTATAGTAAAGACATACACTTCGTACAACAACTCGTAGCCTGTCATCAATGGAAGAATCCCGTTTTAGCTAGTCCCCCGGTAATCTTTAGCTAAGCTCCATCAGCACTTCGCCGTGTTGACTGCAGAAAACTATACAGGCAAGTTAATGAAAATGTTGACACTAATTTGACAGGGTGATGTTACTTACTCATGCGACTTCGTCGGTACTGGGCCAATACCATGCCAATTTCAACCCTTTTTTTGGTCCAGTACTGACCCCGTAGCCTGCGTCATCATTAATATACACATTGCCCTGGAACTCTTGGCAGAGTCATTTTCTCAAAACAAAGTGATGCGCATTAGCGGTAATGACAAACCCGTTAGAGGATGCCGCTCCATAAATGGAAACAGTGCGTCTTTGTCATCCAAATATCATCTTTTAAATCGTTATCCTATTTACTACCACGCCATGGCGTTTCTGTCAGAATTTACACAGCTATAGAATCTATACTTTTATGTGAAATCCCTCGCTGGCTAAACCCATGTGACATTTAATGGTGATGAAATGTCTTTCTGATGACGGTTTCCGGCTCCTACTGGGCAGATCGGAAACGATAAACTAAGCGAAAGCGATGCTTCCTATGAGGATGTGTTTCAAATGAATATATATTGGGGTAGGGCGGGAGGTAGGTGGGGGGGGGGATAAATCGGCAGATCAAAAAGGGTCCGAGAAAGCATGCATTATTAGAAAACATACTATGACATATGGAGAATTAGCCGCACTGATTGCAAATACTGGGTAGAAAGATACGGCAAAGAAAAGCAATGTGTGATATATTGTAGTATTCAAATTCTTGTTGTAGCCGTTCTCCATTGCAAGGCCCATACCAGTTTTGGAGTGTATAGACCTACGTTAGGGAATAAACATAGATGCCATAAAACCAGCACGCTATCAAAAAGTACGTAAGCAGGTAGTCGATCAGGCAAGCGCGTACGCACGTAATCTATCAAAAAGCACATACGCAGCACATACGCAGGTAGGCTATCAAAAAGCACTTAATCAGGTAAGCTATCAAAACGCACGTAAGTAGGTCAGCTATCAAGAAGAACGTCGGCAAGCACGCAATGAGGCACAACGTTGGGCAATAAGACAACCATGAATCAAAGAATCCACCAATCAAAAGCGAGCCAATAAGCCCCTCTTCATTGCATTCATAGAACACTAATGCTACCTCTTGTGTGAGTACACGATAATTATTATGCACTACCAAATAATATGAGCGTGAGCTTGCTGTTCACGCACTGGTGCAAACTACATATGTCGCACTCGATTCCCTACACATTTATATTAGTCAAACATAACTGTTGTTAGCGTTGGCCCTGGAGTAAGGATCCTGATTATATCGGGCTCTACATAACACGCTAGAGGGATCTGTTTTCACTCACGCCTAGCTGTTACCATGTGCTCACGCACACACCCTCCTTTACCATTCTTCATCTGCCAGTCTCTGCATATCCCGTATGGCAATAGATGACTCCTGCTATGTCCCGCCCATCGCTAACTAACCGCCACCCACACTTCGCCCGTGTTGGGTCGATCGATCCCTGAACTACCTGACTATCAATTTCCAGAAAATTATACATCTAAGTTTTTTAATATATTTTAATATAATTAGTTTCACAATATTCAACAGCATGTTTATGAATTAGTAAAGACATATAATTCGTACAACCTGCCGAACTATTAAGTGTTTAAGACAAACTAAATCGAGTCATTTATGAGTATGGCATCAGTCTAAGTGTGACGTAGGTGACTATGATACCATATGATTGATTGAGAAACTGGATTCCCCAATTCTGCACTCAGATAGGTTAGAAGTAGTTTTGCTGAATACATTTTCGGATGCAGTTAAATCGATATCATCTTTGTATTGTCAGATTAACATGTATAGCAACTACATTATATTAAACAAGCTGCGAGTTATGGTCTTAACACCGGCTCTACCATCTTTAGCGAGTTATGGCGTCGTATGTCCCCATTATATATTTTCTATCCGGATTATAATTCTTAGTCCCGCCGTGTTAATCAAATCGATAGTTCTTCACCCGTGTTGAAATTGATTTCCTAGAATCTAGATTTCAAGGTAAACTAAAGCATACAATCCCTACAATTTCGTGATGGACTTTTCGACTTCGTGACGGACTGAATGGCAGATCAGATTACTTCATGAGCATATTGTTAACACAACTGAGCAAGTTGGCTGGAGTAAACAATGCAAGAGAAGTGTCAAATTATCTACAGACAAAAAAGTACACCAACATATCTTTGAAAAGAGAATGCATTAAATCTAGGATATATTGGCAGAATGCTGTTGGATACCACGGTATATGACGTCAATCACATTACCGTACCCAGGTCATTATCACATCTTTTCATCAAAACATCCGCAAATACAGCACACGCGCACAAAATAAAATCTACACACTCAATTTGCAAGAACACGTTATGGGAACAGGAACATATCTGTCATTGCATGCAAGCGTGGAATGAACTAAAGCGCAATTATAGGACACAACTCCTGCAATAAAGGTTACATAAAGATCATTACAAACTCAGCGATCAAATTATTGATTTCTCTCTCACTCTCATTCTGTCTCTCTCCGCGCACACGCACGCATGCACGCACGCACGCACGCACGCACGCACACACGGACGTACGCACGCACGCACGCACGCACGCACGCACGCACGCACGCACGCACGCACGCACGCACGCACGCACGCACGCACGCACGCACGCACGCACACAAACACACACGAACGCATGCACGCACACACATACCCCCCCACACACACCCAACCGACCCACCCTCTCCACCACCCACCCAACCCCAACCCCCACCCACCCCTATCCCCCCCTCCCCCCACACACACGTGCACACATACGCGCGCGCGCGCACACACACTCACACGCACGCACGCACGCACGCACGTACGCACGCGCGCATGCACGCACCCCCCTAGGCACATACCTACACGCACACCTACAAGCACAAACATGCACTCCCCCTCTCTATCTACCTCTCTCCCTCTCTCTCTCTCTCTCTCTCTCTCTCTCTCTCTCCCTCTCTCGCTCGCCAACCACCATCCCACCCCAACCCTACCCAACACCACCCCCACCCATCCTCCGTACCCCAACACCCCACCACCCCCCCCTCTCTCTCTCTCTTTCTCTCTCTCTCGGTTTCTCTTTATCTCTCTCTAGAGTGCCTTATGTGCAATCAACATATAATGTATATATCGTATTGTGTTTAAACTTAAAGTAACAGTAATTAACTTGAACTTAGAATCGTGAATGGTAGGTGCAGCTCATAAAACTACACAACTAGCGTAACACATTCTAACCACAACGTAATTTTGACAAATGTAGGACTTTATATATTATTGTATTGGGCACATTCTGATAACATCGTTGAACTTTAATTTAGATTATATTTCAGTGGAAGGCTCCATATCATATTGGAAATTGTTTAACCCATGTACACATTATATACCAGTGATATGGATTTTCTATAAGATGTCGGCCGTGTTCGCTCTAGAGAACTCTTGCTCTAGATTAACTCACTAGTGAGCACGGCCTAAGAGTCAATATCACCAGATTATAAATTCGTACAAGAAGTCCGATCCCGGCAATGTCTTCAAAGACAAAATTAACACACATAAAAATTACATTAGGTACATATTCCTTGTAATCAACCAAACGTCCGTAAGAGCGAATAAACGAACATTAGATAAAATATGTATCACTTTGGCAATATTCCAAGCCCACGTAATCAGCGCTGCCGCTATATAACGGACATCAAACACACATCTCAGGACAAGTTACTTAATGGCATTGCATAATGCAGGCGATAGTGAACATACGTTACTACGCTGGAGTTGTTTAGTGGTGCCGCTGCGTGATCGACTTGACAATGAAATAGATCGGCTTCGGGGAACCTCCTGTCCAAAATCGATTGTATTATCGTACTAGGATATAGCCACATGGGCGGATGGATAGACACCCCAACAGGAATGAACGGACATAGAGACACACGCATACACGGACGCAACTGCATCAAGAACGCCACACACGAACGCACGCATACGCTTGACAATAGCTACGCCCAGACACGCGCACGCGACTACACGCCCATATGATACGGTTGGATGACCGACACGCCCCGTGACACGTGGTAGACTCTATGGGACAGGTCGTGAACCGTACAGCAATAAATGGACAAATATATGCATAGACTATTAATCGACACGCCCACAATGGAACAATTAGTTATTGGTCGGAATGGACACATGCGGAGCATAAATCCTGTAATTCAATGTACCCATGTTATAATATGATGTTATTCGATTGTATTATATACGTTAATTAGTATTAGTTAAATTAGTTCATCCTACTCTTAGGCCACAGTCACGCTCATACACGACATCACTTTTAACCCTTTCGTGACGGAACCGGACAAACCCGGGCTCTGTAGTGGTTTTGAGTAATGCCCATTTACTGTCAAGAGAAGACTATTTTTGAAATTGTACCACTGAAATGATTGGCTCGGTAACCGAGCCAGTCATTACAGTGGTAAAATTTTCAAAAAAAGTCCTCTTGGCCTGCAAATTGGCATTCAATAAGTAAATATTTTAATTTTCTGAAGAAATTGAGTCATTAAAAGGTTAATGCACATAGATGTGTTGAAATAACGACAGAATCATATTTAAGTGTGGACGAATGTTGATGACAGGCGTTAGACAGTTAGTTAGACGTGAGAGTTACGGTTATGGACTCGGACGGACTTCGACAGCGGTCTCTAACCGCTAGTGACAGCTAGTTGGAAGTGAGTTTGTCAGCTATGCAGTTAGCTGGCTTGTCAGTTAGAGAGTGAAGAACGTAAGGTTAACTTTATTATATTTCATTAGAATACTTCTCGCTTTGTAATCGATTGTAGTTAAGTAGAATAGGTTTAGAATAGGTAAGCGACACGTGACTAGAATTTGGAATTATACGTGTACACTATAGGATTAATACAGTTCTGTAAACAAGTCATCATTAATAGAATACAACATTGTGTCACCCATTCCATCTACCTAAGATCCCGGTCGGTACGCGGGTTGTGTTGGTGGCGAGCTAAATCCCCATAAGAACACCCGGTACCATAGAATGCGTATACATAGGGATGCCCCCACCCACCCCTCTCTCTCTATCTCTCTCTCTCTCTCTCTCTCTCTCTCCTCTCCTCTCTCTCTCTCTCTCTCTCTCTCTCCTCTCCTCTCCTCTCCTCTCCTCTCTCTCTCTCTCTCTCTCTCTCTCTCTCTCTCTCTCTCTCTCTCTCTCTCTCTCTTAGGCATATATAGCATAGTGGAAGAGTCCATTCTTAACATTTCCAGTTTATCCATCCATCATATATGATGTAATAGTCAACTACGTAAATTATGTAATGGCGTCATAATCGAATGCTGAGGAATGGTCGATGTTGATAAGTTCGTCACAAACCTTATGCGAATTGTATAACATTTCTATATTATAAACATGTTACTGAATACATAGAAACTAATTTGACTTGGACATCACCTAGTCAAATTAGTTTCAAAATAATCAGCAGCCTACTTGTATACATGCTTAACTAGGCAAAAATGGATGTGGTCATTCTCAGAAAATTCTCAGAACACCGATTGCAAGGTGAATATCGGAAAATTGTTGACATATTTTATGGCAACAAAAGCTCCCTAGGAAATTAGTTCCTAAATGTCCAAAAGGGGGGTTAACAGTTCGGAGAGATTCGTGACGGACTTCTCCAGTTTCGCAGCAGAGTTACACCATTTTGATTGCAATATCAGCTAACCAGTCATGCAATTCACCTTTCTAAGAGTAGCTATCCAGCATATGACCGCGTATGACGCAATAATCAGCTCAGCGTGTGAATGGCGACGTCACAACCATTACGTCGCAAAGGGTTCCATGTAGACCATCATCAACTCTCAAATACGCCACACGTTGTATGAAGGTTATGGCTTTGTAATTCTTTGCTAGTTAATAAACATGCTGTTGAATATTTTGAAACTAATTTGACTGGGCGCAGTTGCTGCCTTTTTTTTTTTTTAAATTGATAGTCAGGGTGTTCAGAAATCGATCGATCCCAACACGAGCGAGGTGTGGGTGGAGCTTAGCTAGAGATGGGCGGGGCATAGCTAAAACCGGAAAGGTTAATTGAATATGACGTCAGATATCTGACCATGGAGGATAAAACACACGTGATACACAGTTATGTCTACTAAACGCATGGCTAGGCACGTGCAATGTGTGCACTATAATGTATCCATTGGGCATATCACACCTACTACGAATATTTACTGGAAACTATCAGTAGACCGTATTATTTATCAGAGTACGTCGAATATATCAGTTATTAACTATGTAGTCATGATCGCCATGGTTAGTGGGCCTGTACCAGGCCAATACTGGGCGGTATTCATCTCATAGTTATCAATTAACGGCCCAGTAACCGCATTATCAGGAAATTGTCGAGATAGCAATTGTGGCTTATGCAATGGCATCGAGGAATATCAATTTTCAGACAATGAAATGATTTATAGATAAAGTTACAGCAGAAATAAATAACTGCCCTTACACAAGATAATGTTTCATTATCATATTGCACCCGTACAATAGCGTTAATAGGAAACGGTAGAGAGGCTTCTTTATACGATGCATTTCCAGTTCAAAATGCGATATCAAAGACGAATGCATTCCGATTGAACTAATAGCCATTGTACAGCTCAAAGGACAAACAATAGAGGTATCCAGTTCTTGATAGGCCTATTTCCAGCCAATCTCCACCCTGACACCCTACACGTCTTACTCAGGTTGGAATAAATGTATATACTTTGCATTCTAAGGGAGTGGCAAAATGGCGTGTGCATTGGCCTCAAGGAATATTTATTTGCAGACAAAAAGGCGATCATTTCTAGATAAAATTACAACTGAAATAAATAACTGGCTTGACACCAGATAATGTTTCATTATCATATTGCACTCGTGCAATGGTGTTAATATTAAATGTTAGCGAGGTTGCTTCATATGACACATTTCCTGTTCAGCAAGAGACATCAACTACGATTCCATTTGAACTAATAAGCCGTGTGTAGGCCAATGGGCAAGCAATGGAGGGGTACAGTTCTAGATATGTCCTGCCTATGTCCAGCTAATATCCAACCCATACGACCAACCGCCCCCATCACCTTTTACGCCTGTTGGAACCGAGTTATATACTTTGAATCCTGAATCCCCGGACCGTCAAAGGATGATTCTCATTTCTCAATAGTAGATATAAATTAGCGTCTCCACTGCGGGAGTTAAATGACGTGGTATGCCAGAGCCGCCAGGGTGGCTCTCGGACAACTCAGAATCAGAATCTTAGAGCCAACACGAGGAATGTCAATACAACTCCCATTGCGGACCCGCACTGCAGGAGATACACCAAGTGAGTTGTCATTGCTGCCACACCGTCCAGTGCGGATCTCAGAAGGCACTCAGAATCGTAAATCCTAGAGCCACCATGCCGCCAGAGCCTACACCTAGGTTGCCGACGAGACAGCGCGTGGTCAGACACACGACTCAGTTGGTCTGTCCAGGCATCGTCGGGCACCAGGATGGCCCACGAGTTTACAAGACAATAACGTATATAGTGATGTATCACACATTACATGGTCTAAACATCCAGAGACGGGAAGCTTAATATGTATATATCAGTGAATCTGATCTCCGCTGCAACTTCACTGCAGTAGATAAATCAAGAGGTATGCCAGAGCCACACACCCCCACCACATTCAACCCTGATCCATGACGGGTGCTAGCTGATGCCCTGGATCCGTCTCCCGCCTGGACACTAAACCGTGCTTCACGATTGTGGGCTAGCTGACACCCAGGATCCGGTTCCCACCTGGAAGCTGAACCCTGCTCCACGACGGGAATTAGCTGACACCCGTGCGAAGTCCCGGGAGAATGGGAACGCTCCTCCGAACGCTCATACCAAGAACTACTGTGGCGACCTTGGAGGGAACCACTGCTGCATCTACAACCACCACCACTGCCATTGCCTCCGCAGCCACCACCACCAAACATACTACGAACGCACACATCGGCGATCGCCTCCTCTGCTACGACTGGCGAGAAGGCTACACACCACTGCGCTCCCCATCGAAAGCCAACCCACGGGAGGTTAGCCAGCTGTCAGGAAGATACAGTACCAGTATTCGTGAAGACACTGTACGAAATCCAGAAATACGTGCCTGGATGGGTACTACACGGTCGATGGGAGGACGATCTCTGGTGTTCCTAGATAATAAGCAGGGCAATATCAAGAGAAAGCTAGTGGAAGAAGTCCTTGACTTGAGGGGGCGGGGCAATTTTATGCTCAGAGTGACTCTGCATAAGGAGGAGACAGTTGTGCAGAGGGCTCCACAGACCCATGTTCTAGTCGGAGCAAAAGGCATTTTACTGAAGCCAAGTGACATAGGTGCGGCCGTGAAGTAGGCCAAATCCAAGGTGTTACAAGGGCTAAAACCACTACACTCATGCGGGGTCTCGCTAGGCAGCTGCCCAGGTTGAGGCACTCTACCACAGCATCGCTAGATATCGACTATCCCGTGGGCGTGAGGGGGGGGGGGGCTCATACATTAACGGCCCAGCTTCCAGCAGGGGAAAGCATGGGATGGTCAATGTCAAGAACAGAGATAACCATTGCCTGCACTGTTCTCTCCGGTCGGCGAGAATTCCAGCAGCTGAAAACACAAGTTGGCCGGCAAAGTATGCTGGGACATCATTGACTTCTATGGTGGGTATTCTCCTATGCCACTCTCCCAAATAACGTGAATTGAATGGTAGACCGGTCTGGCCATTAATGTCTTCAGACAAGATAAGGGTGTGTACGCACCCCTGCTGTGTGAGGCGTATTCCATCATTCTGAGGACGAATCTGCTGTTCTTGAGAAGAGTGGCAAGCATCAATTTGGTTGGATCAAAAACCTGAATCGCCTGCTCCATGACCAGAGTCAGTATGAGGGGAGATGCATCCACTGTTATTCCCAAAAGGAACTACTCGCTCAGCACTGGTCAGACTCTAGATGTGTCGGTGCCAGACCAATGCGCATAAAGAGGCCTCCAGACAGTAAGCAGATGCTGCAGTTCACTAACCACCACAAACAGCTCAAGGTGCCATTCATCATCTATGCCGACTTCGAAGCCCTAATAAGAAAAATCATCCAGGGACTAGACTTGAATTCAGCCCAGAGAAGAACTTAGAACCAGCAGCGCCATTGTTCACTGTGATCGTGTTAGTGAGCCGCCAGTGCTGTATCGAGGATTAAATATGGCTAAGCGCTTCATGGACCAGCTCGCGCGGGAAGAGGAGAATGTAAATTATGTGCACGCTCACTCTAGGCCAGTGGAGATGACTAGAGAAGACTGGCGAGCTCATGAAACCGTGGCCAGCTGTCATATGTGCGACAAACATTTAGCCCAAGATGGAGTCATAGATAGTGTCTGAGACCACTGCCACATCACCTGTCTCTACCGAGGAGCAGCCCACTGTCACGATCCTCATGGAAAAATCAGTCAGGAAAAACGTTTTCAATTTAATAAGAAAACATGCATTCAATATCTACAAGCAGATAATTCTCACACACTTTCTACAAAATTCATACAACGTCCATACACACATCACGCACAGTTCACACACACACACACACCTCTCACATCCAATTCACATACAAATCACACACAATTCACACATAAATTACACACAATTAAAATGCAAGTTACACACAATTCACATACAAGTCACACACAATTCACACCATTAATAGCATCTCCTATTGCATGGGCATATGTAATAATACAATTAAAAGAGTGTACCGGTACTATACTACTACATCAATGATGTTACAATTCTGTAATTAAAAGGTAGTTAATGCATTAAAATACGACAGTATACATGTTACTGAGTTGTTGTTGGTTAACGCTCAAACGCCGCTCTAAACTAATGGGGTAACGCACACAAAATGCGCCACGGTACGCTGACTCAACTGTAAACCTCTAACTGTTCATTGGCCTACTGTTACTGTTACTAAATAATACGGTTTCACAGGTTAAATGTTAAAAGACGTGTGAGGGGAAGAGACGATATGCTTTGCCTAAGAAACTAGAAGTGAATAACAGTTACTGACGATGATGAGATGAAGATGATTGCATAACACACACGTGAGCGTTACTGACACTGATGACAATGGACGTGGCGTCGACGATGTCGAAGACGATGACAGATACATCTGCGCAACAGGCTGGTGTTCGAAATTGACGACAATGCTGACGGTAATGAGGACGACGATGTTGAAGATGATGACGATGAATGATGCCGAAGACAATGATGAATAAGTATGGGCAACTCGCAAGTGATTGGGTTGTCTATGATGACGACTATGATAACGAAGACGATGCCAAAGATAACACCACAACTCGCAGGTGATGAACGCCCTTGGCGTGCACACGGCAATACAAGGTTGGGTATACTGACGCACCCAAATTACGACATTCGCACATGATAATCTATTGGGCACAGCAGCGAGACTGCTTCCCGCTACAACCGCCTGGCAAGACCCAGACTGGACACTATACATAGAAATATAACCATATATAGGGTATTACAACAGAGATGAATCTCTCTCACACTAATACATGGCATCGCCAATGACACATTTATGGAGATAAAGTAGTTGTGATGTGAACAATTTCATACCCTATATTTACAATCAACATCAAGGGCCACATCAGGGGTTATGATCGACTACGAGAGTGATGTTTAATTTGAAACCAATGATGTTCCAGTATCACTGCCATAAAAATACGCATCACTTCTCAAGAAACTAACTACTATACAGTCAACGTATTGCGAACAGCAGAATATGTGTTAAATACAGGCAATGCTTGTGAATGGTATGATAGGACACATGTTGGATGATGAATAGCCAACTATTTCTGTAGTGGCTGACTAACAATTTACTTTACTGGTGATCCAAAGGTGAACTAAATAGGCAGGCGTGAGACAACATCTCCAATTTAAAGCCCACCCAATTATATGGCGTCATGGGTTTAACACAAACGAGTTTGTGTATACAATGTTCAATAGTAACGTAATTCTATGGAACAAATATATAATTATTATAATCCTGTGTTTCTATATATACTATTCGAAAGCACATACTTTAATACATAACATTAAGTTATACATGCGCCGTTCAAAAATCCAGTCAGTACACGGATGGTATATCACAAACATTTAGACACTGTACACCTGGCCTACTTTCAAATGCCTGGACAATGTCTGGCAAATATGAGGTATCACCAATAACATGGAGAAGTACACCTCGTTCACCCTCCACGGCCGCTAGTGTATTGGCTCATTTCCCTCCAGCATCGATTAACAGCTAGCAGTAACGAAATCTCTCTCACACAGCAGTATGAGCCTATCGCTGACGCGCATGATTCCTGCTTCGCAAGGGTGGGCACCCATATGAGAACAGACATGGGTTGGATCGGTTCAATGAGACCTCTCTGCCACCACAGTCTGCATTCTACAGTACGCGTGCTGGGGAGGGCATCTCTGACAGCAACTACAACGATGCTCATGCTGTATGGGCTAGGTTCGACAGCCAGATCATGGGAGACTATTACAACCTATACCTGCTGTGTAGCACGCTTCTCCTCGCAGACGTCTCTGAGAACGTCCTCATAACATGCCTCAGCCAATATAGTCTGGACCCAGAGGACTACCACACTAGACCTGGTTTGAGCTGGGATACTCTGCTCAGGAAAACAGGTGTATAACTGGAACTACTCACATACTATGACGCACATCTCGTCGTGGAGAAAGGTATCAGTGGTAAGCACGCGATATGCCAAGGGTAGCAACCCCAAAACCGTTTACTCTGATCCAACCCAACTGCGAAGCCGTATTATGTACCTGGATGGTAGCGATCTCTATGGTTGGGTAATGAGCCAGCGCCTGTCAAGTAGGTGGGGGAGAGGGGTGGGGGGGGGTTGGAGGTTCAAGTTTGCTGTTGACTTGACAGCTGGAGAGATGGCACAACATCCAGATGCTGCTGAAAAATCTATACTGTGGAGGAAGAACTACAAGTCACACACAACACTTACCCATTGACACCTGAATGGAAGGAAGGGTGGCTCTCAGTGTATCAGACAGCAGGATCCACAGGCCTGGAGAAACCAGTACATAATGTGAAAAACAAAGAACGCTATGTTCTCCACTATCACAACTTGAAGCTCTGCCTCAGTCTGGGCATGAGTCTGAAGAAGGTGCACTGGGTGTTATGCTTGCATCTGTCCCCGTGGATGGAGCCCTACATCAGACTCAACACAGATATCCAGAAACAGGCCACTAGCGATATCGCAAAGGATCTGTAGAAGTTGATGAATAATGCTGTACTCGGCAAGACAATGGAGAACATGGACACATGGGTGGAAGTCATGCTGGCTCAGACATCCGAGGAGTGCAGGCTGTGCCAATTGATCGTCAAGCACAAGGTGTTGCCAAGAGAGCGAATTGTTTTGATGATGGCCTAGCCACTCTCCATATGGCTCCAGCCGTGTGCTGAACCAGTCAGTTTATGTGGATATGCCCATCCTTGACTTCTCGAAGCATCACATGTATGACTTATACTACAACAAATGGAAGCCGGAGTATGGCGTCATATGTGAGCCCCTGCACATGAGACCAGACAGCATCCTGCTGGAGGTCCAGAGAGAGGACATCCACACTTATATGGTAGCGGGAGCGACCTTTATGACACAAGCGACTACCCAGTATCGCGCCCGCTGCACAACACCACCAACAAGAAGGTACTGGGTAATGAAGGATGAGTGTGTCGGGTTCCTTCAGAAGAGTTTGTCAGCCTGCACCCGGAGATGTATTCCATCCAGCGCTCGGATGAGTAAGAAATCAAGAAGGCAAAGGGTGGGCGCAGGGCTGTGGCAAGACAGATCAGTGATGAACAGCCCAAGCAATGCCTCTTCGAGCAAAAGCTCTTCCAATATGGATTCACAGTGAGCGCCACGGCATATACGTGGTCCACCAGAACAAGACAACTCTTAGCCCTCAGGTCATCAAGTGGTGGATCGCCCCAGATGGTATTAACACCATTGCTTATATGGGAGATGGTGCCACTCCAGTGGACGCATTCATCGATGAGCTGCTTTTACCAGTGGAGGTAACTGCGTATCTGTAGCGTCCAGCT
Organism: Chaetoderma sp. LZ-2023a; assembly: GCA_034401795.1. Taxonomy (NCBI): domain Eukaryota; kingdom Metazoa; phylum Mollusca; class Caudofoveata; order Chaetodermatida; family Chaetodermatidae; genus Chaetoderma; species Chaetoderma sp. LZ-2023a. The sequence goes on from CM067360.1 coordinate 118,538,606, forward strand.
GACGCTCCTCAGGCACAAATGGTCGCCTTTGGCTCGTCTCCGATCGTGCCAACTATTGGCTGCCCCGGTGACCTGTCGAGTCTGTAAACCTCTATCGACCAGTTGGGATCGGTTAGACGCCGTCTTCCACCTTCAAGCTCACTGGGCACCAGGGCATCAGATGGAAGTCTGTGCTGCTTGACATTTCCTGTAGGCTGGCTTTCAGCAGAGTGTTGCACAGCCTCAGTTGGCCTCTTCCCTATCAAGTGAGTGGCCGCCGTGTTGGACTTCTTAACTACAACGTATAAGCATCGTGGCCATACTCTGAAGAGATCGCCAGGAGCCGCCATCTCCTGAGCATACTGGTGTGGGAACAGTCTCTTTCTGCTCCACTGCTCGACACTCACTTGTGTTCAGTGAGGACCATCATCCCCTCGTTTAAATGCTACACCATGTTTCTGCATGAGGGTCGCAGTGCCACCTCTAAACCCATCATCAATTGTGGCTTTTGTGGATCACCATAAACACCTTGGAACCCGGCTGCTACCTGGCCCACAGACTTATAAATAGATGGTACTGTGACCTTGAACCTGCTGGCTACATCGATGATGGTGAGGGTGTACTTGTAGGTGTTGCGCACATGATCATACGGAAGGAAGTGTGCATGCATAATATGGCGGGAGCGGGGCCTGTATATCTGCCGCATCACCTGTTTTAGAGCCACCTGCTGACACTCTCCAGTGTGCAGTTATGGCACATGCAGTGTGCAGCTTCGAGTAGCTGGTGAGGCTCATGGTAATAGCCACCAGCCCTTTAATAGTCTTCCGCAAGAGAGGCTATCAGGATGACTAAGACGGCGAATGAACTCTCTGATTTCTTCAATGACATCATTCTGTCACACACGGATTGAGTGAACTATAGACAGACAGGCAGACGGCCGTCGGTCATGCGACCATAACTGAACACCTCGAACACCTGGCTACACAGTGAGCTAATCACACTCAGAGAAGAGCAGCATGTCAACCAATCCATGAAAGCTAAGTGGCTTGACTAGGTCATAGAGCGAGGCCATATCGCATATCTTAAATGTGTGGTGGCCCAGCAACGTTAAAGAATGCCTACCCCTGAGGCAATGACTGGAATAGCCTCGAAGATATGCTCAACTAATTGGAGAGCATTGCCTGCGATCTTGTAGACTGTCTCACTAGCCTTCATCGTGAACAGAGTGATCAGAGCGCTGGCCACCACTAACGCCCCAAACGAGCCTTCGCATACGCGTGATAGATCCCTTTGGCTCGATGGATTAGCTTTCAAGGATTCTGTTGCCGTGGTCATCGCCGGTGTCCTCGTCATAGTCCTCGTCCTACTCATAGTCCTCATCGATGGGATCCTCAAAAGCTTCAGGTTCATACATTGTCGGGGGGTGGGGGGGCACTATATGAGAACTTTAAACTAATCACTGTAGAATGACATCCATCATCTTGAACGCAGGCCCGTTTGCCTTTGTGAACTGGGGCTCAGGCGTGCTGATCATAAGGCAGCAGAGGTAGAGTGAAAACGTCAGAACCAGGCGATGGAGAAGCTGTCTAAGGAGAAATTTGGGTACAGCACGTGCATATGCACAAAACTGGGGCACGCCGCCGGCACCAAAGCACACAGGCTACCTGGAACATTAACAAGGCAGATGGGAGTCGTTACGAGTACCACGAGGCTGTAAAGCTCTCAGAGTCATCGCTCGACTATGTGGCATTAGCAGATGGTAGAGGCCGTCGTAGTGGTGGCTGTCTGCGGTGCTGTGACAGCATGAATTGTTCTCTATGTGCGCTCAAACTGTATACCAGCGGCGTGTGATATACACACCTTGGCATAGCCGAAATACAGCACTTTCATGCCCACTGAGTGAGTGCCTACTCGCTCTCCGAGCAAGTTCCCAACATGGAATCTGAGCTGGTTGCCATGGTTAGGTGGGATATCCCTACCTCCTTGGTGGTAGCGACCCTAGAGTGCCAGCTTGAGATCCTCGTGGCTACTGGTTAGACGTAGTAGGACATTTTGTTGAGACAGCAATCAGCTTGGTTGCCGCTGTATTGGCCCTTAGCAGTTATTGACATTAAGGTCTTCCCACTTTCTACTGTTGTGAAAAGGATGGCATGGTCCCAACACTTTCTAACTGTTGGTCATCGTTCTTGACCTATATAGGGTAGGATAGCACACTCTTAGATGTGGTGGTCATAGAGCTGGGGTCGCTGGGTGAATGTTTCTGCTATGTCGCCCCGTTGATGGACCAGAGGAAGCTAGCAATATTCAGGAGGACATCCTGCGGATAGAGGGTGTGCCCCAATCTTCGAAGGCGAATGCCTCAGTGAAGATACTCGAATGTGTCGGGCTCACCAGTCCGCAGACAACCCATCTTGTGATAGAACTGCATACTCTAGCTGATGGTAAATTAAAGAAGTTAACACCCGCCCCTGATGGAATGAAGATCGTCATCGATGCTGGTGCTGTGCACGATTTGACACAGATTGCCCTTACCAGACTCACTGTCTTTAGTTTAACCCTCCATACATAGACCCGAGATGGTGCTTCTACTACTGCACATACATGTATGGCTGCCTCATAGACGGCCATGATATTAGATGCTAAGTGTGCATACGTTCGAGATGAGCATCATAATAACCCCTACCAAGACCAATTACGGAAAAACATCTTTCACCTATGTGAGGAGATTGAGTCTGTCTACCACGTCTATGTTATGGAGCGAGTGGGGCGGGGGTATCGGCATTCGCCCAGCACCATATCCTCTGTGTCGCATGTGAACATACCCGAGTCTGTCACGGTGCATATTGTAGGCACTCTAGGATTATGTCAAGCGAGTGGTGCAAATGCAGCTGGAGGCGTCTGAGGGTAATCCTCTTGTGCCGATGGAACATCGACCGTGAATACGTGTTTGTTTGAGCAATCTGATCGGGATTTTGTTGCTTCGCTCGATTTTGTTGGCCCAAATCTCATCGAGATATTCGTGTTCTAACTTGGTGGCATCGCCAGTCTCAATGAGATAGTACTGTTCTAATTTGAGATCATGAATCTCGTCATGATGCCTATCATATTCTAACTCGGCAGCATCATCCATATCAGGTATCTCATCGAAATATTATTGTTCCAAACCGAGTGCATCATATGCATCAAAAGTGTGGGACTGGGGATCATTAGCAGAAAACCTAGTTCCTTCAGTAGTCGTGGCATTTCCCATGCAGTCAATGGAGCTGTAATTGATATACTATTGGTATATACTAATTGATATACTATTGGGTGAGTAAGTCGTCTAGTACTAATGAGAATAGCATGGCCTCTCCACGAGTCAAACAATCTACTTGCATAGGTCACATAATAACGCCAGTACATGTTCCGTGTGTGCCGCAGAACCTATATCATGCATACAGTTCCAGACTTCTCTGGGATGCTCATGGCTATTAGCATACAAACTTGATTTAGATTCACTGACTATATATAATAGATCTTCCCATCTCTGGATGTTTAGACCATGCAATGCTTGTGTTTGGTACTTCACAACAGATACTTTTCTCTCAGAATGGAGTTCAGAACGGGTGTGGCAGTGGATGTATATCTGTGCATGTGCATGGTGGCATGCTTTATATACTCCAGCCGATTGAATAGCAAGATGGTAGGAAATCATCCGACAGATCGAAAATATGCAGGGTCGCAAAATGAGTTGTATTGCTTTTCCTCGTTATGGCTCTAGGAATTATGATTTTGTGTGACCTCTTAGATCCGCCCTGCGAGTGTACTTCACTTGGGAGGTGGGGCGGGGATCCGCAATGTGAGTTACCCAGCTCTAAGCTGTGGTATGTGTTAGCGTATGCTATTGGCTTGTAACTCGTGGGCCCAGCGACGCCTGTACAGATCAACAGGTTTGCCAGCCTAGATGTCGGCTCTGGCAACATGGTGGCTCTAAGATTTATGATTGTGAGTGAACTCTGGCATCCGCCCTCGAGGTGGGGCGGCAATTGTATATAGCTTGATATTTATCTTCCACAAGGGGTGGGGGGGGGGTCTACAATGCGAGTTGTATTACCATTCTTCTTGGTATCTCTGAGATTATGATTCTGAGTGGCCTGAGAACCGCCCTTGAGATGTGGTGGCTCTGGTATACCACTTGATTTATCTACTGCAGTGGAGTTGCAGTAGCGTTTGATTTATGAACGCTAATTTGTATAGCGTCATAATCAACTGTGTGATGTGTAGGATGAAATCATGCACAATTACATCATGGATGACGTCGCTAAGTTCGTCATGAATGCCTACGTAAGGGCGGACTAAGTGTTGTCGTTTGAATCGTATGTCTGCACTGTTTAATAAACGGTGTGTTGAATAGTTTGAAACTAATTTGACTGGGCGCTAGTCAATTTAATTTCAAAATACTCAGCATCTTACCTTTATAGATTTCCGGAAAATGACACGCAGAGAATCCAGGGATCGATTGCTCTCAACACGGGAAATGTGTGGGTGAATCTTAGCTAGAGATGGGCGGGGCATAGCTAAAACCGGATTCCTCCATTTCAAGGTAGAGGTAAGCTGTTGCATATTTCTAAACTAATCTGTCTGCGTACTCTCGCTGCCAATGACAGCAACGTGCCCAGTCAAATTAGTTTCAATATATTCAACAGAAAGTGTTCTAATTGTAAATTTATCAAATACTCTTAATTCCAAACTTTCGATGTTTCGAATTTCACGGAAGAGAGTTCTATGCTCTTGTAATTGCAACGTCAGAAAATATGTGGCATTTTAACTATGAGGTCGGCACTTGAGAGAAGATATTAAGTCCCTCAATTGCATCTGACCATGTACAGGAAAACTGCTAGCTATTCAATGTCCCCGACAACGCGGCGGAGTTGATAATATTGCATTTGTTGCACAGGGTGGTGGTTAGAATTAATCTCTAGATAATTCAACACGACAGCTTGGGCTTGCAGAAGGATGTGAATTTATTTCCCCGTATTAAGATTCTGTAAACATGCTGTACAAGCCATGACACGCAATGACACCATCGTCCAAGAAACGTTACAATTCAATTGTCTACACCAGATGCGGAGCTGCTCTGTGGCGACTCATAAAGCGCAATCAGCACGTGTGTTACTACCCAAGTATTGATCCCAAATGGCTGCATATGTAATCTCATATAGAGCATCAACCCAGGATGTTACCTCCCCAATCAGCAGCACCAAGAATTATATTTCCATCGTCAGAAGCTGATAGTTTATATAAGATGTAACGATAACCCGCCCACCCCCCCCCCCCACCCCCCACCCCCACCCCCACCCCCCCCCCCCCCACCCCCACCTCTCACCCCCCACCCACCCCCCGTCAAGTGCATGAATACAAATAGTTTACTAGCAAATAGTATAATTTTTGGTTTAAACATATTTTATTTTTCTGTTAAAGTGGGAACAATTTAAGACGTATCTTATTAGTGTGATTCCCACTTGAGTTATGTGCATTCTATTACTAGCAAGAGGCGGTTACATTGGTATAAAATGTATATAAATTTGCGACATTATACCGTATATAAGACAAGGAAATATACTGAGATAGACATATAGAGTGGGAGGGAAAGCGTGGTTCGTGAAGAGTTGAGCAGAGATAGAGTTTAGATCGTGGGAGGAAGAGGATTGAGGAGGTAAAGTGGAAAGAAAAGAAGGCTGGTTTCCGCTGGCGCCTGCCAGTGTACTGATTAGTGATGTTTACTAGTGTTTACATCGTGCGGTGGGCGATTATTATAGGAGCACGGGGGGTATAGTTCAGTATCATAACATCATTATTGGGATTTCACTTAGTTTGGCAGCTAGTTAGATCATGAGGGTATGTGTGTGCAGACGGCGGGAAAGAATAGATTAAGAACGGACGTGTATTATTTGAAACGTCCAGTATCAGCAATGTATTGGCAGAGGATTGTGGATATTTTAGCATAATTTTTGTTTTGTGGCACACACTTGGTCAGTTGCTCAGTCGGTCGGTTATCCAGTCATTCGATCAGCCAGTTCATCGGTCGGCCAGTCATTGCTTTGTCAGTCTCTCGGCCAGGCAGTCAGTTTCTAGGTTAATCAGTCGGATGATCAGCCGGATGGTCGATCGGTCGGTCGGTCAGACAGACAGACACACAGGCACACAGACAGACAGGCTTGCACTCGATTGCTTGGTCGGTTTGTCGGTCAGCCACGTGGCCAGTCAGTCGGTGTATCGGTTTAATAACTTTTCCGACACTTCTGACAAAGCAGACTATGGTGAAACTATTGAGTCTACCGATTTTATCACGCAATCACAGGGTATCAATTGCACAGCAGTTTGTGCGCAATCTCTTGGGAAAATTGAATCTAATTTTCCTGGATACCATTTCTATTGCAGGCAACACGTGTTTCGATAGCCACAGTTGTTTCGAAATAGACATCCGGATGCATCGTACAGTGCAACTTATTAATTCGGTGGTTGTATTGTGACTGAATATAGTAAATTTGGTTAATCAGCATTCTTATATCACTTTCCTTGAACAATTTGTTTGGGTCCCGGGTCTCACTCAATGCTTTGTTCTTCACTTATTCATCTGAACTCAGATTCGCGGACGTCACTTCAATTAACGTTCCTTCGGCTGGCATCTGCAGTGATGCCACATTATCTGACGCCTTTTAAGCTAATGCCACTTTTTCTGACGTCACCTCCATTGACGCCACATCAACTGACGTGAATTCAGCTGCCATTATGTCTCCTGATATCACTTGCCGTCACTTCAGCTGGTGCCTCTCCAGGATTGACATTAATTTATAGTAATTATGTATGGAAGACTACATTCGGTAATGGATTAGGGTCTGCTTGCAATCTTTCGTTCGGATGAACCCACGCAAGCACGCACGAACACACGTACGCACACACGCGCGTGTGCACGCACGCACGCACGCACGCACGCACGAATGTACGCACGCACGCACGCGTGCGTGCACATACAATAATCCAACACCCAATGGAGTTTCCCATACAGAAATACTATAATTATAGATGTGTCATTTCCAGGTCAACAATCGGATGCGAAAGTATTTCTCACCCAGCGAATGTATGCCAGTAATTAACGTGGACCCTGGGAGTCATAAGTTAAAATAATAGCCAAGCCAAAAAGCCCCCTGTTGCATAGAAGCCAATCAATTGACCGGCGAGACCTATTCCTTGTTGACATATTGACGAACAGAACACTGCTACAACTAAATAAGTACTTTCAAGAACATCAGGCGCATGCTTTACAAGTGGGCTAAGGATTCAGTTTGACTCCCGTTATAAACAGCTGATATTTCCTATATGCGAATTCCGATCGCCAGGCAATGCGTTATATAATATATGGTCCAAGACGCCAGCTTTACTCAAATGACCAAATTCCGCCTAGGTCACTACCGCTGGTCGCCACATAAATAACCCTATTGAAGATAGCGTATTCTCCTGGTATTCATGTATCTAGCAGCTAAATGAGTGTTCTTGTATGGCAGCCACTAGGGATGTAAAAAGTCGATGGACCAAAAATTGAGAATGTTAAGCAATGGACCTTTCCATTTTAGCTATATCCCGCCCAGCTCTAGCTAAACTCCACCCACACCTCGCTCGTGTTGGGATCGATCGATCGATCTCTAAACTCCCTGACTATTGATTTCCAGAAAACTAAACAGATAAGCCATTGAATATTTTGGAACTAATTGGACTGGGCGCTGTTGCTGCCATACAGCAACAGTGTTCATTAAAATAGTTTCAAAATATTCAATGGCATGCTTATTAAAGAGTGGAGACATACAATTCGTACAATGTGTCTGACTATTAAGAGTTAAAGACCGACCAAATAGAAACATTTATGACGTAAAGGTTATGACGTCATCCTAAAAGCCGTGTATCTAATTAGGACGGCATATGACGCCAGGTGATAGATGGAGACACTGGAAAGGTGAATTATCATGTCATTATGAGGCGCTATATTAGCACGCGTAATCCGTGATAGTCTAGTGTCTACACCCAGGAAAGAGTAAGCTTGTCTGCACATACTTCCCGTGCAAGATTCCCCCGTATTAAGTATACTTACCGGCACCGCTAGACTCAAGATTAAATGCAAGCAGGGAGTGCTTCAATCTGTTGTTATTGTTGTTGTTGTTGTCGTCGTCGTCGTCGATGGACAAATACGTGAAATGGTGTTGCTGCTGTCTTGTATAGGCCCTACTGGGTGATAAGAAAAATGAAATTTGACTCGGTCTAGATTTTCTACAATAAATTAAAGTATGCTTCCGTTTTAATAGCTGTGTTATCATTATTTATGCTTGCCCACTGTCCTGTTATCATACCATAGACAGCGACGTCATATACCATCTTGTTGGTATATAAACAGCAGCTGTACATCCCTGTTAGAAACGGGTACCTAGGTACACACACACGTTCTGCAAACCGTAGAGACGGTACAAAGAGACGGCACATTTATTTGGAGCATTTAAAAATGTTTAACGCATGTATTCTTTCACTGAGCACTTGATAATTACTATATAGAAGCCAGTTTGTGACAAAGGCTACACATTCAAACGCAATCAGCGAAACTAACCATAACCTATTAGAATCAGGTGCGCGGACCATCCTGATGCAGATCCATATCAATCAACATTAAAATAAATGATTTCTGGCCACGGGATGTTTATGTTTATCAAGGGAGGCAACCCGTCCCAGTAATTTTATTATGAAACTAGTGTATTTCGATCGAAAGTATTTCTATTTTGATTTCTAGGTTTAAATACAAAGGCGTTTTTGTGATGCAATTGTCTAGGCCTACAATGGGACGCATGCTGTTTTAAGAACTAGGCAAGGGCAGTATGTAATGACAATAATTATTGATCAGAATTCAATATAACTCAACCATAACATAATATAAATCTCTACCTACTCATAGTGGACAAATACAATTCAAGTTCATTATGACGTCAATTAGGTCTTTTAGACCTTCTTGAAAATTGTATTTATTTGTAATCGTAATTTTTTATTACGATAGTTAATATTAAATTATGTACTTATTTCATAAGTTATTATTCTTTTCATATCCTTATATGATATTGGTTATACGTTAATTAAGTGTCGTGTTAAATCTGCCATCATGATCATCACCAATACTATACATCTACTTTCACCGATAATGTGTCAATGCACTGGGTGTGTAAAAGGGCTTTATTTCAACCCCCTATACTATGTACTGTATAATCAACGTGAACCAAAAATATATATGTTTGTTTGTTCTATTGTAACATCACCACTACAACAGCTACTACTACTGCTGCTGCTGCTGCTGCTGCTGCTGCTACTGCTACTACTACTACTACTACTACTACTACTACTACTACTTAGACACTTATTAATTGTGTAATGTAACGATTGCATGGTACTTAGCTGTCCGGCTCGTTTATAGTTAATACATAACATGCATACATGGAATCAATTAAAATAACAAAACATGCACTTAACTTAGAACGTGGAAATGTAGTTTGCTATGTAACTGTCCTGTTTAATTTATATTTATATATATATAGATATATGTTTATATGTATAAGGTGTCAGCGAATACAATATGCATTGCCCTCGGCGGACAAACTAGTTGAATCCATGACGTATATATATTTTGCTATTGAATAAATACTCGTGAATCTTGAGTCTGTTCTGTTCTGTTATGTTTCGTATATCCCTCCGCTAGGTTGCATCACTCACTTCCGTGGTAGTATTGTGGGTGACTGATTGTGAATTGTCAACTAGATAGTTTTTTGTGAAGGGATGAGCGAGAATAGTTCCGAACAGGTTGAAGATTTCTGATGTCTTCTGATTCTATTTAATCGTGATCACTTCGACTTCGGTAAGGCCTGTATGTGTGGTTGCTGCGACAACCGGTCTTACCGACGACGAAAGTGATGGATACAAGCTCGCCTCGTTTGTAGATGAAGGTAACGATATTTCTGTCTGTATCCGGGCCTGATCTGACTATTCTAATCGAAGATAATGGTAAGCTACGGTGGTCTTCCGTAGATGCCAGAGTAACCGCTATAGAAAACACGAACTCGTGCCTTGAGGTAAAGTATCAAGGTGATGGCTTTATTCTCTTAATTCTAACTATACAATAATATACTTTGAGCTAAAGTGACGTATACTGTCACAACAGAGGCTACAATAAACTTATTTATTTGATTCAGTTTTCCTACTTACAACGATTTAAGAATTCACTTCACCGTTTTCCAAATGACTAGCATTACTCTCAGTCGCTCTGATCTGCTATGCTATTCAATTAACTCTTGCCTAATGAAAATACATTCAGCAAGAATTGTGTACGAGGTGCGAGGCGGACCGGACTCTCGATTAAAAGTTAAAGTCCCCCTTTTATACTACTTCAGTTCCTATACTCCCTCCATCTTGGTTTCGCACCGCCGGAGGCTGCTCTGATTCTGATTGGATTATGACATCATTTTGATCAATCAAAACCCCGACCATCCCTCCCGGGTGGGTGCTTTCTTCCTAGCACTTGCGGTTTGGCTGGTTCTTGAGTAATGGGATCTGTCGTTCCCCTAACTTTATTTTAGAATTCCAGCTGCTTCCCATGACAGAATGACGGATGCTTGTTTGATAGCAAGTTCCGATGTGTGTACCTTACGCTAGAATGACGGATGCTTGTTTGATAGCAAGCTTCGATTTGTGTATCTCCCATGTCAGAATGGCGGATGCTTGTTTGGTACAATTAATACGTTTTTGATCGTAACTTTCGATTGCGTACCTACCGCCTACAGGCCGCTACAATGTCCATGGCATGTGCATTACCTATTGGCCGACAACCTGTGGAATGCTAGAGTTAATTGGCACACGAGTTCCCATGCTTCTGTGAGAACACAGACCGCTATGTAACTAACTAAGTCCGTTTGTCATATCTAATCCCTTGGTCGATTCCAACCTGGTGCTAACCATCATGATTCATACTCGATTCAGTTTCAAAGCTGTACCGCGCAGTGCTGATAATATATAATTTCCTAACATTACATAGACCCTATTTATTAAAGAGAACTGATGTTTGTGTGTGGAACGATAATAATCGTACACAGCAACGTTTATCTCAATACTTAAACAGCCGGATGGAATGCACTTATCGAGATTAACCCATTCAAAATGAAGGACGAAACCAGTGAATCGATTAACCCTCAATAATTAGTTGTGGTAGTAAAACTTGATAATGACCTGAGTGGAAGTTGTTGCTGTCTTGGTGCTAAGTCGTTTATGAGCAATACTCTCGTTGCAGTAACATAAATGACTGCAGCAACAAACATCAATGAGTTTGATCATGGCAGTACGCAAGTTGTACGAATATTGAATCGTTGTAGACGGGAAGAGAATGTTAACCCTACGTTAACCCTCGATGGCGTAACTTGTTGCGCATTGCTTTTACCGCTGTGAATGGTAATAGCATCCAGCCAGGAGAAGGGAAGATATATGGATGATGATCAGTGCTAGTAACGTATCTAAACATAGCCGCTGATCGGTGCATCTTAATATACATGGTGACATAGTCTATTAGCTCACCTGGTATTCACATATGAATTTCACTCGGGATTTACTCGTACATACAAGATGTCCAGCGGGGTCATGACTTCCCACACGACAATCCCATATCTACAAGGTGTATATTCATGCTGTTAATAAAATCCTGTGAAGGGCGCGATAGCACAATAATGACTCGAAGAGAAATCCCGTTGTATATTCCTAATTATAACAAATCTTGGACACATTCCTCAAATACACCCACCGGCATTGCACTTCGGCCATGTGTACACATTATTTCTACCCTTTGCACCTCCTTCACACGTCAATTAAAAATGTTGAGTTTGAGAGGTGTTGTTAATTCTAATTAATATCCCTTGGTGTTTGCACATTGCTGTACCCAGCCGCTCATCAGTGCACATATGTTATATTATACTGACTACGCAATGCATTAACAGAGCGTGGACCGGTATCACTTCAAAAATTCAAATAGCATATAACCATGTATCTTACCTTCATTTTCAAAGATACATTCAACGTCTACATATACAAAGGCAATATGTTACATATAACTGCCACTACATAAATAGTGTTTGTATTGATGATTTGATTCGGCCTATAAGCACTCCCATGTTACTTTACGGACTTAATCCACCTGCCCAGTCTGTGAATATCCTAGAAATATTGTTTAAAGTTCTAAAGTAAAGTTTACTCATTTTCTAAAAGAAACGGGTAAAGAGCACAGCTGCCCCCACTGCCCCCCCCCCCCAACCCCTGCCCAAGGGCAACTGGGGCAGGTGACCCCCCTGCCCCCGTGCTTCCAGCGCCCCTGGACATCTGGTCCAAGATGTTGCAACTAAAGAAACACATATTCAATCCTGCAAGATCTACTAACACTATATATGTCATACTGAATGGATCTTTATATAATAAAGGTTCCTAATGTATTACCGTGATCACGCGCACTCTGCAAGTGTAGTGGGAAAGGCATTGGTATACCATGTAATAATCCCAAATTTACTGCGACTGGAAATTCAACCGAGGCAGGAGATTTGAAATTATGTGCTGGACAAGCTAGGGTGTGATACTTAGATGAAGAACATTACATTTGCGTAATGCTGTTGGCGAAATGCTAACCATGTTATATAATAAATAGCAATATGTGTGGCATAAGGTAGCATCGATCTTGGGAACATTCAATCCCCCCCCCATCCCTCCACCCTAATAGTATACATCGTCACAGTGTAGGGTATACCACAAATAATTCTTCACCAAGCCAGCCACTGAATCGAGTCGTTCTCCGTAAAACATTCTAATAACCCTAGAGCTCTATTTGTTATATAATAAATGGCAAGCAATATGTGTGGCATAACGCAGCGTCGATCTTGGGAACATTGATCTACATTAATAGTATACATCAGGATACACTACAGATAATTCGTCAATGATGAATTGATCGGTACCAACGTCTCTCTGTTCTCTGTATAACATTCTGCATAATCCTCGCGCTCAATTTGATCGTTCACAATAGATCAGGACACGACGAGCGCAGCATAATGACAACTAAGTGCCAATTGATCTACATTGCCACTTCTGGCACAGACGGTATCTAATGATTTCCCCGATAAATTGGTTTCATTGGGTTCTTATCTTCCCAGTGCGATAGCGGTTAGTTTGGCTTTCTTGGAGTCGATAACGGAGCTGCTGAATGGCGGTGGTGACCGAGAAACACCTCATTTGCATAGATCCACATCCAATCTAATGTAAGGAGCGGATCAAGTATCTAACGTCATCCTCAATTGCGTCATTAGTTAGATGACGTCACAATCAACATGAAACATATCTCCTTAATGAAAGTCTAAATGCCATCAATAGTGTATGCATTGTATGTCTGAATGAATTTAATATGTATACTGATAGGCAGCAACAAACAAACCAGTCAAAGTGATTTCCAAATGCTCAACAGCTTTGCTGTAAAATTACCGTAAAATTTAGATACTAGGAATTCGGTATTCAAAGTGTAGTCCATTCTCGATAAAAGAGATCGAGCTGACATTAAAGCAATGCCTGTTGACTGGTCTTTCTAAATCATGTTCTAATAAAAAGAGAAAACAACGATTGTCCTTAATATCATCAGTTTTCGGTCCATATATGCTTTGCGGTGGTAAGGATGACATAGCAACTGTATCTACAGACTTTAAAATAACATATTGGTTAAAGGGCAATTCCGGGATGATAAAAAGTGTGCTTTATTTGAAAGATTATTACATGTTTAATGAAATTGAGCCAGAATAATAACCAGATAGAAATAGCGTAACCAACTATCGCTAGATAAAGTCGGTAAAATTGACAATTTTTCGCACATCGGGGTGCTGCCATTTTATCACTTCTAGCAACCTCAGCCCCGCACCACCGCTATTGCTATGACTAGAGGAGCGAGGCCAATAGATGCGGGTATATATTTTAAGGAAGTGTATGTAACTGATAATAGCAAACGCACCACTGAAGCGATACCAATGATTCTAGGATCTCTGAATAGGTGCCGACCTCGGGCGTAATATGATATGATGGATGTTGATCTCGGACAAGAGGTTCAAAAGACTGGAATATATATAAACAAATTATTCATCTAAGATACAATCTGAGAATGATGTCCTTTTTTGGTAAAATTCAGCATGAAATTGTTTTTGTCTCGAAGACTCTATCTTTGCGTATTGTCATTAAATTGGACTGTGCTTAAAGCTGAATGAAATGGCTATTTGCCTGAACAATTATAATTTTGCTCACGTGAATATTGCCCAAATGAATTAATATTTTGCCATAAAATCTGGGAATTTTCATCGGCCGATCAATATTGGCCGGCAAGCTGTAGTAAGTTCAATAATTACGATATTTTGATGGAATTTTCCCCGCTATGTGAAACATTATAAAGCTTCGGCACGGAAAAGTCTGTAATTATAGCTGCAATACTTATTCTGATATAGGATGATGGATAGAGTGCATCCTGAAATATTTGTTTGAAATTTTTCTGGCGTAGATTTTCCAGCAGAGTGTATCTTTTAAACCACTAGACCGATTCTAACATCCCTAACATTGGATACATCTCCGAATTTGCCGCTACGGGTAGGTATCATAATTATTACAATCGGTTCTGTAGTTCCGGCAATATTATCATATCATATGTTTTCTTGAAATATATATTTACACAGCCTGTGCCACACCCTATAACAGTATCTTGAGTCGGCTGAGTAATTTGACAATATACATGTGTCAAGTGTGCCACTTCATTTAACCCTTATCGCATGGTGTAAAATGCGTAATAGCCTACTTACAGAAATAGTGCCGGGGTACATTTTGAAAGAAACCCGTTGCTGAAACGTGTTGCTGTCGTGCACAGAAATGACCTACAGCAGCATTGTTACCAAAATGAACACATTCTGATAGGATAGTGAAAATGGAATCTATGCGTCAGTGGTCCAGGGGTTAACGATTCCCCACCGACTTCGGATACTAGAATTACTTGAAAAACTTACTAGCTTAACTGGGCAATGTCCTAATGATTACAAATTAGCACATGTTAGCCATGCATATACATATTTACTGTACAGCTGTCATGCTCGGCAAAGATAGCGTTGGTGCGGGGATGACGTCAGGATCTCGTGAAATCTCGCGCTGGTTGCATAAAATGGCACCACCCAGGAGACAAAATGATCCCATGTTTACGATGGTATAATTCCTCGTATTATGTGTCTATTGTTTTTATTTAGGATCCAATATGTTAGTCATATAATAATCTTTCAAATAAACTACACTTTTACCAATCCCGGAGTTGCCCTTTAAATAAGGATCCACTGAGTATACATATCATGTGCAATGGTTAGTATAACAGACATGTTTGATCTAAGTTGCCATCATTTATTAACGCGGTGCTACATATCTCCCCAACAGAACTTGGTCGGTATACCCAAGTGATAATTTAATTTGAAATTTAAAAAACCCCATATCCGACGCTATTGTTTTCAATGCATATATTTGTGCAGCTTGAGCTCGTAAGAGGATGTCCTGATGCAATGTTCAGATTTACGTTAATGCGGTTTGTAAAAATGCATCATTTCACGTATTTGTCCATCGACGACGACGACGACGACAACGACGACGACGACGACGACGACGACGACGACGACGAAGAAGAAGAAGAAGAAGACGACAACGACGGCGCCAACAACGTCACAACAACAACAACAACAACAACAACAACAACAACAACAACAACAACGACGACGACGACAACAATAACAACAGATTGAAGCGCTCCCTGCATGCATTTAATCTTGAGTCTAGCGGTGCCGGTAAGTATACTTAATACGGGGGAATCTTGCACGGGAAGTATGTGCAGACAAGCTTTCTCTTTCCTAGGTGTAGACACTAGACTATCAAGGAGTACGCGTGTTAATATAGCGTCTCATAATGACATGATAATTCGCCTTTCCAGTGTCTCCATCTATCATCTTGCTTCATATGCCGTCCTAATTAGATACACGGCGTGTAGGATGACGTCATAACCTTTACGTCATAAATGTCTCTATTTGGTCAGTCTTTAACTCTTAATAGTCCGACACATTGTACGAATTGTATGTCTCCACTATTTAATAAGCATGCCATTGAATATTTTGAAATTATTTTAATGAAAACTGTTGCTGTATGGCAGCAACCTCGCCCAGCCCAATTAGTTCCAAAATATTCAATGGCTTATCTGTTTAGTTTTCTGGAAATCAATAGTCAGGAAGTTTAGAGATCGATCGATCGATCCCAACACGATACGGTCTGTGCAAGAAGTGGCTATGTAGATCCATTGGCACTTAGTTGTCATTATGCTGCGCTCGTCGTGTCCTGATCTATTTTGAACGATCAAATAGAGCGCGAGGATTATGCAGAATGTTATACAGAGAACAGAGAGACGCTGGTACTGATCAATTCAGCATTGAAGAAGTATCTGTAGTGTCTCCTGATGTATACTATTAATGTAGGCCAATGTTCCCAAGATCGACGCTGCGTTATGTCACACATATTGCTTGCCATTTATTATATAACAAATAGAGCCCTAAGGTTATTAGAATGTTTTACAGAGAACAGACAGAATGTCGGAAAAACTCGATTCAGTGGCTGGCTTGGTGGAAAATTAATTGTGGTATCCCCTACACTGTGACGATGTATACTATTAGAGGGGGGAGGGGTGGGGGGGGGGCAATGTTCCCAAGATCGATGCTGCCTTATGCCACACATATTGCTATTTATTATTTAACATGTTTAGCATTTCGCCAACATCATTACTCAAATGTAATGTTCTTCATCTAAGTATCACACCCTAGCTTGTCCAGTACATAATTTAAAATCTCCTGCCTCGGTTGAATTTCCAGTCCCGATTGTATTACGAAGGTCAATTAGTTCTAAACATTTACAAATGTAGGAAATTGCGTGCCGACAGAGTCAACACATATCCCGCATGCAGGAAGCCGACCACACACGATGCCCGGCATACAGGTATACATGTATCCTACTGCACACGGTGTCCGGCAAAGAGGCATCCGACCACACATGGTGTCCAGCATACAGGCATCTGACCACGCAAACTCAACATTTTTAATTGACGTGTGAAGTAGGCGCAAAGGGTAGAAATAATTTGTATACACATGGCCGAAGTGCAATGCCGGTGGGTGTATTTGAGGAATGTGTCCAAGATTTGTTATCATTAGGAATATACAAGGAGATTCCTCTTCGACTCATTATTGTGCTATAGCGCCCTTTACGGGATTTTATTAACAACATGAATATACACCTTTTCGGATCTATTCTCGCTCATCCCTTCACAAAAAACTATCTAGTTGACAATTCACAATCAGTCACCCACAATACTACCACGGAAGTGAGTGATCCAACCTAGCGGAGGGATATACGAAACATAACAGAACAGAACAGACTCAAGATTCACGAGTATTTATTCACTAGCAAAATATATATACGTCATTGATTCAACTAGTTTGTCCGCCGAGGGCAATGCATATTGTATTCGCTGACACCTTATACATATATACATATATCTATCTATCTATATATATAATATATTATATATATATATATATATATATATATATATATATATATATATATATATATATATATATATATATATATATATATTAAACAGGACAGTTACATAGCAAACTACATTTCCACGTTCTAAGTTCAGTGCATGGTTTGTTATTTTAATTGATTCCATGTATGCGTGTTATGTATTAACTATAAACGAGCCGGGCTGCTAAGTACCATGCACTCGTTACATTACACAATTAATAAGTGTCTAAGTAGTAGTAGTAGTAGTAGTAGTAGTAGTAGTAGTAGCCGTTGTAGTGGTGATGTTACAATAGAACAAATACACATTTATATTTTTGGTTCACATTGATTATACAGTACATAGTATAGGGGGTTGAAATAAAGCCCTTTTACACACCACGTGCATTGACACATTATTAGGGCAAGTCATCATGATGATAGATTTAAAACGACACTTAATTAACGTGTAAACAATATCATATGAAAAGGATAAGAACTATATGATATAAGTACATAATCTAATATCAAGTATCGTAATACGAAATTACGATTACAAATAAATAAAATTTTCAAGAAGGTCTAAAAGACCTAATTGACGTCATAATGAACTTGAATTATATTTGACCAATATGAGTAGTTAGAGATTTATATTATGTTATGGTTGAGTTATATTGAATTCTTATCAATAATTATTGTCATTATATACTGCCCTTGCATAGTTCTTAAAACAGCATGCGTCTCATTGTGGGCCTAGACAATTGCATCACAAAAACGCCTGTGTATTTAAACCTAGAAATCAAAATAGAAATACTTTCGATCGAAAGACACTACTTTCATAATAAAATTACCGGAACGGGTTGCCTCCCTTGATAAACATAAACATCCCGTGGCCAGAAATCATTTATTTTAATGTTGCTTGATATGGATCTGCATCAGGATGGTCCGCGCACCTGATTCTAATAGGTTATGGGTAGTTTCGCAGATTGCGTTTGAATGTGTAGCCTTTGTCACAAACTGGCATCTATATAGTAATTATCAAGTGCTCTGTGAAAGAATACATGCGTTAAACATTTTTAAATGCTCCAAATAAATGTGCCGTCTCTTTGTACCGTCTCTACGGTTTGCAGAACGTGTGTGTGTACCTAGGTACCAGTTTCTAACAGGGATGTAAAGCTTCTGTGTATATACCAACAAGATGGTATATGACGTCCCTGTCTATGGTATGATAACAGGACAGTGGGCAAGCATAAATAATGATAAAAAAGCTATTAAAACGGGAGCATACCGAGTCAAAATTCATTTTACTTATTACCCAGTAGGGCCTATACAAGACAGCAGCAACACCATTTTCAAAATCAAAATCTTGTATTGCTGTTTATAAAGTAATAAATCCGGTGTTTAAAATGAGGATTGTTTTGCATTATTAACACGTAAACATTATTTTAGTTTTTACCATATATCGAAACTATGGAATGTTTGGATCGAGCATGTGTGTGCACAAAACTCAATCCAGATTTGAAAACAATATAAGCACCCCATACCTATTCGATATATCGAGTAGAAAAGAAGTCGGTAAAATCAACATGCCATGTTTCACAGCAACTGAAATATGTCGCCTGCGGCGGAAACGGGGCCAGTTTGTTTACTTTATTTACCAGTTATGACCATTTGTATGGCCCCTGCACAAGCAATAGTGAAAACACATGTTTTTCCTGCGCCAAATAAAAAGGTGGGTAAAATAATTCCTTATTAGCAACAGCGCCAAGTCAAATTAGTTTCAAAATATTCAATATTAAATAGCAAATAATTACACCCAGTCAAATTAGTTTCAAAATATTCAATATTAAATAGCAAAGAATTGCAAAGACATATAATTCATACAATGTGACCATTTGAGATTTGGTGACGGTCTATAGGCTATGGAACCCGTTGTGACGTAATGGTTATGACGTCATCTTACACGCGCTGAGTTGATTATGACGTCGTACGAGGGCTGATCATGAATGGATACTCTGGAAAGGTGAATTCGAAATCTTAGGTTATTAGGAGACAAGAAATGCCATCTTATATCAGTATGCACGTGTGGAGAATATTGCATCCCACAGGGGTACGCGCTGGCCCATCACGTTGCTCCGCTCCATTGCACAGCATGTACAGGATGCGTGAGAGGGCTGGTTAGCTACGGTTCACGAGGTTACGGATCAGGTATCACGATTCTCTGGAAGGTACAAAGACAGGCTTCTAGAGCCGGTGGAACGATAACCTTCCAGTGGGGGCACTGCGACCATTGCCACCGAGATTGAACCTCACGGTCTCATCACAACTGTTGATGCCACTGGCATGACGGCCCATAACTTAATTTAGGAGTCTGGACATGATAATAAATAAAAATATATATTGCTAAACAAACAATGGTACTCGTTTGCCAGTGGACGAGAGAATGTATACATTGCATGGAACGAGGTTGGTGTCTTGTTCACGTGGGATCGTCAGATCCGTATATGTCCGAGAGGTATCCCTGCAAGGGAGTGTCCTAACGCGGCTACTTATATAGTTTAATATAAACCATTATACCCCTAACACAAATAAGATTGTTGCGAGAGGAAAGTGCCTTGCGCGAGCCTCTGTTCAAGGAAAATGCCTTCAATGCCGAAGCGAAGGAAGAGATTTGGCAAAAAGGGCCACTCTCTTGTTCAAACAACAAGTTATGTGTAGTGTGTGTCAACCTAGTGAAACTATAATTAATGTGATGCGTGCTGGTTTACGTGAAGACGGGGCAGATGATTTCCGAAGAATCCAAAGGCCACCGTCTTATGTAGGTCCAAAGATACTATGTTGGTAGTAGCCACTTGATGTATGCGGGCCTTCTGCTAAATTCTAACCTACCATTTATTTGTTAGATTTGCTTCCAAGCATTGCCCGCAAGTGACAGGGATTCCTAACTATCCTTTGACAAAAGAGACTAACTGGCGAAGATGCCCAGTTTCCCGAAAGTTATCCCGCATAGCATCTTCTTCAGAAAGACAGCGTGCGGACATATTATGGAATGACTGTTCAAGAATCATATAACGACCCTGTTACACATCACACCGCAACCACACACAACTTAACTAGGACAAGTTACTGCTCACATATGCCATTTGGAAAGCACAATAGTATTTTATGGCGGGGAATAAGATGCAGATATCCCTCCTTAGTGCCCTTCCCCTGGGGGCGTGATGGGTTCTAAGACTGCACCCAGTCACTGTACAGACTTGGCTGAAGCTCTGCGTCTCATCCGTCACCCGTGTGCCATGTAGCTAATGTTTGCCTGTCATTAGGGTTAAGTTTCAGAATGTCCAGAGATGCTCTGCAGGCCGGATTTACATAATATTATTTCTTTTCACAGTGCTTCCTACTTTGGCGGGGTTATCTACGATAACTGGAAAGCAAAATCGACACTTAGGTCTTCACTGCTCGGAAACACCAATAGTTTCCCAGAGTTGGATCATGCCAACGTATCGATGTGGAAGTCCAGACAATTAGTAAGCCGTGCAGCTGGAGGAACATAGAAAGAGACAATCACTTGATATTAATAAGAGGCCCCAAGGTATTTGGCCAATTTATACAATCTAGCCGGTGTGCAGTGTTACAGATCTGCTACAGCCGGAAAAGAGGCGTACACAAAATGTATCTTATGGAGAGATTGTCCCTAACTACTTTAAACCTATCCTCCTATCGAGCTAGAATAGCCAGGTTTAGTCGATAACATGTCAGGCCCGACCAACGTGAGCATGAACAGTGACCTCAATGTAAGATGCTGGGGGAAATAGTGATGCGGATATAATGTTGCTGTATAGTACAGCCTAGTGTACTGTGTCCTAGAGTTTTTATATAAGCAAAACAAAATAACTAGGATGGCTACTTGTGATATACATAACTAACTATCACAGTGCTAACAGTATATCAGGGCATAGGACTTTGTAGTGCCTGTTAGTTGTAAGCACGAAAATCACGATAATATATACAGTAAAGAAAATGGAAAATATAAAATGCGGTCGCAAATGACCGGGGGTGGGGGGGGGGCTATTATTCATCAGTACCTATTATGGAATAGATGAATACATAGTACAATAATATAGTTACTTGAGTACCGATTGGCCATCGGTACGGATACGGTTCAAAGATCACTGTAGGAATTCGTTGCAGACCAGGAACACAAGGTGGCATGATACTGAAGTTGCTGGGGAAGTTTCAACAGGCGAACTGTTGATTCAGCTAGCTCTCAAGACGGTGAGGATGAACGACTGTAGAGAGATGTCCATTAAATTGTCATAATAACTAATATGTGAATTTACGCAGTAAATTAGAAAATAGCTGAGACGGCATAACGGGAATAATGACATATTCGCTGCAGTGTATTGTGTACTTACATCATACTCGATGTGTTTACAACACAGGTGTCCGCAGCGATTATTTTGGTGAGACACAGCTATGCAATAATTTGGGGTAGCTGTGTAGGATGACCGTAATCAGCCAAGGGATGGAGTTTCAATTTTGAAAAACATATACTAATAAGAAATGTATTTAAAAAATAAAGTAATAATAATTCTATCCTCCACACACCTATTCATACATTCTGCTGCATCCACGACAATATTGTTCAGAAACGTCTGCCGAGAAATTACTCCAACGCCATGGCAAGTGGTCGTCTGATGCTTATATCTCATTACCCATGTTAGTAATGTCTGTGGCACTTAAGTTTGATGAAGCTGCAGATGAGTTAACGGATGCACTAGTGGTTGTGGTGACGATTATGGGTGTACTCTTGACTGTTGCGGGTTCTGAAGTTGCTGACATCACTGTTGTGGTGGCGGTGGTGGTAGTGGTGCTTGCTTAAGCTCGGCTGAATGGTGCGGAGTTGCTGTGTGATGACGTTGCCCCAGTGGTTGCGGATATCTTTCTAATTTTAACAGCCTTGAACAGCTTACTCACAGACGTTCTTATCTCTGGTTGGTGAGCTATTCGTCGATTTCTCGAATATGGTCTGTTTGGCATATTAGTCTTTCTAATGGCATGATCTATTGGAATAATGGTGCTGCATGTGGATGTCGGCGTGCTGGTATGCGTTGTGATGGTGGTGATGACGGCTTCTGTGAGACTTATCTCCTCATCGATAACTAAACTGAGCTGTGATATTGAGCTGTCTGAAATGTCCTGTAAAACTGGATCATGGATTTTCACAGGTGTAGTTATCACTTCCGAAATTGGCTGTCCTATCATGGATGCGGTTGGTGTTGTGGTGCTGTGTGTTGCCAGTGTTGTCATTGCGGGTGCTGCCGGTGCTGAGGCTACAGTTGGTGTCGTCACCAATGTTGCAGGTTCTACCGGTGCTGTTCTTATGGGTGCAGCCAGTGCTGTGGTGGTGGTTGCTGAAGTACATGGATACTTTTTGCCGATGTTCGCAGGTGCCGATTCTTCCGAGCTGTCAGACAAGGCGAGATCTTCTGCAAGCGACATACTATTCCCGCATGATGGGTATTGCAGAACTGTCCTAACCTAACTAAATTTTGCTAACGCTGCATACACTTGCCTGGCCAATTATAACATAAAGTAATGCAATAATAATAAGAAGAAAACCAGCAGAATTAGGTGTGCGACCCGAAAGTAGTCTAATGCCTTAGTGTCGAGTTTGGAGGGAAGATGGCATTTTAGAGCGCGCTTTCCTCCTTTTATACTTTTTGGTGACGTCAGAGGAGGGCAGAGGACCCCGCCTGAAAGTTCCTAAGTTAGTCGATTATGCCGAATATGGCTTTATTTAACTTCATTCTCCTGGAGTCCGATATATATTCCCTTCGTATGAAGAAGGTAAATATAAATATAGGAAGGTAGGATAGTCGTTTTCATCTCCACTCGGTGGGAAATCGGGTCTCCGATCATCATTAAAATCTGGAACTATTTATTCCTGTGGATGCTCATCTTTTAATTAGCATGAGGCGGTTTTTCAAGTTGGATGCTTATAAACTTGCCTGTTCAAATTTCAGGCTGGAACGTGCGATAGGGTGTGGGAGAGTGTGATGCCGTCAGTGGCCGTGGCGCCGACTCACCACCTCTCACCTCCTCCATCACGCTGTGGTAGATACGTGTATGGCGGTTCTTTTGTGTATAGCCTTTGATCCAATTTACCGAAAAATAGAAGTGATGATCACGTGATTCTTGTTTTGAAAGCATGTGGTTGATCGGAAACTTAGGCAATCTTATATGGGTGGGGTTTTGATGCTATTGACTATATGTATTTGATGCGAAAAATGGAAATATATGTTTTCTTTATTCTGTCCCTTAGAACAGCGTCCCTTTATATGCGCGTGATCGTATACATGCGCCGCCTCTTGTGTGTAGTACATGTATTCCAGCCCATGTTGATTAGTGGCTGTAATATGTAGGTAAGTGAATGTTTGAAATTCTCAGTGTTATACTGTCTAAGTTTGTATGCTGCTTCATCAGTCCATGCACTAACGATTTGTATACACGGTAGAACAGTCGTGTTTTCAATCAAAATTAGGAGAGCATAGCTGACTGTAAGGTATTGTTTGGTTAAAACAGCTCGAGGTCTAGCGGATCGCGTCAAGCTGGACTGTATTTATTTGGTAGGTGGACTGCCAAGCACCCTCCTCTATGGGTAGGACTAGTCTCACCTCGCCTAGGCCAACTTGATTATTACAGTACATCTCGGAAAGTGTGTGCTTTAGTTTACAATTTACGTACCATCGTATGGAGATTGTGATACAGTCATCCTGAGTGTCTCTGTCTCTGTCATGTTGGTTAATTCGATTGATACGCGTGGCGGCTTATCCGTGGATGATTCTTGCGCCGTCGTGAAGTGTGCAGTTTTTATTGCAGTGGGGCGGGGATACTGCATGCTTGTGATGTCAACTGTATTGGGCATGCTGTATTTCGTTCTGTAATGGCTGAGTCCGAAGATGGGACAGAGTTACTTTAGAGCACGGATGACAAAGTAGGGGACTGTCGTACTTGAATCAGACCATTATTGATTTTCCGTTCGGTGGCAAAATTCTACTTGACACTGATGATAGACTGCGGGCCTCTTGCTCTCTTAATAATATTGAATGTTATTACGTGTGATTGAAGTGTGATAGTTTTAGCTGATTATGTACGACGTTTACAGAGGGGGTCGGGGTCAATGGGGGAATCCCCAGTAGTGCGTACTGTAGATGGCTGTGATGTTGTTCCTCCTTTCCATATGATTAGTTTTCCGCACACCGGATAAGGGGGCGTTTGCGAAAAATGTTGACTAGTGATGATGATGGTGGTGTTCTGTTGTAGGGAAGTTGGTGTAGCTTTGTGACGCTTGGGTAATGCGAGATGGGCAGATCCAGTTTTCCGAGCTGGGGAATGCCAATTCTGTTTCTGTTGCAGAAAAGTTGGATTGCTGTGGATCATAAACTCCCCATATTCGTGTGGTAGGGAATGTTGTGGAAAAAGTCGTCCCTTACATTGTTCTGTTAC
Organism: Chaetoderma sp. LZ-2023a; assembly: GCA_034401795.1. Taxonomy (NCBI): domain Eukaryota; kingdom Metazoa; phylum Mollusca; class Caudofoveata; order Chaetodermatida; family Chaetodermatidae; genus Chaetoderma; species Chaetoderma sp. LZ-2023a. The sequence continues at coordinate 118,563,788 of CM067360.1, forward strand.
ATAATATAGGTGCATGCTATCTATATTATTGATGGTGTTAACTGTCACTGTTAAACTGTCTATATAGCCGGATGGGTGTGTGGTGTTCGCGCAATGATGAATTGGCATATCCGGTCTTGTGGGCAAGTGTGTTCTGTATACTCCTGGCTTTCTGTGTCTTGGTGTGATGTTCTGACTGCTCACGGCAGTCTTGGTAGGGCGGTTGTGGCCGGGGATACCCTTGGATGGGGAGTGTCACCTCCCGATACACGACAGTTGGTACGGTGTCATAGTTTTGAAGTACCGGGAATATTCAAGCTTCCCTGCCCACCACCAGCGGGGGGGGGGGGGGGGAAGGGTGAGAGGGCGGGGCGGGTTACTGTGGTGTGGGATGCCACCTCCTCTGTAACAGCTGACTCTCGTATCTGAAGATTGACAGTCAACATACGACGAGTGATGTATGAAATTGACAGGACCAGTGATGTCCGAACTTTGTGCATAGACGAGGGACGCGAGTTGGAGTGGGGGGGGGGGGGGGTGGTGGTGATAATGGATGGGGTGCAACTTGGAGTTGGGGTGGACTCGCGATGTCAGGAGTTGGTGGGGTACACTGAGTTGTGTGGTTCTGCTGTTCTTCAAAACAAGGTAAGGCCTCATCAAGTCTCTTCACTTCCATGCTATTTATTATATGTTCCACCCCACCCGAAGCATGATCTGGGGCAGCCTCAGCTTCCGGTTGTGGTAAATTTATAATTGGGGTAGTAGCATGAAGTGGGTGGGAATGGGAACACGTTGGCGGAACAACTTTTCCATCCTTCACCTTGCACAGCACAAACGAGAAAGTCTTCAGATACGACTTCCCAGGTCATGTAGACCCGCTATGAGAAGGGAGAGGGAGACTACGTATCTCGTCATCGTCCTCAGTGTTAGTCATATGATCACCGGACTCCTGGCTTGGTAGGAAAGGGGTGGAACTGGCAATGTGGTGCTCCAGACTAACGTCAGAAATAGTTGTCTCCATAGAGACATCTGGCTGGGTACTGGTGTCACGTGGAACCCCCAGTCCGAGCTCTGGCACTAGGTCGCCACTGACACAAGGTTTAAGTTGATCGAAGTGGGTGACTGAGGTCAGGCCATCTGAGGTGCGGATATGGTAGGTTACATCCGACATCGGACCTATTACCACAGAGGGGCCTTTCCACTGGTAACTCAGTTTACTTGGCATGTTTGCATAGCATCATGTATCATGAACCCAAACAATCTTTCCCGCCTCATACATGTCTCCATGCACTCGCCGGTCATGCCACGTTTTCTGACACTTGTGTGCAGTGGATAACGTTGCTCTTACTAGCTCACGGAACTGTTCTATCTGCTGCCACATCAGCTCCACATAGAGAGATGTTGAATTTTTCTCCGCCAGAATCCTGGGCATGGGCAGATCCAGGCATGGTTAATTCATGGCCTACCATTAACCGAGCAGGGGTATAATCCATGCTGGACTGTATCTAAGTGTGGTATGCCATTAGCACATATGGGAGTCGTAGATCCCAGTCACGACAATCAAGGCGTGTTTCCTTAGTCAACATCTCGGCCAGGGTTTGATTGAACCGCTTTACCATTCCATCACTTCTCGGATAGTAGGGCGTCGTTTGAGTCTTGACTATATAAACCAGTTTGCAGAGCTCGGAGACTAGCCGGCTCTCGAAATTACTTCCTTGGTTGGAGTGAAATTCACAAGACATACCAAAGTGGCAGAACACATTAACAGTCAGGACCTCCACAACTGTGGATGTCTATTGGTCCGGCAAAGCAAATGCTTCCACCCACTTCATAAAATAATCTTGTAATACGAGGATGTACTTGTTTCCTTCATCCATCGCATTCAAGGCCACTCACTCCCATGGTGTACCTAAAAGTGTAACTTGTAATGGTGTGGAATGATGCTGGCCAACAGCACGTCTTTGGCACGGGACATATTTGGCGACCCTAGCCTTCAAACTATCATGTATCCTGATCCAGTGGAATCTCTGTTTGATACGGGTTGTTGTTTGCTCGATGGCCAAATGTCCGGCATTATCATGCAGCTGTTGCAGAATTCTTTCATGATAACGCTCAAGAATCACTATCTGGTTATTAATGTGGAGCATGCCAGCTTGCATATGACACTTTCCAAACCTCTGATAGTAATACTTTGCCGTCACGGAAAGTAAATTAACAGATTCCCTAGGAGGATGTACCCCCTCCTCGATCCACGCGCATATGTTTCGTGTTTGTGCATCAGTTGTTTGTTCATGAGCCACTGTCTCCATATCCCACTCTGCGCACCGCATTTCAGGGAACACTGCACACCACATTTCAGGGAACATGGGAGATGGCTGTGTTGTGTGTGTCACGGTGGTGGCCACTTCTTGTTCATCCTCGATCCCAATTCTGCTCAAGGCATTGACATTTCCATGCAGTTTGTCGGGTCTATGAACAACGTTGAAGTTAAAGGCCTGCAGGGATTCCTGCCACCTCGCTACCTGGCCCTCCAGATTTTTTAGGTTTCTGAGCCATCATAGGGAGGCGTGATCTGTACGCAGGTTAAATGGGCGCCCATACAAAAAGTGTTAATAATATTTGATGAAATACACCACAGCTAACAATTCCGTCTTAGTGGTCGCATAGCGTTTCTCTGTTTTGTTTAGAGTATGTGAACTATAACCCAGTTCCTGCTCTGTTCCATCTTCCATGACCTGAGATAGAACTGCACCTATGGCATAATCAGATGCATCAGTGTCCAAGATGAAATCGAGGTTAGTGTTAGGATGAGCAAGAATTAGGGCAGTCGTCAAATGTTCCTTCAGCACCCTCATCCGCTCCAGTGGTCAATCCCTTTCCGTGATCCTAAATAGTGGTGATGCAATCGGACTAATGTGACGGATTTATCAGCGATAGTACTGGCAGAAACCGAGGAAACGCCGGGTATCCGTGACCATGGTGGCGGTTTGCCACCCCACTACTGCTATAGTTGTGGAAGGTTGAGTAGCCACTCCATCGATATGACGTGTCCCAGGAGCTCGACACTCTGTCTACAAAATTAGTCTTCTTGGGTTTGAGTTTGAGATTAGCGGTATGGAATTGCATTAAGACTTTGTCCAAGTTGGACAGAGTCTGCTCAAACCAGGAGCCAAAGACGATTAAGTCGTCGATGCAACAGAGACAGATCTCCTATTGCAGGGTAGTTAATACCTGCTCAATGAGATGCTCGAACATTTCAGGAGAGTTGTACAATCTGTAGTGTATCATGCGGAACTGGAAAAGACTGTCTCCACACACAAGATCTTCTCCCAGTCAGCCTCATCCATAGCTACCTGCCAGTACCCACTAGCTAAATCAAGGGTACAAAATCATTTGGCTCCGGACAAGGAATCTAAGGCCTGATCTATCCAAGGGAGCGGATAAGCATCCTTGATGCTAAGATCACTAAGGCCACGGTAGTCTATACAAAACCACAAAGATCCGTCATTTTTGCCCACTAGTACTATGGGACTGGCTCAGGGGGATGCTGAAGGCTTTATAATGCCTGTTCACAACATGTCGTTTACTTGTTGATGTGCCTCTGCCTCCTTGTGAATGGGAAGACGTCGAATGGGTTGTCGAATGGGTCGGTCGTTTCTGAGGTCGATGGAGTGTTGCACGAGATGAGTTTCTCCCGTGTCCATGTCTCCTGCCGAGAAACTTTCGCGATACTTATATAGACATTTTCATATGCCACATTTATGGGATTGAACCAATCCAACTGTGGCACGCAAATATACGTCATGCAGATGTTCCTGTAAATCGTCAGAAGTTGTTGCTGGTGTAGGTGCGGTAGCGGAGTGTCCCCAATGATATTACATCCGCCAGATGGCTACAACGAACTACCGATACAAGAGTTATTAGGTGTGTTGTGCCATTGAATGCACGGAATGGTATATGATCCGTATTTATGGTGTCCACGATCACTCCGGGGCTGGCACATTGTGAGGCGATTATGTATTCATGTTCGGGTTCCAGTATAGCTATGTGTGTTGTGTTTCCTAACTGTGGTGCAGTACCCCATACCATTTTCTCTTGTCCCGGCTCAACTGTGGCCATAGATGCCAAAATCACTGCACATGTATCGTACAGTGATGATTCCGGTCCAAGGGGTATGCATCGGCCATGTATTTCTAGTTCCAGTTGTCTGCAATGTATGATGGCTTCGATGGCACTGAGGAAATCAGAACCAAGCAGGGCCTCATTTTGAATGACAATTCGCTGTATGAATTGCGTTTACTCCATCTGTATTACGAGGTTTACTATACCAGCCACAGGAACATCGGCTCCCGTGGGTACTTGCAAAAATATGTTTGTAGGCCAAAGGGTTCGCTTTGTATGGGGTTGGATGCTCTCATACAAGCGCATGTTGAAGCCGGTGATTGAAGGTCCGGTGTCAATGGTCGCACTGGTGGAAATACCACTAAACAGACAAGCACACTTATATATTGCTTTGCAGTCTGCCTGTGGAAGAGTTTCGAATGATACTGCCTGAGGGGTTGCTATTGGTGCAGTTATCATCCTGTACACAGTCGGCCTGTTTCCAAATAGCTTCCGTGAGTGCAGTTGGTGGCTAAGTGAGGAAGGGCTAACCCGTCGTCGCTGCTGCTGCAATTGCTTAGGTGATGACGGAGCTGTGGGTAGCAATGGTGGTGTTGTTGATGCTGTGTCCGTGTACTGTGAATTTGTGTATACAGCAGTCTGGCCAGGAATGGTGCAGTCATGGATAAATTACTTTTTGTAATGCATCATGGGATATTGTGTAGACATGCAAAAGAAGCAGCGGTGGCGCTGAGGTTTGCAGCTCTTACGATGATGCTTCTACTTGCAGATCAATGAAACCGAATGTTGACCGCAATCGGTGTCATTATTACTGCTGCCGGATGAAGTGGGTGATGCTGTCAAGACCTGTGAAATGCATACCACCAATGGCCACCGGGTGTTAAGTGCATTGTCAGCGGGTCCTGGTGCTTGTATACACGTTGTTTCAGTGGAAGACTATAACCAACCACTGCCGGTTTACATATGAAAGAAGGTTTGTTAGATACAGAGATTGCGGGGTCACAACCTCCAGCAGAGGGAGATGCAGTGTGCATCGATGGTACCGACATATATAAAGCCAGGTGTGTGTGATTGCGTATTGTCGTGGAAGTGTGAATTGTCATGTCGGCCACCTGACGTTGTTGTCCGGAGGCCACAGTTGAGCCGGGTTGTGAGATTGGGCACCGAACTGTCTCTGTACTCAGTGCGCATTCTAGTGTAATGGGGTCTCAGGCTGCGGTGTACATCGGTCAGCAGTAGGATTGTAGACAGAGGGCGATTTGGACATCGCTCCGTCCAAAACATGTATTTCGTGGCTGTGTAGGTGTTATCATATTTGTTGCAGGTCGTGTTGTCGATTGTGTCGCGGCGGTGGTGCTGAGTGTGGGGACTAAGTTGGCAAGTGCGGAGATCTGTTTTGTTATCTCTTCTAACCTGGTATGCATGTTCTGACGATTGTTGTTATTGTGCTGAGTTCCCACATCTGGGGGCATTGTTGTGGCCCCTGCGATGGGATTGACCACGCCCTCTTCCACTAGGCATGTGATTTTGACTGGTAGGTTGTTCTGATTGTGTGCGGGTCGGATGCTGAGGTGGATGCTGATGCAGTTGGGTTGTCGGCAGTGATTAGGAGGTCGGCATCATTAACTTCATGTATTGGATGTAATTGACAGCGATCGGCTTTCTCCCGCTCCAAGAAATTCTCAATCGAAAACGCAGTTGCCATTAATGACTGAATGCTACCATGTTCTATGAGGAATAAATTTTGGCTGAGTAAAGGTTCTCCGCTTAACGCGTCGATGAAAGTGGCCAGATGCAGATGTGTGACTCCTTCATGATTCATGCTGGGGCAGGCATGAGTAACTAGTCGCCGAATACGACTAGGCAATTCTGGTAATGTCTCCCCGGCTCATTTACCCGAGTTTGTATGACTAATTATTTCGAATGGGCACACATAATTATCCCAATCATTCTCCCCGCTAAATTCAGCATGGAGAATGATCCAGCCATGGCCATGATATGGTGTTATTGGCGCAAATCCAGGTAGTGGTGCTGGCGAGAAAGGCGTGAACGTGAATGCGGGTCTGCCTGTTGGTGGTAATTTTCGATGACATTCCTGCTGATGTCGTGTCCAGGATGGTGATTCCCGACGATAGTGTTGACCACGAGGTTCTGGTTCCGCCGAATGATGACCTGATGTGAGTCCATAGACGGGTGCTGGTCTAAAGACTGGTGGATGCTTGCTGTGTAGACGACGTTGACATTCTATCAGATGTTGCGATGGGTATTCCTCATATGGAGGCAGTCTAGGAGACTGACGGGGGTGGTGTGTGCAGTGTGATGTAGTTCTTCTGGAAATTTTTTGAAAAGGAGGTGCCGCATCTCCCGATATCGTATCATGTTACCCGAGGATGGTACGGCAATGACGTTTATATAGGAGGAGATGCAGGACATGGTGCATGAGGTGCAGACCATTGGCCACCCTGTGATGACGTCGGTGAACATAATGGCTTTGAAGTATTGGTATGACCAGTTGGCGTTGTTGTCATGGTTGACCATGCTCCGGCAAAGGCGTTGGGTGCCTACCACGGATATCTGACAATGTGATGTATTGAGTATCCATCTGTGAGGCATCATGAAATGTCCCCTCGTTGATTGACGAATACTTCTGTAAAAATGGTGCTGGTTGTTCCGCACCGCCGACATTTTTAGCATAGTCAGTGAGCATGCATGCAGTCCTTCCATCATATGATGCCACTTCCAACTCCAGCGAGTGCTGAATGGCTGATGTATTGTTCGGGCCCACATCGGGTGCCACTTGTAGCTCACGCGAGTACATGCTGGTCCGTCATCTTGCTCAGCTCCGTTGCACCCCATGTACAGGATGCACGGGAGGGCTGGTTACCTATGGTTCTCAGGATTACAGATTCTGTATCGCGACTCACTGGACAGTACAAAGACCGGCTTCTAGAGCCATTGGAATGATAACATTCCAGTTGGGCTGTACGACCATTGCCGCCGAGATTGAACTTCATGGTCTCATCCCAACTGTTGGTGTCTCTAGTATGACGGTCCATAACATAATTTAGGAGTCTGAACACGATAATAAACTTTAAAAAAATATTGCTAAACAAACAATGGTACTCGTTTGCTAGTGGACGAGAGAAAGTGTACAGTACATAGAACTAGGTTGGTTTCTTGTTCCCGTGTGCTCCTCAGTGCTACCTCGCAGAGCCCTATTTATGTGAGAGGTATCCCTGTAAAGGAGTGCCCTAACGAGGCTACTTATATAGTTTAACATAAACCATTATACACATAACACAAATACTATTGTCGCGAGAGGAATGTGCCTTGAGTGGGCCTCCGTCACAGGAAAATGCCTTCAATGCCGAAGTATGGGAAGAGAGCTGGCAAAAAGGGCCACTCTCTTGTTCAAACAACAAGTTATGTGTAGTCTGTGTCAACCTAGTGAAACCATAATTAATGTGATGCACGCTGGGTTACGTGAAGACGGAGTGGATGGTTTCTGAAAAATCCAAATACCACCGTCTTATGTAGGGCCAAAGACACTGTATTGGTAGTTGCCGCTTTATTTATGCTGCCTTCTGCTAAATTCTAATGTACCATATAGTTGTTAGATTTGCTGCCAAACTTTGGCCGCAAGTTGCAGTGATTCCTACCTATATTTTGACATTTGCGTCTAACTGGCGAAAATGTCTGGTTTCCCGAAGGTTACCCAACGTAGCATCTTCCTCAGAAGTTTCTGAATGACTGTTCCACAATCATATAACGATCCTGTTACACATCACCCTGCAACCACATATAACATCACTAGGTCCAGTTACTGTTAACATAAGCAATTTAAAAAGTGCAATAGTATTTTATGGTAGGGAGTAAGAGACAGATATCCCTCCTTAGTGACATTCCCGTGAGGGTGTGATGAGTTCCACGATCGCACCCGGTCACTGTACAGAGTTGGATGAAGATCTGCGTCTCGTCCGTCACTCGTGTGCTATGGAACTAACGTGTGTCTGTCATTAGGGTTAAGTTTCAGAATGCCCAGAGATGCACTGCAGGCCGGATTTACATAATAGTAGGGTTTTTTGCAGTGCTTCCTACTTTGGCTCGGTTACTACGTTAACTGGTATCCAAAGATACAGACGGGGATATATGCGAATCAACACGTTGGTCTTCACCACTCGGAACACCCAATAGTTGCTGAGAGTCGGATCATGCCAACGTGTCGATGGGGAAGTCCAGACAATTATTAACCCTTGTGGCTGGAGGAGCGTAGAAAGAGACACTCACTTAATATAAATAAGAGGCCCTAACGTATTTGGCCAATTTATACAATCTAGCCAGTGTGCAGTGTTACTTATCCGCTACACCCAGAAAAGAGGCGTACACCAAATGCCTCTTATGGAGAGATTGTCGCTAACTACTTTAAACCTATCCTCCTACCGAGCTAGAATAGCCAGGTTTAGTCGATCACATGTCAGGCCCGACCAACGTGAGCATGAACAGTGACCTCAGTGTATAATTGATGCTGGGGGAAATAGTGATGCGGATATAATGTTGCTGTATAGTACAGTCTAGCGTACTGCGTCCTAGAGTTTTTATATAAAGAACACAAAATAACTAGGATGGCTACTTGCCATATACATAACTAACTATCACAGTGCTAACAGTACATCAGGGCATAGTTAGTTGTAAGCACGGACATCGCGATAATATATACAGTAAAGAAAATGAAAAATATAAAATGCGGTCGCAGATGACCGGGGAGGTGCCTATTAGTCATCAGTACCTAGTATGGAATAGATGAATCAATAGTACAATAATATAGTTACTTGAGTACCTATTGGCCATCGGTACGGATACGGTTCAACGATCACTGTAGGAATTCGTTACAGACGAGGAACGCGAGGTGGCATGATACTGAAGTTGCTGGGAAGTTTCAACTGGCGAACTGCTGATTTTGCTCGCTCACAAGACGGTGAGGATGAACGACTATAGAGAAATGTCCAATAGATAGTCATAATAACAAATATGTGAATTTATGCATTAAATTAGATAGTGTCCATCCGGTGATGGGAGTTTGAAAGTTGCCCGTAATAAGTAGGGCTGCAGTGGTAATTAAACATTGCATGTAACATAGCTGGGTACAACATGCAGGATACATCGCATAGCTCGTGTGGTGTACCAGGCAGAGTCCCACCAGACTATGGCCTAAAAGTAAATTAATCACACGACATGCTGCGCAGAAGTTTGATACCACTTTTCAGCATGTCCAGAAGATGCGACGAGTTATCCACCAAGAATCACAACCTGTTCTACATGCTGTAGAGACTACATCGGGGCCACGAGGCCCATCCGTGTGAAGGCTCATCTTGAATTTGTTGTAGTGACGAAGTCTTATTATTTATTAAATTGCCCCAGGATGGCCGTCCGGGTGCTTACAAAAACGTAAGTCATGGGGATGGTCCAATTGCTTACCAGCGCAGGAGAACTGAATTCCGAATGGCACTGCTGCGGTGTTGGTACCACAGTCAGTAAGCAGTTGCCCACGTCTAGCACTGCGCTGGTCCAGCAACCCTGCAACGGCTGTCGCCCACTGAAGTGTCATCTCGATTCTTGATTATTCGCTCCTTTTATACAACTCGTGACTTCAGATGCAGGACGCCCAGCCAATCAGCAGGCGATCTGTAGCCAATTTACGTCAGCAACTTATAACAAATTTGATGACACGCACTTGAATGACAGATTAGATCCCTTCATGTGCATATAGTTATCACAACTCAGCAACAAAAGAGAACTATCCCATAATTTACAGACAAAAAGGTACGCTAAATCATCTTTGATAAAGAGAATTTATTAAAGCTCACATAAATTGGCAGAATGCAGCTGGATAGATGGTATATGTCTTCCATCGCAATAACATACACAGATCATTATCACCAATTTTCATTAAAAAATAGAAAACCATCCACAAATACAACACACGCACAGAACAAAATCTACACACACACAATTAGCAAGAACAATCTATGGCAACAGGACACTATCTGCCATTGTATCCAAGCTTTGGAATGAACTAGATGACATTTGTAGGACATAGCTGCTGCAGAAACGATCCCAGAAAAAACATTAACACGATGCATTGTTAGTAACTATTATACTTGGCCATCATAATCATTGTTTCTCTCTCTCTCTCTCTCTCTCTCTCTCTCTCTCTCTCTCTCTCTCTCTCTCTCGCTCTCTCTTAATTTATGTATTTTATTATGCCTGTTTTAATAGATATCGTTTGTATTATATATGCATTATAGTATGAAGTTAAGCCTCTTAGGCTTAATTACAAACAACCTATACTGTATATCGCATTGTGCTTACACGGAAAGTACAATTAACTAACTTGAACTTAGAATTGTAAATGTAGGTGTCGCTCATAAACCTACTGACCGAGTGTAGCACATTCCCACCATAACGCAATCTTGACAAATATACGGCGCTTTACCGATATTATTGCATAGAGAAAATTCTGATAACGCCGTTGAAAGCTAAATAGATGCTAGCTGAGTGGTAAGCTACACAGTGCATTGGACATTGTTGACCGTCTTTGCAAACCAGTAATATGGATATTTGATCACTATGGCTGTGTTCACACTAGAGTTAATGAAATATAGCGCTACTCCGGATTAAATCTCTAGAGTGAAACATGAACCTAAGATTCGAAATTATCAGATTATAACGCAAGTTCTGCGCAACGTCTTCAAATACCAAATTAAGAAACCTAAGTAGTACATTAAGTACACATTCCTTGTAATCATCCTAACGTCTGCAAGAGCGAATGAAAGAGAACTCAATAAAATATTCATCACATTGGCAATAATTTAAGCCAGTGTAGTCAGCCCTGGCGCTATAGAACGAACATCAAACACACATCTCAGGACAAGTTACTTAATGATATTGCGCAATGCTGGCAATACCGAACATAAGTTACAACGCTGGAATTGTTTAGTAGTCCTCCCATGTCATCGGAGTGACAAGGACACAGAGACGCTTCGGTGAAACTTGTGTCCATACTCGATTGTATTCTTGCAAGTAAGGATTTCCCCATTAGGCCTACTTACAGTAGTGAGGGAGTCACTTTTTAGGCATGTCCTGTCCAATGTGTAAGTGTGTTAGAATCGATGTATATATGTTGATCTCTTAATTCTCAGAACCACAGTGACAAGGTGAATATTGGAAAGTTCTTGAATCTTTTGAAAATATGACCACAGCCGCTCTCTATCAAATTAGTTGCTAAAGGGCTAAACATAGTGCTTATAACAAATTATAGATTCGCCAATAATCCAATTCGCACAGATTGTACAGTTTGGTTGTGATGTCAGCTGACACACTTGATGCATTTCAATGTCTAAGTAACAGCTCCAAGTCAAATTATGTTCAATATAGTCAACATAACGTTTTTAATTGCAAATTTATCAAACACTCATAATTCCAAACCTGGCAGACGTTTCGAATTTCACGAAAGAGAGCTCTAGGCCATTTTAATTGCGACGTCAGCTAATATGTAGCATATTTAACTACGACGCTAGATACTTGAGTGACAGTGACATTTCATCCAGCAATGCGCAGAACAAAGGCGAGCTATGAAATGTGTCGCTGGTGATTTGATAATACATCAAACAAATATTGCCTTTGATGTACCTGGTGGTGGAGAGAAATATTCTCTAAATAATTCAACAAGACAGCTTCTGATTGCAGAAGGATGCTAGTTTATCGCCCCGTATTACGATTACGCAAACGCGCTGGGCAAGACTTGACTCACTATGACAGAAAACTCCAAGAAACGTTACAATTCGATTTTCCACACTAGGCTCGGATCTGCTCTGCGGCGGCTCATAAATAGCCATCGGTACGATTGCTAATACTGAAGTATTGATCCCATATTTCTGGCTTATGTGATCTCATATCGAGCGTCAATCACGTCAGACACATTTGAACGGTGACCTCATTCTCATAGGCGCTTTTTTATCTGCACGTTGGTTACCGCCACAATCAGCACCATTAAGAATGGACCTTTACAGTGTATCCATCCAGCACATAACGTCATAATCAACCACGTGGCTTGTAGGATGATGCCATACGCAAGGCCGTCATGGATGCCATAGATAAGTACGTCACGAACGCAGTCGTTTGATCGGTCAGTCAGTCAATCGATCGGCTGCTCAGTTTCTCAGTTGGTCATTCAGTCATTCAGTCAGCTGGCTCGACGGTCGTTCAGTCGTTCATGCAGTTGTTCAGTTAATCAGCCAGTCAGTCTCCCGGCCAATGAGTTTGTTAGTTGGTCTACCGTTCGCTCATTTGGTTATTTGGTCAGAACACTTTTCTCACAGTTCTGGCAAAGCAAACTATAGTGAAACAATTCATTCTACTGATTTTACTAGGCACTCACAGGGCATCAATTGCAAAGCAGTTATTTGCCAAAACTCTTGGGAAACTTGAATCTAATTTATTTGACCAGATACGATTTCTGTTGCAGGCAACAATTGGTTCCATAGACACACTTATTTTGAAATAGACATCCAGATATATCGTACATTGTAACTTATTAAGTTAATAGTGGTATTGTGACTGAATAGGGTAAATGTGGTTAATCATCATGCTTATATCACTTTCCGTGAACGCATTAAAGGACCCGCCTATCAATCAATCAGCCATTCATTAAGTATTTATCTGTGGTCACATACGCTGACATCATTTCAACTTACGTCCATTTAGCTATCACCACTTTAAGGAAAGCCACTTCAGCTGACGCCACTTAAAATGATGATACATTATCTGATGGCGCTCAAGCTGGTACCTGTTTTACTGACGTCACATCTACTGATGTAGTGTGAACTGTCGTGATTTCAGCTATGGTTATTTAACCTGATATCACTACAACCGAGGTCACTGCAGCAGGCGCCTCTTCGTATTATGTTATATAATATCTCTGTATGGAAAACTCCAATGAGTAGTGGATTAGGGTCTCCGTGCGATCTCGCATGGGGGAAATGCACGCAAGCATGCATGCACGCACATGCGCGCATACAGGCACACACATACACACTATAATTAAAGATGTGGTAATTCCATGTTAACAAGAGGGCGGGGATGTAATCCTTCTCTAATGCGTTTATGCCAGTAACTAGCATGGACCTTGAGAGGTATCAGTCAAAATAATAACCAAGCCACAACATCTGCTGCATAGGTGCGGAATAGCTGTCTGGGGGGATCTATTTCTTGTTGTTTCGAGAAGCCACCATTGCTGCAACTAAATAGCAACTGCTAAGAAAATGAGGCGCCCATTTACACGTGGTCTAAGGAATTATGTTGGTTCAATTATAAACAGCTGATATATCACTATATTCCAGCTTTACTCAAGCTACCAAAGTCCGTCTAGGTCGCTACCACTTTTCTCTAAACGAATATCCATATTGAAAAGAGAATAGTCTCCTGGTATTCAATTATCAAACAGATAAATGAGTGTTTTGCACGGCAGCCATTAGAGTTGTAAAAGTGGCTTGATGAACAATTACGAATGTTATGCAATTATCGTGTTATTACGAAGTGATTTATTAACACGCTTAATCCTTGAAAGGCTAGAGGCTAAACACACGAGGAGCAACGTTGTTCGCACATTATTCGCATAATTGTATCGGCATCGCTGGACCCAACGTCAATGCGAGCATGGAGTTCTTATTGTTTTTGTTGTCTTTGTCGTTGTCGTCATCGTCATCATCGACGTCATTGTCATCGCCGTTTTTGCTGTTGTTGTTGTCGTTGTCTTCGTTGTTGTTGTTGCTTCTTCTGATGCTGTTGTTGTTGTTGTTGTTGTTGTCGCTGCTGTCGTCGTCGTCGTTGTCGTCGTTGTTGTTGTTGGTGGTGGTGGTAGTGTTGTTGTTGGTGTTGTTGTTGCGGTGGTGGTGGTGGTGGTGGTGGTGGTGGTGGTGGTGACGGTGGAGGTGGTGGTTTTTGTTGTTGTTATTGTTCAACATTTTTAATACCTCTGATTCTATTAGAGGGATTTTCAGTACGCGGCTGTGTTCCTTCTGATTGTGGCATCATCTAAATAATAAAGCAATTAATTGATGATGACCTCAGATTCTCGATTCGATCCTCCAATTAAATTGCATGTGGATCTATGAAAATGGTGTGTGTCACTAGTGATCGACTTTTATATAAGTATTAAGGCGCTATGTTTCATTCTGAGTGTGACGTCATCTAACTAAAAACGCAATTAATTTTGACGTCAGATACTCGATTTGACCCTTCAATTAGATTACATGTGGATCTATGCGAATGAGGATTGTCACGGCCATCGCCGCCATTCACCAACTCTGTTATCAACTCCAAAAAGACCAAATCGACCGCTACCGCACCAGGAAACCATCTGCGCAAGAAGTGCCTATTTAGATCAATTGCCACTTAGTTGTCATTATCCCGCGCTTGTCGCGTCCTTGCCGATTTTGAATGATCAAATAGAGCTCTAGGATTATTAGAATGTTTTACAGAGAACAGACAGAATGTCGGAACAGATCGATTCAGTGGATGGCTTGGTGAAGAATTACCTGTGGTATCTCCTACACTGTGATGATGTATACTATTAAGAGGGTGGGTGCGGGGGGGGGGCAATGATCCGATTATCGATGCTTGCTTATGCCACATATATTGCTTGCCATTTATTATATAACATGTTTAGCACTCCACCAATAGCATTAATCACAATGTCCGTCCTTCATCTAAGTATCACAGCCGAGCTTGACCGGCAAATAATGCCAAATCTCCTGCCTGGTTTGAATTTCCAGTCCCGATTGTATTACGAGGGTCCATTAGTTCCAAACATTTACAAACGTTGGAAAGTTCATTACGACTGAGAAATCATCTGCAATTTGCTGTTTCACCCACTTCTAAAAGATTGCACATACCTCTGTCCCACAGGTCCACCCTGCTTTGTATTGCAGATTTTGGCCCGTTATTGGTGTGCATCTTAAGGTAATTTAAATACGCATGCATTATTATACCCTCCATCCCCTCTCCCCCCCCCCCCCTCCCTCCCTCCCTCACTCCCTCCCTCCCTCTCTCTCTCTCTCTCTCTCTCTCTCTCTCAGCAGCAAGCTACGCTCTGCCAGGATATATATATATATATATATATATATATATATATATATATATATATATATATATATATATATATATATATATATATATATTGAACTCAGTAAATACTAGCCATTGTAAAACGAAATAGAATCCTCACTCTTTGGTTACTTGGCCAGTTTTTCACTTTGTGTATTGATGCTGTGGACTCGCGGGCATTAGCTGTCACTCCAGTATCCCTTAAACGAACATAATTTGGAATATTGTGCTTCCATGCCTTTCCCACTACACGTGCAGAGTGCACATGGTCAAGGTAATACATTGGGAACCGTTATTGTATAAATATACTTTCTGTATGACGCATAGCATAATTGTATTGCGTATACTACTTGTTGTGGATCTTGCGGGATTGCATGTGTGGTGCCTTAGTTGATTTATGGGGCCTGATGTTATGGGTGTAATACCATCTCGTGCTGCTGTATTCTGAATACAATATTGATAACAGCATTCTCCTTAAATTCTCACAATTATTAAATTACGTTCATGAATATAAATATAATTTGTTGTGTGGTTAAAGAAATAATACGCAAATACATATGGTTCAGTGCAAACGCACCGAAACCAAAGTCTGCAGCCATACAGGTGGTGTCTGGAAAGAGCTCCAGACCGGCGTCCAAGGGGGGGGGGGGGGGGGGCAAAAGTTAAAACACACATACTGGCTATGCCCGTCTCTATTCAAAATAGTCAATAGGTAATCCCGAGGTCACCGCGACCTTTGTTAAAAAAATTAAAATATAATAAAATAAAATACAATTTGCATAATCAGTAATAGTCTAGATCACAGCGGCCTAGGCTGTACAGAGAATTCCAGTATAATCCTAAGGCAACTTCCAAACATCACCTCCCATCACCTCCCTCAGGGCAAGCCTTCACCAGTTGCACCAAGGCCTATACATTTATACGGTATTTAAAGGTATTATTATTACTAAACCATTTTATGTCCAATAATTCAACACACGAATGAACATATTAAATATAACTAATAAATACAGATAATAAAATGCAAGAATACCTGAAAACTCGTATAAATTACACCCCTTGATTCAATAATTATAACCCTCGCGAGAAGGCTTAATTAACGAGGAATACGATATTGATACCAGCATTCGCTCCTTTAAAGGTGCATATTCAAAATAAAATTTCTAAAAATAAAATTGTTTAAATTATTCATTTTAGAGGCTTAAACTGTGAGTCTATATGTAATGAAACGAAATGCATCTTAACATATGATGATTCCATTCCATATAAATTAATATACTTTTTAAGTTGCGAAATTGATATATAGGCACAGGCCTCTATTTCAATTTGGCAACTTAAAAAAACTGCCTCTATTTCAATTTCGTAACTTCAAAAATTATATTACTTTGTATGGAATGGAATCGCCATATATGCTAAGATGTATTTCGTTTCATCAGATATAGACACATTATACAGAATTAAAAGATTACAATTTTAACAAAACATTTTCTAACAGCCTGGTGTTAATAATCACTTAAAAATTATCGCAATTATCAAATTACGATCACAAATATAAATATAATTTACAAGAAGGTCTAAAAGACCTAACTTGACGTCATAATCAACTTTAGATTATATTATACTAATATGTATGGGCCGTGATTTAAATTATACTATGGTTGACTTATATTGAATTCTTATCAAGAATTATAGTCATTGCATGCTGGTATTGCATAGTTTTTTAAAACAGCATGCGTCCCGTTGTAGGCCTACACGATTGCACCTTAAATCGCCTGTGTATTAAACCCAGAAATCCAAATATAAATACCTTCGATCGAAAGATATTATTTCCATAATAAACTTAACAGAACGAGTTGCCTCCCTTGATAAACATACATATCCAGGGTCAGAAATCATCTATTTTAATGGTGATTGATATGAATCAGGATGGCCGGCGCACCGGATTTGAACAGGTTATGGCCATTTTCGCTAATTGCGGATGAAGTATAGCCTTTGTCACAAAATGACTTCTTGATAGCGATTATCAAATGCTCAGTGAAATAATACATGCATTAAACAAGTTCAAGTTCAATATTATTTATTTCACAATTTATGTACATGTTAACAGATACTACACAAGAAACACACAAAGTGGACAACAATAAAAAGCGTTCACATAACTTACAATACATAATATATTTTTAATGCGCAAAATAAATGTACTGCCTTTAAATACCAAATATCGGTTTGCAGAATGCTTTTGTGAACTTAGGTACCAGTTTCAAACAGGGATAGATATCTCACAGGGACTCCTACCCAGTCCAAAAATTGACATCAAAATATATTACCATCCGCTACACTATATACAATAATAACAAGGGGCGACAACTTTGAACTTGAATCTTGATACCCTCGGTACGTTTATGGCAAGAAGGCCTTCGAAATACACCTGATTTATCACGCCGCTTAGGCTAAAACACTCTAGTATGATCCATGAAATTATTCATACCCAACACACTTACTGTCGATACGGAGAAGGACAGAAAATATGCCATCAAAGGTGAAATATTACAACTCTTTTCGTTCGTAAAATCTTGGTGGACGGAAGTAGATAGCTCGCGTAGATAATCCTGCAATTTCATTGGTCAAACATATACACGCAAACCTTGCTCTGGCCCAGGGTAAATTGCGGGAAATTTAAAGAGTCTGGACTTTTCGCAAACGTCAACATGTCGCTATCAGAGAACAGCATTGATGAAAAGAATGCTAGATTGATATAGTAAGGTTTATTCATGCCCATAGAAGCCGGGTATTATGTTTTATCGGGAGAGAGCGGGTGTATCTGCGTTTGTGGATAGAGGTGCCATGGGGATGGCTGGTTCGTTGTGGTGAGGGCGGGTGTCTGTGTGGCGGTGTGGTAAGGAGGCCGTTCTATAGGCTCTGTCTATGGTTGGCTACCTGTTATGACGATATATAGAGTCTTGAATCTATAATTTAAATATTTGTCATTTATTTACTTTCACTGTTTTATATTTTCTCGTCTGTATATATGTGTGTACATTTGTTGGATTTCCCAATAAAGATTGATTGATTGATCGATCGATCGATCGATCCATCCATCGCTTGATCGATCCATCCATCGATCGATCGATCCAATTTTCCGGGGGAAGGCCCCCCCAAACAAACTATAATTAGTCATATTAAAGGGAGAATAATATCCTATATTTCACCCAATTTCTTCTGAGAAAGTAAAATTCTGCACTAAGTTATGTCTGCTTGTAAGATCGTATGTGTAGAATTTGACTTTTCAGAAGAAATTGGGTAAAATACATTCCAAGCCCACTATGGGGCATATTCACAACTCAAAATGCAGGAGATGCCCTCTAAGAATATCTGGCTTTCAAAAAAATGTCCAGGGAGGGCCCCCTGGAGAAATTGAGGGCCCCCCTGTTGATTGATCGATTGATTGATTGATTGATTGATTGATTGATTTATATATTGGCGTAAAACGGAGGGGTGAGAAAGGGGTGATAGTTTCCCCATCCGAAGATTTCTCATCTCTCACATAATTAGTGAATCCCAGTAGTACCCCTACCCTCTAGTTTGTAGCACCACCGATTGCTTAGCCCCGTCAACCCCATTCTGTCAATGTAGCGTCCTATGTGTATATGATTGTTAGTTGCACGAGTGTCCGAAGGAACTTTTCCAGGGGGCCCGACTGGATGGTCTAGAAGGGTGCATCAACTTTTCTCGAATCTAGGTGGGGGGAGGGGGCGTTCTTCATTGAGTGTTGTGAAGCATCTTTAACCCTTATAAAAGTGAATTGTAAAATTCTTGGATTTAGCTAGTATGATAGTGAATGCTCACTTTGGAAACACTATTGTTGTAAGTTGTAACTTTCAGCAACATTATTTGCAGAATGAACATTAGCTATCATACTCATTATTATACTAGCTCCTTAAAATTGAATATCAGACATCAGGGCGATACTGGTTAATTAGCTCAAACATAATTCTGCATTACTTCAGTCACCAAAAATGTCAACTTTACATCGACAGTTTAAACTGAAATTGTGCTGATACGGAGGGGGCAAATGCCCCTCTTTCCCATTCCTGCGGTTGCTTTTGGTTGGTTGTCTGATTGGGTAAATACTTACATTAGAGAATCGGTGTTCTAGCCATCTTCACCAATGGGCACAACTTTCAGTTCTTCATACTTGCATTGCAGATGACATCATTCATTAGTTTGGATTGAACAAATAGACGTAAAATTTTGGATCTGTTTTCACATCTGTTTAATCGCTTCCTTTTGTTTTACAATGCATTCAAGCAATTCTTTCATTTTATCACAGGCTCCACTCAACATATATTGAAAACCAAGGTTCGCGTATATCAGCTGATGAAGTAGGTCGGAAATTTAGAGAAGACTTTGGCTTAAATTATCAACAATGCTCAATCGGTGCTTTAATCCGAAAGGTTTTTCGAGGTGTAACGGTTAAGAGGGAACGACTAGATACAGATTGGACAAAACGGGCATCTTACTTTGTAGGGCTTAAAATGAGAGTCCAGGATGAAGATGTTTCTATAACATTAAGTGATGTTCCACAACTTTTGCAACCTGGATTCATTATTATGAGCCAAGATGGCACATGTGTTATCATCGGAAAATACACTGGTCTGATTTGTAACGAACACTATGTATACATGGAAATAAGTATATCATCCACAGGCAGCCTTCTAGTGACGATGGGTGAGAAACTGATTGACTTTGGGCTCACTAAAATTACGATGACAAAGAGGGCGTTGTCAGTTGCTCTTTCTGTTCTATCCAGTTTCCGTTTTTGTACAGGTTTACCTATAAATGCTCTCGATTCAAATCAGAAAGAAAATTCCATGATACAGACTAGCACAAATCAAGAACATGTCGCATATTCCCCGAAATGTTACAAGGTGTTGCCATATACCCAATATAATTCCTCAACATCGTGCGCTCAATGTGTCAAACTTGGAACCTCTAAGAGTAGGGTTAGACCCAACACATCTACTTTTGGCTGCGAAGGGCAAAGTGATCCAACTGAAAATATTAACACACGTGATGCACAGAAGATATCACCGACATTAAGCAAACCAGACGAAGTAATGGCATACCTGAAGGAAAGTGTCCCAAATTTGACAGACTTACAGCTTAACCGTATACAATCCCAGATTAGAAATGAACGAGATTCATATAGTAGGTCGTGGGACAGCAGAATTATCCAACTGGCACTATCAATATGGACACGGAATCCTGGAATTTACAATCATATTACCGAAACCGGTGCATTGGTCCTCCCATCAGAAAGAACTCTTTGTCGATATAAGAATTCAGTTGACAAGGGAGCTGGTATCAAGGAGGACATGTTGAAATGGATGTATATGCAGGCGAAACAACAGAATCTCCCTGATCATGGCTACGCAGGCGGATTAATAGGAGACGAGATGTCAATACAACCAGACATTCAGATAACCAATGGAAAAACACGACAGTTAGTTGTCTTCACTGATGTTGGCTCTGAGGCTGGTGCGTGTTCTAGCAAAAGTGATCCATTGTTAGCTAACCACGTATGTCAGTTTATGTTTCACGGCCTTACAGGTTTCAGATTTTTAGTTGCTCATTATCCAATAAACCAACTAAATGGGCCCCAGTTATATACTATTTTCTGGGATGTCGTCGAAGCATTGACACGGTGGGGCTTTAAGGTAATCTACACTTGTCTCGACGGTGCTTCCAACAACCGGTCATTCATCAAGCTCCATTTCACTGATTCACCATATAAATTTCTCATGTCTGTGCCGTCCATGGTTGATCTCAAACAAGCCATTACATTTCTGGCCGACCCGTCGCACTTGTTCAAGAAAATAAGAAATAATGTACTTAAAAGTGGTAATGAAAAGTGGCATACCAGATTGCTCGTGTACAAAGGACATGAAATTACATGGAAAACCTTTTTGGCAGCCTACCTATTGACAGAGGACCACGTGCGTCCTAACACAGCCAACAAAATGCGAAATCATTTAGCTGAAGATGTCCTCAATTGCGAAATGCTGCATCTTATTAGACGATATAAGGAAAGTTTGTGTGATGGTGGACATATGTGCGTAGGAGTTATTTCATTGCTAGAGCAAACAAGCGTGTTGATTAAGTTTTTTAGAGACACTAGGCCAATACATGATCTGAGTAACGACAGATTGCTGAAATTAGAAAATGTTGGCAAATGGTTCCTTGAATGGGAAAAAGAAAGTATTTCTAAGAATCTAATGTCGGAAGAAACAAGAGAAGACATCCAATTCATGATTAGTGGGTTTCTCCAGCTAACAAAGAGAGTCACTCAAGATTTGCAAACGACATTAACACCTGTATATATAAACAGCGATATACTGGAGACTATCTTCTCACAACAAAGAGGGTTACACCACGGAGCAGGTAATAATCATAATTACCAACAGTATAGCTATACCACTAATAGCATCACCATATGCCAAAAAGTAAGTTCGAAGAAAACTAATTCAGCAAGGAGGAAATCATCCAAGGGAAGCGGATCCTTGCCATACAAACACCTGTGCAAGCAGCTGAGACTCTGACTCCAGAGATCAGCTCACTGCAGTCTTTCATGTTAAAGCCGCGTCAGATTTACCAAGTGAGTCAGCCTGCCTGTCTGCCTGCATGCCTGCCTGCCTTGTATGTCGACATTAGTCAAATTAGTTTTAAAATATTAAAGGGATGCTAATCTCATTTCAGATGTTGTAAAGATTATGGTATATAGATTCCATATCATTTGCGTCCTACCACATTCCCTTATTCTGTATCTCAATTATCTGGCGTATTGTTGAACAAATATGGCGTAAATGTTGAACAGTGATCGCCACTATTTTGTCTCAAGCGATAATGTCTGATGTCAGGCAAGTGACAATGCATTACATTCTTTATTATGTGATACTTATCCCATCGAATATTTTGAAACTAATTTGAATGGAAGTTGTTGCTGCCTATGGCAGCAACAAGTTCCAGTCAAATTAGTTTCAAAATATTCACCAGCTTAACTCTATGGTTGCTTTTATGAGAAATTGCCAAACTATAACTGGCACCTCTATGACAGAGTGTATATACCGAGGCGGGCGCGCTATGTTTTTTCTGATTGGTTGAAAACTAAATCATGACAGCCGTGATAGGGTGTAGAAATGTACCAGCATTTAGCTACTAAAGCCTGCATATTTCTCTTTAGTGGCATGATAAAAAGCTTAAAATTATCGGGAGATGAGCTTAGTTATCCTTTAAATAGCACAATTCTTAGCTTCACTTAAGAAGCGCATCAAAGCATTGATAAGTATAATTGAAACATATGATTCTCCACACGTGGCTCTACATGGGATCGCGTTAAATTGCTACTATCAACACGAGCAATATGAGAGTGCAGACCCTCGCCACCCCATTTTAATCACATTGCATAGTTTCCGGATTTTATTTTTGATTTCCCCCGGATTTTTCGGGTTTTTATGGATTGTCCAGATTTCTACAGATCCTGCTCAACGTTGTGGAATCCTATAGTGTATGGTTACATCATTTGATGTGTTAAAATTTGAACAAAATCGGGACAATAGTTTACGAGTTATCCAGAGGTCCAGAATTTGATCCAATCCGGATCCATGTTCTTTTATCCGGCTCATAACACACCTCTGGAAATCCTCCTGCACGGCATGTTCCTTGCTTGTGTTAAAATTTGAGCAAAATCGGACCCATAGCTTTTTATATACAGGTGTCTCTGCATGTACGTATACACGCGCGCATGCATGCACGCATGCACACGCATGGCTACACGCATACGCACAGACATGCACGTACACAGGCATACTTAATCGCAAATACCAATTACGGGCCGAGGGTGTAACATTCTCGAATTATTTTTAAAGTAATTTGAGTGGAAGTTGTTGCTTCCCAAGGCCAAAAACATCTTCCCGCCAAATTAGTTTTATAAAATTTATTAGCACAATTCTTAACTTGACTTGAAAACTGCACTAATTAAAGCATTGATAAATAACTAAAACCTAATTCTCCACACATGCTCAAGATTACCTTGCCTAAAATTAATCTACAGTGAATAACATTCTCGATATATTTTAGAACAAATTTGACAGAATGTTGATGCTTTAACAAGATCTTCCAGTCAAATTAGTTTTAAAATATTTGTCAGCATATTGTTATTGTACTATAATATCTTTAACTGATTTATTTACGAGTCGTTATTCCAAGAAAAAAAGTATTTTGTGCCTTGCAACTAGTAGAAGAACGTCCATAAAGCTTGGAATTACATAAACGCGTTTGTCAGTAAATTGGGTACATCGGGATGAGGATATTGAAACATATCTGATGTAGCAATTATTCCAGACCACAGCAGACTGGACAAATCCAGGGTTCATCCTTTGTGAAAATCTCTCCATATTTTATCATCACCAAGGCCCCCACACGTTCTGTGCCACCATCTGGAACAATTGCTACACCCAATCCATGGTTCAGGATCCTCGTCATAATAGATTTCTCCACATAGTGCACACATATCGGAATCTATTGTCCTCTACAAGTCTTTTTTTTCGCCCTACTCTTGCCCTTTCTAGACTTTGCGACCTTGGTAGCTTTCCTGCCATGCTGTGTGTTCTTAGATGTCGACGCGTGTATTTCCATAGGTTCAGCTGTCAATGTCTCGATGTCAGAATGTTTTGTATGCCTATTCAAGTGACTGGGGATGAGTCATCGCCTCTGATTTGCGGATGGATTCCGACACTTGATCCACCAATACATCCTTTCTGTTTGATGGCTTTAGTTTTAATCCGTAACACTCCACAAGTGTGATGATTTCACATTTTGTGAAGTTGTAAGAAAATGTAAATGTCAGGACAGCACAGATGGTTGAAGACGCCCTCTTTGTTAGCACCTGTTTACGGTGCTCCAAGCTCTTGACCTTTCCGAGGTTCGGTAGCTAGTTTTTTTCGATATTCTCCATCAGTAACATTGAGGTAAGAAGTAGTTATTGTCAATAAAAAGTTCTCAATAGCAATGCTACTTGCATTACATCAGCCAGAATACTTACACAGTCTTCTAATAGAAATTTCGGGTAATTGTTGCACTTTTAACTCGCCAAAATAACTGGACCCAAGCACAGAACAATTCCGAATCTGCAATGATTGTTTCGTGAACGTATTTTAAAAAATGTCTGCTTGATATGATCTGAAGAATTTGAATGTATCATCGTTTACATTGGTCAAACCACAGTTTAAATTTTGCTTTCTCTGGATATCACAGATACTTTCTGGAATTTCGTTGTTTCTTCAATCTCACTTTGAGACACGATAACAGAGTCTAGAAGGGCCACTTTAACTCTCATGTTCTGGTCGAATATTTCACCTTTCATATCAATCTGCTTTGAACCAGTTTCCTGAATCGATATTTGGTGTTTGCCATAGCACGCCCACCAACATATCTCACTTTCCCTTGTGCAAAAACAGAGATTTCTGGCGCGATGGCTGATGACGACTGGCCTGCTATGTCAGTTTGTTTTGTTGTGAGGTCAACAGCAAGTTTACGAATTCTTGAAACTAAGTTACCTATAACCAGATCATTTATAGGCAGATCTTTA
>CM067360.1:118589197-118704094 GCA_034401795.1 Chaetoderma sp. LZ-2023a
GCATGACACGTGTGTTTATTGAACTCAGTAAATACTAGCCATTATAAAACGAAATAGAATCCTCACTCTTTGGTTACTTGGCCAGTTTTTCACTTTGTGTATTGATGCTGTGGACTCGCGGGCATTAGCTGTCACTCCAGTATCCCTTAAACGAACATAATTTGGAATATTTTGCTTCCATGCCTTTCCCACTACACGTGCAGAGTGCACATGGTCAAGGTAATAAATTGGGAACCGTTATTGTATAAATATACTTTCTGTATGACGCATAGCATAATTGTATTGCGTATACTCCTTGTTGTGGATCTTGCGGGATTGCATGTGTGGTGCCTTAGTTGATTTATGGGGCCTGATGTTATGGGTGTAATACCATCTCGTCTTGGGTTTCCCTGATAGCAGCTTATATATCCTCACTGTGATGCAGACCAGTGTGAGAGTTGTTTCTACTATTATGTTTAATTGGGTATCTTTTTACTTGGGTATCCAATTCAGCTAGTTTCCCTGTCTCAAGTTCACTTCTAGCATTATACCAGCCATTGCGTTCTACTATATAGAGACTAGTCCAGCGTAGGTAAAATGTAGATTTTGAAGTAGTGAATATATATTTGGAATATACAACGAGATTTCACTTCTAGACATTATTGTGCTATAGCTCCCATACTGGATATTATTACCAACAGAAATATACACATTTACCGATCTAGTGCTGATCCTCCCTTCACAAAAACTACTAGGTGACAAGCCACAATCATTATCCTACAGTCACCAACAATACTACCACGGAAGTCGCTGATTCATCCTAGTGACGGGATATACGAAACACAACACAGCTGAAAATAACATAATGGTAGCCGCGCCAGAAGTTGCATACTCACAATACATTTTCTGAAAATAAAATTATTTAAATTATACACTTTTAAAGGCTTAAACTATGAGCCTATATACTGTATATGGAATAGAATCAACTCATGCTAAGATGTAGTTTATTTCTTTACACATAGCCACATAATGTAAGCTTATAAAAGTATGCAATTTTAACATTTTTATTTTCAATCATTCTGGTGTGAATATGCACTTTTAATTAACTTATTAGGAATACAATATTGATAACAGCATTCTCCTTAAATTCTCACAATTATTAAATTACGTTCATGAATATAAATATAATTTGTTGTGTGGTTAAAGAAATAATACGCAAATACATATGGTTCAGTGCAAACGCACCGAAACCAAAGTCTGCAGCCATACAGGTGGTGTCTGGAAAGAGCTCCAGACCGGCGTCCAAAGGGGGGGGGGGGGCAAAAGTTAAAACACACATACTGGCTATGCCCGTCTCTATTCAAAATAGTCAATAGGTAATCCCGAGGTCACCGCGACCTTTGTTAAAAAGATAAAAATATAATAAAATAAAATACAATTTGCATAATCAGTAATAGTCTAGATCACAGCGGCCTAGGCTGTACAGAGAATTCCAGTATAATCCTAAGGCAACTTCCAAACATCACCTCCCTCAGGGCAAGCCTGGGGTGGTGCCCCTTCACCAGCTGCACCAAGGCCTATACATTTATACGGTATTTAAAGGTATTATTATTACTAAACCATTTTATGTCCAATAATTCAACACACGAATGAACATATTAAATATAACTAATAAATACAGATAATAAAATGCAAGAATACCTGAACAGTCGTATAAATTACACCCATTGATTCAATAATTATAACCCTCGCGAGAAGGCTTAATTAACGAGGAATACGATATTGATACCAGCATTCGCTCCTTTAAAGATGCATATTCAAAATAAAATTTCTAAAAATAAAATTGTTTAAATTATTCATTTTAGAGGCTTAAACTGTGAGTCTATTTGTAATGAAACGAAATGCATCTTAACATATGATGATTCCATTCCATATAAATTAATATACTTTTTAAGTTGCGAAATTGATATATAGGCACAGGCCTCAATTTCAATTTGGCAACTTAAAAAAACTGCCTCTGTTTCAATTTCGTAACTTAAAAGATTATATTACTTTGTATGGAATGGAATCGCCATATATGCTAAGATGTATTTCGTTTCATCAGATATAGACAAATTATACACAATTAAAAGATTACAAATTTAACAAAACATTTTCTAACAGACTGGTGTAAATACTCACTTCAAAATCATCGCAATTATCAAATTACGATCACAAATATAAATATAATTTACAAGAAGGTCTAAAAGACCTAACTTGACGTCATAATCAACTTTACATTATATTATACTAATATGTATGGGCCGTGATTTAAATTATACTATGGTTGACTTATATTGAATTCTTATCAAGAATTATAGTCATTGCATGCTGTTATTGCATAGTTTTTTAAAACAGCATGCGTCCCGTTGTAGGCCTACACGATTGCACCTTAAATCGCCTGTGTATTTAACCCAGAAATCGAAATATAAATACCTTCGATCGAAAGATATTATTTCCATAATAAACTTAACAGAACGAGTTGCCTCCCTTGATAAACATACATATCCCAGGGTCAGAAATCATCTATTTTAATGGTGATTGATATGAATCAGGATGGCCGGCGCACCGGATTTGAACAGGTTATGGCCATTTTCGCTAATTGCGGATGAAGTATAGCCTTTGTCACAAAATGATTTCTTGATAGCGATTATCAAATGCTCAGTG
Organism: Chaetoderma sp. LZ-2023a; assembly: GCA_034401795.1. NCBI lineage: Eukaryota > Metazoa > Mollusca > Caudofoveata > Chaetodermatida > Chaetodermatidae > Chaetoderma > Chaetoderma sp. LZ-2023a. The sequence goes on from CM067360.1 coordinate 118,591,883, forward strand.
AAATAATACAAGCATTAAACAAGGTCAAGTTCAATAATATTTATTTCACGATTTATGTACATGTTAACAGATACTACACAAGAAACACACAAAGTGGACAACAATAAAAAGCGTTCACATAACTTACAATACATAATAATATATTTTTAATGCGCAAAATAAATGTACTGCCTTTAAATACCAAATATCGGTTTGCAGAATGCTTTTGCGAACTTAGGTACCAGTTTCAAACAGGGATAGATATCTCACAGGGACTCCTATCCAGTCCAAAAATTGACATCAAAATATATTACCATCCGCTACACTATATACAATAATAACAAGGGGCGACAACTTTGAACTTGAATCTTGATACCCTCGGTAAGTTTATGGCAAGAAGGCCTTCGAAATACACCTGATTTATCACGCCGCTTAGGCTAAAACACTCTAGTATGATCCACGAAATTATTCATACCCAACACACTTACTGTCGATACGGAGAAGGACAGAAAATATGCCATCAAAGTCGAAATATTACAACTCTTCGTTTGTAAAATCTTGGTGGACGGAAGTAGATAGCGCGCGTAGATATTCCTGCAATTTCATTGGTCAGACATATACACGGCACACCTTGCTCTGGCCCAGGGTAAATTGCGGGAAATTTAAAGAGTCTGGACTTTTCGCAAACGTCAAAATGTCGCTATCAGAGAACAGCATTGATGAAAAGAAAGCTAGATTGATATAGTAAGGTGTATTCATGCCCATAGAAGCCGGGTATTGTGTTTTATCGGGAGAGAGCGGGTGTATCTGTGTTTGTGGATAGAGGTGCCATGGGGATGGCTGGTTCGTTGTGGTGAGGGCGGGTGTCTGTGTGGCGGTGGAGTAAGGAGGCCGTTCTATAGGCTCTGTCTATGGTTGTCTATCTGTTATGACGATATATAGAGTCTTGAATCTATAATTTAAATATTTGTCATTTATTTACTTTCACTGTTTTATATTGTCTCGTCTGTATATATGTGTGTACATTTGTTGGATTTCCCAATAAAGATTGATTGATTGATCGCTCGATCGATCGATCGATCCGTCGCTTGATCGATCCATCCATCGATCGATCGATCCAATTTTCCAGGGGGAAGGCCCCCCCCAAAACAAACTATAATTAGTCATATTAAAGGGAGAATAATATCCTATATTTTACCCAATTTCTTCTGAGAAAGTAAAATTCTGCACTAAGTTATGTCTGCTTGTAAGATCGTATGTGTAGAATTTGACTTTTCAGAAGAAATTGGGTAAAATACATTCCAAGCCCACTATGGTGCATATTCACCACTCAAAATGCAGGAGATGCCCTCTAAGAATATCTGGCTTTCACAAAAATTTCCAGGGAGGCCCCTCTGGAGAAATTGAGGGCCCCCCTGTTGATTGATCGATTGATTGATTGATTTATATATTGGTGTAAAACGGAGGGGTGAGAAAGGGGTGATAGTTTCCCCATCCGAAGATTTGTCCTCTCACACAGAATTAGTGAATCCCAGTAGTACCCCTACCCTCTAGTTTGTAGCACCACCGATTGTTTAGCCCCGTCAACCCCATTCTGTCAATGTAGCTTCCTATGTGTATATGATTGTTAGTTGCACGAGTGTCCGAAGGAATTTTTCCAGTGGGCCCGACTGGATGGTCTAGATGGGTGCATCAACTTTTCTCCAATCTGGGTGGGGGGGGGGGGGGGCGGGGCGTTCTTCATTGAGTCTTGTGAAGCAGCTTTAACCCGTATAAAAGTGAATTGTAAAATTCTTGGATTTAGCTAGTATGATAGTGAATGCTCACTTTGGAAACACTATTGTTGTAAGTTGTAACTTTCAGCAACATTATTTGCAAAATGAACATTAGCTATCATACTCATTATTATACTAGCGCCTTAAAATTGAATATCAGACATCAGGGCGTTACTGGTTAATTAGCTCAAACATAATTCTGCATTACTTCAGTCACCAAAAATGTCAACTTTACATCGACAGTTTAAACTGTAATTGTGCTGATACGGAGGGGGCAAATGCCCCTCTTTCCCATTCCTGCGGGGTGTTGTTGGTTGGCTGTCTGATTGGGTAAATACTTACATTAGAGAATCGGTGTTCTAGCCATCTTCACCAATGGGCACAACTTTCAGTTCTTCATACTTGCATTGTAGATGGCATCATTCATTAGTTTGGATTGAACAAATAGACGTAAAATTTTGGATCTGTTTTCACATCTGTTTAATCGCTTCCTTTTGTTTTACAATGCATTCAAGCAATTCTTTCATTTTATCACAGGCTCCACTCAACATATATTGAAAACCAAGGTTCGCGTATATCAGCTGATGAAGTAGGTCAGAAATTTAGAGAGGACGTTGGCTTAAATTCTCAACAATGCTCAATCGGTGCTTTAATCCGAAAGGTTTTTCGAGGTGTAACGGTTAAGAGGGAACGACTAGATACAGATTGGACAAAACGGGCATCTTACTTTGTAGGGCTTAAAATGAGAGACCAGGATGAAGATGTTTCTATAACATTAAGTGATGCTCCACAACTTTTGCAACCTGGATTCATTATTATGAGCCAAGATGGCACATGTGTTATCATCGGAAAATACACTGGTCTGATTTGTAACGAACACAAGGTACACATGGAAATAAGTATATCATCCACAGGCAGCCTTCTAGTGACGATGGGTGAGAAACTGATTGACTTTGGGCTCACTAAAGTTACGATGACAAAGAGGGCGTTGTCAGTTGCTCTTTCTGTTCTATCCAGTTTCCGTTTTTTGTACAGGTTTACCTATACATGCTCTCGATTCAAATCAGAAAGAAAAGTCCATGATACAGACTAGCACAAATCAAGAACATGTCGCATATTCCCCGAAATGTTACAAGATGTTGCCATATACCCAATATAATTCCTCAACATCGTGCGCTCAATGTGTCAAACTTGGAACCTCTAAGAGTAGGGTTAGACCCAACACATCTACTTTTGGCCGCGAAGGGCAAAGTGATCCAACTGAAAATATTAACACACATGAGGCACAGGAGATATCACCGACATTAAGCAAACCAGACGAAGTAATGGCATACCTGAATGAAAGTGTCCCAAATTTGACAGACTTACAGCTTAACCTTATACAATCCCAGATTAGAAATGAACGAGATTCACATAGTAGGTCGTGGGACAGCAGAATTATCCAACTGGCACTATCAATATGGACACAGAATCCTGGAATTTACAATCATATTACCGAAACCGGTGCATTGGTCCTCCCATCAGAAAGAACTCTTTGTCGATATAAGAATTCAGTTGACAAGGGAGCTGGTATCAAGGAGGACATGTTGAAATGGATGTATATGCAGGCGAAACAACAGAATCTCCCTGATCATGGCTACGCAGGCGGATTAATAGTAGACGAGATGTCAATACAACCAGACATTCAGATAACCAATGGAAAAACACGACTGTTAGTTGGCTTCACTGATGTTGGCTCTGAGGCTGGTGCGTGTTCTAGCAAAAGTGATCCGCTGTTAGCTAACCACGTATGTCAGTTTATGTTTCACGGCCTTACAGGTTTCAGATATTTAGTTGCCCATTATCCAACAAACCAACTAAATGGGCCCCAGTTATATACTATTTTCTGGGATGTCATCGAAGCATTGATACGGTGGAGCTTTAAGGTAATCTACACTTGTCTAGACGGTGCTTCCAACAACCGGTCATTCATCAAGCTCCATTTCACTGATTCACCATATAAATTTCTCATGTCTGTGCCGTCCATGTTTGATCTCAAACAAGCCATTACATTTCTGGCCGACCCGTCGCACTTGTTCAAGAAAATAAGAAATAATTTACTTGAAAGTGGTAATGAAAAGTGGCATAACAGATTGCTCGTGTACAAAGGACATGAAATTACATGGACAACCTTTTTGGCAGCCTACCTATTGACAGAGGACCACGTGCGTCCTAACACGGTCAACAAAATGATAAATCATTTAGCTGAAGATGTCCTCAATTGCGAAATGCTGCATCTTATTAGACGATATAAGGAAAGTTTGTGTGATGGTGGACATATGTGCGTAGGAGTTATTTCATCGCTAGAGCAAACAAGCGTGTTGATTAAGTTTTTTAGAGACACTAGGCCAATATATGATCTGTGTGACGACAGATTGCTGAAATTAGAAAATGTTGGCAAATGGTTCCTTGAATGGGAAAAAGAAAGTATTTCTAAGAATCTAATGTCGGAAGAAACAAGAGAAGACATCCAATTCATGATTAGTGGGTTTCTACAGCTAACAAAGAGAGTTACTCAAGATTTGCAAACTACAATAACACCTGTATATATAAACAGCGATATACTGGAGAATATCTTCTCACAACAAAGAGGGTTACACCATGGAGCAGGTAGTAATCATAATTACCAACAGTATAGCTATGCCACTAATAGCATCACCATATGCCAAAAAGTAATTTCGAAGAAAACTAATTCATAAAGGAGGAAATCATCCCAGGGAAGCGGATCCTTGCCATAGAAACACCTGTGCAAGCAGCTGAGACTCTGACTCCAGAGATCAGCTCACTGCAGTCTTTCATGTTAAAGCCACTTCAGATTTACCAAGTGAGTCAGTCTGCCTGTCTGCCTGCATGCCTGCCTGCCTGTATGTTGACATTAGTCAAATTAGTTTTCAAATATTAAAGGGATGCTAATCTCATTTCAGATGTTGTAAAGATTATAGTTTATAGATTCCATATCATTCACGTCTTACCACATTCCCTTATTCTGTATCTCAATTATCTGGCGTATTGTTGAACAAATATGGCGTAAATGTTGAACAGTGATCGCCACCATTTTGTCTCAAGCGATAGTGTCTGATGTCATGCAAGTGACAATGCATTACATTCTTTATTATGTGATACTTATCCCATCGAATATTTTGAAACTAATTTGAATGGAAGTTGTTGCTGCCTATGGCAGCAACAAGTTCCAGTCAAATTAGTTTCAAAATATTCACCAGCTTAACTCTATGGTTGCTTTTATGAGAAATTGCCATACTATAACTGGCACCTCTATGACAGAGTGTATATACTGAGGCGGGCGCGCTAGGTTTTTTCTGATTGGTTGAAAACTAAATCATGACAGCCGTGATAGGGTGTAGAAATGTACCAGCATTTAGCTACTAAAGCCTGAATATTTTTCTTTAGTGGCATGATAAAAAGCTTAAAAGTATCGGGAGATGAGCTTAGTTATCCTTTAAATAGCACAATTCTTAGCTTCACTTGAGAAGCGCATCAAAGCATTGATAAGTATAATTGAAACATATGATTCTCCACACGTGGCTCTACATGATATCGCGTTAAATTGCTACTATCAACATGAGCAATATGAGAGTACAGACCCTCGCCGCCCCATTTTAATCACATTGCATAGTTTCCGGATTTTATTTTTGATTTTCCCCGGATTTTTCGGGGTTTTTTCGGATTGTCCAGATTTCTACAGATCCTGCTCAACGTTGTGGAATCCTATAGTGTATGGTTACATAATTTGATGCGGTAAAATTTGAACAAAATCGGGCCAATAGTTTACGAGTTATCCAGAGGTCCAGAATTTGATCCAATCCGGATCCATGTTCTTTTATCCGGCTCATAACAAACCTCTGGAAATCCTCCTGCATGGCATGTTCCTTACTTGTGTTAAAATTTGAGCCAAATCGGACCCATAGTTTTTTAGATACAGGTGTGTCTGCATGTACGGACACACGCGTGCACGCATGCACGCATGCACATGCATGCTACCCCACGCTTGCGCACAGACATGCACGTACACAGACAGACTCAATCGCAATACCAATTACGGGCCGAGGGTGTAACATTCTCGATATATTTTAAAAGTAATTTGACTGGAAGTTGTTGCTGCCCAAGGCCAAAAACATCTTCCTGCCAAATTAATTTTATAATATTTATTAGCACAATTCTTAACTTGACGTGAAAACTGCACTAATTAAAGCATTGATAAATAACTAAAACCTAATTCTCCACACATGGCTCAAGATTACCTTGCCTAAAATTAAATCTACTATGAATAACATTCTCGATATATTTTAAAACTAATTTGACAGAATGTTGATGCTTTAACAAGATCTTCCAGTCAAATTAGTTTTAAAATATTTGTCAGCATATAGGTATTGTACTATAATATCTTTAACTGATTTATTTACGAGTCTTTATTCCAAGAAAAAAAGTATTTTGTGCCTTGCAACTAGTGGAAGAACGTCCATAAAGCTTGGAATTACATAAACGCGTTTGTCAGTAAATTGGGTACATCGGGATGAGGATATTGAAACATAATCTGATGTAGCAATTATTCCAGACCACAGCAGACTGGACAAATCCATGGTTCATCCTTTTGTGAAAATCTCTCCCATATTTTATCATCACCAAGGCCCCCACACGTTCTGTGCCACCATCTGGAACAATTGCTACACCCAATCCATGGTTCAGGATCCTCATCATAATAGATTTCTCCACATAGTGCACACATATCGGAATCTATGTCCTCTACAGTCTTTTTTTCCGCCCTACTCTTGCCCTTTCTAGACTTTGCGACCTTGGTAGCTTTCCTGCCATGCTGTGTGTTCTTAGATGTCGACGCGTGTATTTCCATAGGTTCAGCTGTCAATGTCTCGATGGCAGAATGTTTTGTATGCCTATCAAGTGACTGGGGTCATCGCATCTGATTTGAGGATGGATTCCGACACTTGATCCACCAATACATCCTTTCTGTTTGATGGCTTTAGTTTTAATCCGTAACACTCCGCAAGTGTGATGATTTCACATTTTGTGAAGTTTGTAAGAAATTTGTTGTTTTCAAATATTGTACCTTTTAACTTAAAATGTGAAGCATTTTTATCTTCAGACAGATCCTCAAGAATGGATGTAAATGTCAGGCCAGCGCAGATGGTCGAAGACGCCCTCTTTGTTAGCACCTGTTTACGGTGCTCCAAGCTCTTGACCTTTCCGAGTTCGGTAGCCAGTTTTTTTCGATATTCTCCATCAGTAACATTGAGGTAAGAAGTAGTTATGTCACTAAAAAGTTCTAAAATAGCAATGCTACCTTGCATTACATCAGCCAGAATACTTTCACAGTCTTCTAAATAGAAATTTCGGGTAATTGTTGCACTTTTAACTCGCCAAAATAACTGGACCCAAGCACAGAACAATTCCGAATCTGCAATGATTGTTTCGTGAACGTATTTTAAAATGTCTGCTTGATGTGATCTGAGAGCTTCCTTCGAATATAACGGTAGTTTTTTTCTCTCCAGGAGAAGGAAGAATTTGAATGTATCATCGTTTACATTGGTCAAACCACAGTTTAAATTTTGCTTTCTCTGGATATCACAGATACTTTCTGGGAATTTCGTTGTTTCTTCAACCTCACTTTGAGACACGATAACAGAGTCTAGAAGGGCCACTTTAACTCTCATGTTCTGGTAGAATATTTCACCTTTCATATCAATCTGCTTTTGAACCAGTTCCCTGAATCGATATTTGGTTTTTGCCACAGCACGCCCACCAACATATCTCACTTTCCCTTGTGCAAAAACAGAGATTTCTGGCGCGATGGCTGATGACGACTGGCCTGCTATGTCAGTTTGTTTTGTTGTGAGGTCAACAACAAGTTTACGAATTCTTGAAACTAAGTTACCTATAACCAGATCATTTATAGGCAGATCTTTAAACAATTTTTCGCTGGCTTCAGAAAATACATTTGATGAAAGGTATGCATGGAATCTACGATAAAATTCGGTCCAGTCTTTTGTGGTTGAACTTCGGGTCAATGTTTCTTCTTTTATTTTGAGTATTTCACTGTAGTGAAAGTTTAAGAAGAAAGCAACATTTTCGGGATTATACTTAAGATTTGTAATGGTAGTGTTTATTAGTTTGTGTTGACTTGTTATAGGCTCTGGTGTGTACAGAGCGCTGAGCATCTCAACAGCATCATGTGGACTTAATACAGACGGCAGACTCCAGCTTGTCCCAGGGTCATACTGAACCTGTAACAATCAATACTTGACAAATAATATCATAATAATGATTTTCAGAATTGGTCCAATGGTTTCCTAGGACTGTAAAAGGTTGGTTGTTGGTCATTACACATAACCCAAACTTCTCCCCCCCACCCACCCACACCCCCAGTCACCCCCCCCCCCACCCCCAGGCTTTACCGGCAGTGGAATAATAATAATAATAATAATAATAATAATAATAATAATAATAACAACAACAACAAGAGCTCTGCAAACGGCGCATAATACCCCCGTCATAGTGACAAACCAATGAATGAGAGCTGTCAGAAAATAGCGATCTCTTCCTTAGACTCAGACCAGTCATCCTATGAAGTTTCAAAGCGATCCATTAAATGGTCAAGGAGTTATCATCTGGAAACCAATTTTCAAGATATTGGATTTTTGATTATCGTAAATTTCTAAAAGTTTTCCACCTAGTCCAAGTAAGCTATGAGGTTTTATAGCGATCCGATAAACGGTAACAGCGTTATCATCTGGAAACAAATTTTCAAGATGGTCATCGGTGGCTGGCGGCCATCTTGGATTTCGGATCATAGTCGATTTCGATAGGTTTCTTCCGCTGACCTAGTCCAAATATGCTATGAAGTTTAAAAGCGATCCGAGAAACGATAACAGAGTTATCATCCGGAAACCAATTTTCAAGATAGCCACGAGTGGCTGGCGGCCATCTTTGATTTCGGATCATGGTCGATTTCGATGGGTTTCTTCCACCGAGCTAGTCCAACCACTCTATGAAGTTCCAAAGCGATCCGATAAACGGTAACGGAGTTATCATCCGGAAACCAATTTTCAAGTTTGCCGCCGGTGCCTGGCGGCCATCTTGAATTTCGGATCATTGTCGATTTCGATAGGATTCTTCCCCAGACATAGTGCAACCACCCTATGAAGTTTCAAACCGATCCGACATACGTAACGGACTTATTATCCGGAATCCACTCTGCCACCTGCCCGCCCTTCCGCACGCCCAGACCGCGCCATCACATATTACCTTTACCAATTATTTTTGCTGGTTATAATAATAATAACAGGAAATATACTTTACACGGCAACAAAAGAGTTTACATGTTGTATGTAATTCTACATTTTAATGTTGTTACTTGTTAGCAGATGATTTTGCCATTGATTGTATGATGTCAATGAGAAGTGAATGTGCTTAAATAGAAAAGTTAACTAAGTCATAATAAGTCAATAACAATAATGAACTTGACATTATAACATCGTCGTCATTGTGCTTCAACATATAACGTATACATTTATTACCTCAAAATCATTTTATACCGAATCCCATCTGATGTATTAACATGTTCTGACTTCAAATCCATTAACCCGAAGTGAGAAATATTTTGAAACTATATTTTTTAACCATCTGGGTTACGTTTCTTTTAGTACATGCATTATTAAACAAAAGTTTTTTAAAGCATCTGTCCATGTGAAACACTAATGCCAGATAGGCAATTGCCGATGTCTGGAGAGAGTAGAAATATACAAAGTTGATTCATTACCTGTCCAGATTGTAGTGTCTTCTCGAAGTCATCAATCGCTCGAAGTTCACTTGCGTCGGAAAGGGTTTCTACAGCAGCGGTACTATCTGATATATTTGCAATGTACACCTACATTGTTGGATTAAAAATAACCAGAGATGGATAAAGGATAAAGAGAGAGAGAGAGAGAGAGAGAGAGAGAGAGAGAGAGAGAGAGAGAGAGAGAGAGAGAGAGAGAGAGAGAGTGTGTGCGTGCATGTGTGTGTGTGTGTGTGTGTGTGTGTGTGTGTGTGTGCGTGCGCACGTGAGAGAGTGCGCGCGAGAGAGAATGCGAGAGAGAGAGAGATAGTGCGAGAGAGTGTGTGAGACACACAGAGAGAGAGAGAGAGAGAGAGAGAGAGAGTCTGAGAGAGTGCGAGAGAGAGAGAGAGTGTGAGAGAGAGAAACAGGGAGAGAGTGCGAGAGAGAGAGTGCGAGAGAGAGAGAGAGAGAGAGTGCGAGAGAGAGATATAGATGGGGGGGGGAAGGGTAGAGAGAGAGGGGTGAGGGGGGGGGAGATGGTAGAGGGAGGGAGAGGTGTGTATGGGAGATAGAGAGGGGGATTTGGGGTGGCAGGGAGAGGGATGGAGGAGGGAGAAAGAGAGAGAAAGATCGAGACACATATTGTTTGGTGGGTGTGGGGTACATTCCTAAACGAGACTTATGTAGCCTATGCCAAATGTGAACATGAGTTTTAATACAAGGATTCATGCAAGAGTTTGAAGTCTCTCCAGCAATTATTCAGATTTTAACGAATCGTAATTTACGCTTACTGTACACAGTACTATATGACTAAAAACCTTGTGTGTGCGTGTGTTGTGTGTCATGAGAGAAATTAGGCTACCACGTATGTGGCATTTAAATGTGCCACTGAATACACTGTACCGTCTGACAACAGGAATTGTCTTGTTGCGGTTCCAATCCAGCTTCCTTACAGAAGTCTACAACATCTGTCTTGGGTCCTCGACAGGACGATGGTAAGTACCCAAGAACTTGTAACCCATCAATACAGACGGACCGACCCAGTGCCGTCCCAATCTGGCCCGCTTGATACATATCTAGGCAATGTAAAACCAGTCTTGGTATTGTAGAACCTTGTGCCTTGTGGACTGTAATGGCGACGGATAGGGCAATCGGAAATTGGTGTCTCTCTGCAAGAACTTTTCTTTTAGCCGGATCATAAACTGAAAAGCTATACATTTCCAATTTTACAATTATGTTCTCAAACTTCACAGTTGGGCCATCTTCGTCCGTTTTAATAACAACACCCCTCAGACCATTGACCAGTGTGGAAGATGTATTTCGCAACAGGACAACAGGGCAGTTCATCTTAAGTTGGAGAATTCGTTTTGCACTGTATTGTCTTAGTAGCCTATTGTCGCCTGAATCCGTTGCTCTATATGACACAGTTTCACCAGGCATATTATTGAGCATATCAACATTATGGCAATCAACCTCAAAATGTGTTGCGTATAGATGGACGCTTTCTTCATGTGACATGTTTGATGGTAGCTGGCGCTGTAAACGGCACATACAGGCATTTGTTTCAGGAGATGGATGCCCTCTTTCAAGTTCATTAATCGCATTGATTAGAATCACTTCTGAATGTCGTATTACTGTATAGAGATATACTTTATGTGGCATAGCATTTTTCCAAATATCAGAATGGAATACGTGAACAACAGCATCCTGATATAGATCATTTGGAACGGGAGGTAACTGATAGAAGTCGCCAACACAAACTACTTGTATTCCTCCAAAATAAATCTCACCAGCGCTTCTCAGTTTGCGACATACAAACTCCACTGCAAATAATACAACAATAAATCAACACTAACGATTTCCATGTACACAATGGATCCTCACCAGACATGTTTAAGAGGTTACGTTTAGCAATCCTAAGAATCTTGTTGTTTTAGGTAAAAAGGTCATGGTCATGGTGACCAAAATAAAGAAATTGATTTCTGGACAAGAACTCAATTTTTATTTGATGACTTCACCAAACTTGGATGAGAGATTTCCGTTGACATTTTGCCAAACATTATTAATGTTTGGAGCAAATTTAAGATCAAATGCGTGACGATATGGAAAGGTATGCATAGATTTTCGCAATCTCACATTGCCGTTACTGTTCATTTTAGTAATAAGATGAATCAGATGACGACGATGATGATGATGATAATGATTGCTGAGATCGATGATAATGATGATAAATGACATAATATTGAGAATAATATTACTAATATTACTAATTACAATGATGAATAATGAAACTGATAGTAGTAATAATGATCATGATGGATGTACGTGTGGACAAACAGTCATTATAGATAGACAAACAAATGTGCGTCTGTGTGGGTGGGTGTATGGATGGATGGATAGATACATATTTTCACATTGGTGGCTTTTGGGTGGATGGGATGAGATGGGATGGATGTGTGGATGGAAAGACGGAAAGACGTTTGAAAACTTTGAGTTCCCATTAAGGAAATTTTCATAAATGATGGTAAGCCAATTTGTTACTTGTTCATCGTGTATTCAATTGCTAAGCACCAGAGCAGGTGAGTATAGAATCATACGAGACGAGTCACACAATTATTACTCTCATTCAACATTCATCACTGTCGGTGATTGTTGATGTATCAGTATTATTAGCAGAAAGAAACTGGTGTGCATGTAGACGGGTGGGGAATCGTCGCCTTCGCAATAATTCAACACCCCACCCCCGGTATATCCACCGTCACCACCACCACCACCACGACACCCCCCACCCCACCCTACCTGTTGCAACCTCCCTCCACCTCGCCTTAGCCATGATTCAACGCACACTTGATTTTCAAGTGTGAAAACGTGTATATATATGGGGGGGGGGTGTTAAACATCATTTTCATTCCTTTGTTTTAGCACACGCACGCACGCACGCAGCACGCACGCACGCACGCACGCACGCACGCACGCACGCACGCACGCACGCACGCACGCACGCACGCACGCACGCACACACACACACACCACCACCACCACTACCAAAGCCCTGCCGATTGTTTATTTTACAGTATTTTACATTTTCAAACACTTTTTGGCTTATCAAGCTTATTTCATCTATTATTAGGACATCTGCATGTTGGACACGTTTTGCGGTTGCTTCATGTTCCGGCATCTGTAGACGATCTATTAGTTCATTGTTCGTGAATCGACCATCAAGCATCCCTGCCCAAGAATGGATGGTGGTACCGTCTAAAAAATGCCGTGACGCTATACCCGTACTTGCAGTGATGGGTACTGTTTTTCCAATACTTCTTAGGGAGCTAGCAACGGATTTAATTAGGAAAGTCTTGCCTGTACCAGCCTGGCCCATTACAACAACATTGTGCCCGTTTAGAATTAGCTGTTCAGCTTTCAATTGGTCGTCACTTAGCGATTCCATTTGATTGAAAACAAATTTGAGTATGTGTACGCATTAGCGTGTTATTATCTATTTATCAGTATTATTATGTAAATATATTACGTATTTGCTTGAGTTTCCGTAATTTACCGCGAGCCAGAGGGGGGCGTGCCGCGTCAAGATTTGACCAATGAAACTGCGTCAATTTTTTATCTCAAGAGCGAGCTATCTACTTCCGTCCACAAAGATTTTACGAACGAAAAGAGCTGTAATATTTCGACTTTGATGGCATATTTTCTGTCCTTCTCCGTATCGACAGTAAGTGTGTTGGGTATGAATAATTTCGGTGATCATACTAGAGTGTTTTAGCCTAAGCGGCGTGATAAATCAGGTGTATTTCGAAGGCCTTCTTGCCATAAATGTACCGAGGGTATCAAGATTCAAGTTCAAAGTTGTCGCCCCTTGTTATTATTGTATATAGTGTAGAGGATGGTAATATATTATGATGTCAATTTTTGGACTGGATAGGAGTCCCTGTGAGATATCTGTTATTCATATACCGAGAGCTGGTATACGTCATCGCTGTCTATGATATGACAACAGGAGTTTGTCAACAAAAATAAGGATACACCCCCCCTACACCCCCACGCTAAATCTGGAACATAACATAATTTATTGTAATGCATCTAGACCGGGTTAAATTCGATTTTTTTAAATACCCTGTCTACATAGATAGCAGCAACGCCATTTTCAAACTCAAAATCCTGTGCCGTTCCTTGCAAAGTGGCAAATCCTGTGTTTAAAATGAAACTGGATTGTTTTGCATGCGTTAACATATGTACACATTATTTTGGTTTATGCCGTGCATGTGATCATCATCAGCATCATCGTCGCCGCTGCTGCCGCCACCGTCCCCGCAGCCACCACCAACACAACAGCCACCACCACCACCACCACCATTTTCTGACGCATAAGCCATTGGCTTGTTATTGCCTCAGCGTTATTTGTTATAGTATGGCTTGCGCTGTCCAATTCAAAATATGATTTGACTTTTGTCGCTTAATTAAGTCTCCTGGAAACTGTCAGTATAGCAGTGGCATTAGATTTAATGTCTGTTTGCTGTATGCAAACACAATTTTAATAGCCATTATACAATATATTTGAAACTCAATCTGTCTCGCACATATCAATTGTGCGAGCATACAGTAAGAAATAAGCAAGACATGCAAGTTTGAAAACACGCAAAATTGACAGGAATTTTGATGTCAACTTTTTCGATTTCGGAAATCTATAGGCCAACTCCCTTTCCGGCACTCCAGTGACGGCTAACATAGCCTTGAATAGGATTCAATAGTAAACAAGGCAAATATCGAAAGCGGTGTCGCCGAAATTAACCTTAGTACATGCTATGTTTGTAATTAATATGCGATGCAATCGCAGATTATTGTTTTTACTCGGGATCTTTCTTTTTATTACATTTTTTTATTATTTTTCTTCCTTCAAAGGTTTGGACCGCATCCCCTCCTAGAGTTGTTATCCGATCAACTCCAAACTTGGTCACCTTGTAGAACCCCTATGGGAATCGACGGCTCTTGTTTTTGTTTTGGATCTGCCTAATAGTTTTCGAGCTACCTACCTTTGAGTGGGCAAAAAAGTCCAATAGGAAATGTATGGGGATTTTCAAAATTGATCTTTGTAGTGCTACTACAGCTAGAGTTTTGAACGGATCACTACCATATATGCTGAGGATGTTACCACTGGGGATTTGTTATTTAATTATAATTTTTTTCAAAATGGGCACAGACCATTGATCTCAGAATGCATGGACTAAAGACCCATAGGAAATGTATGGTGATTTCAAATGAATATTTGAAGTGCTACTACACCTAGAGTTTTGATCGGACTACAACCCCACCTCCCTCCCCCCATACTTGGGTAGGATGTTGTCCCTGATGATTATTTGTGAAAAAAATATTTTTTTCAAAATGGCCGCCATAAAAAAATGTTGGTAAAAAATACCAGTTTTCGTTTTTGACAGAAATGAACTCAGGATGAAAAACGTTTACAGCAGCGTCTTCACTTACGAATTCATGATGCAGATTGTATGGTTTCTCCTGAACCACTGCTGTCGGTAGATGCAGGAGATGATGCTGTGTCGGGGGTTATGTTGCATACCACCAGAGGAAACCGAGAGTCTAGTGTCTTGGTGGCGGGACGTGGTGATTGCAAAAACGTTGTTTCAACAGAGGTGCTACAACCTACCACTGCCGTTTTACATATGAAAGAAGGGTTGTTACATGCGGATGTTGCGGGTACACTTTGTCCATTAGTGAGAATTAGTGGTGCCGCTGATGTGGGAGGCATCTTAGGCACTGACGTATGTGATGATCTATTGATGATCTCGAACTGGACATTGTAGTTTGCCCAGTCATCTTCCCCGCTAAATTCTGGGGGGAGAATGACCCGGCCTGGTCCATGGAGTGAAGTGAAGGGTGCGAATCCTGGTGGTGGAGATATGTGGGAGACTGACGTGAATGCTGAAGTTGGTCGACGTGCTGGTGGTTGTGTTGTTTGTGTTTCCCATTGGTGATGTTGGCGATGCTGAGGATGCCGTGTCCGAGATTGATACTCTCTTGGATGAAGCCACGTAAGTGATTCAACTGAGCTCCGCCCTGATGTGGTTCCATAGACGGGTGTAGGTCTATAGACTGGCGATGGTGTGCCGTGAAGGCAATGTGGATGTTCTTCGGATTGAAGTGGAGCGCGTTCCTCGTATGGTGGCGGTGCTGAAGGATGATGGGCGTGATGTGTATGGTGTGTTGAATGACCGATGCAACATTGGAAAGGAGGTACTGATTCCTCTGTTTCTCGCTGTCCTGCATACTGAAAATAAGGTGATATATTTACAGGGAGGGTATAAAGGATGCGGTACATGGTTATTCGGCCATGATAACGCGTGTGAATTATAAATGTGTAAAGGGTTGAATTGGTGTTGCCCCCCCCCCCCCATAGGGGTCTTTGTCACAATCATCCGAAGTCTGGCACTATTGGTGTTGGCCTATCTCGGATGTCTGATGATGTTAGGAAATTATTCCCCGCTTGTGAGGCATCATGGAAGGTGCCTCACTTATAGGTGAGGACTGTTGTCGTTGAAATGCGGGTTGTCCCGCATCTGATAAATGTATGACATTGTCTGTGAGCACACGAGCTCATTGTCCATCGTACGAAGATACCTCTAAATCAAGGGATCGCTGACTGTCAATGGATGGTGAGTCACTCTCACTGAAGGGTGTTGGCATGAGTTCTTGTTCTTCGAGCCCACATCGGGCACGACTGGTAGCTTGCGGGCTATCGTCGGGTCATTCTGGTATGAAGTACCCACCCGTCATGCCATACATGCACAACGAACAAGGGTGCTGGTTAGCTCCGAGTCTCAGGGTACCGGATCCCGTGCGACGCCGCTCTGCGAAATGCATAGACCGACTCCTAAGGGCCATGCAACTCAATCATTCTGGTGGGACCGTGCGACCATTGCCGCAAAAATTGAACTGCAGGGTCAACCCAACTATTTGTGTCACCGTTATATCTTCCTATATCAATGTAGCTATGGAGAATGAAATATCACAGAAAATAACAATTTTGTCAAACAGGGGTAAATCGTTTGACAGTAACTGAGCATATATTATAATACATACAGTAGAGCTAGCTAATATACTTTTCATGTGGGTTCACCGGCGGTACAACACAGACTCATACATCTGCAGTGGTATCCCTGCAAGGGAGGCATCCGCACAACGAGGGCACTGGTTAACTTAATATAAGCTATTACACCTTCATGTTTACAAATGAAAAAGACTCCTGACATTACGAGAGGGATATACCCCATGCAGGCTCTGGTTACCCAGATGCTACTTGTTAATGCGATAGGTACTAGCCTCGCGCGGGCCTCCGCCACAGGATATCTCGCGTATGTAAGAGGCAAGTACCTCATGCGGGCCTCCATCACAGGAAAATGTCTTCGACGCCGAAGCAGAGAAAAGAGCTGACAAACACGGTCACTCATTTGTTCAACAAAAATGCAAGGGAAAAAGACCATCCTAGTGAAAATCATAATTATCGTGATGCATGCTTGTTTACATGAAGACGGGGCAAGCGACTCCCGGAGGATTCACAAGTCCCCACCTTCTGTCATTCCAAGATACTGCATTGGTAGGTGCCACTTTTATTTATGTGGGCCTTCTGCCATTCCTAACCTACGATTTACCTTTTGGAAATGGGAAATAGGTTAGGCTGCAGGTGGCAGGGGTTCCTACCTATCATTTAGACAAGGCTATCCAATGGCTGCAGACGCCCAGCTTCCAGTAGGTTGCCTTGGAAAGCATCTACCTCCATGAATAGCGGCGCACATGTTATTTCACAGCACATTTGAAATGGGTGAGATTCCAGATGCCCTGCTTCATAACTACATGAAACATCACTGGACGATGGCTACATTTTACACAAGCAAATTTTATGACTGACATATCGTTATGGTGGGGGTAAAGAGAAGAATATCCACCGCGAGTGTCCTTCCCATAAGGGCATGGCAGATTCCAACATCCTGCCCAGACACTGCAATGAGTTGGGTGGAGATGCGCGTCACGTCCGTCACCAATCCAATGGACTTAACTATTGACCTGGCGTTAGGTTTATGTTCCAATATGCACAATATGCACTGCGGGCTGGAAATAATATATCCTACGATAATAATAATTAATAACTACATGTTTTAGCAGTACGTTCCATCCTTGTCAAAGATGTCTAACTACTACGTATCCGAAGATACAGTGGGAGGTGTATGTAAACCCGCACTTTGGCCATCATTGCTCGAAAACCTCCAATAGTTTCCTAGAGTCAGATCAGTAACATGTGCGGGTGGGATATCCAAACAATTAAGAAGCCTTGCGGCTGAGTGGATTGTGGAGAGTGACAATTACTTAATAAATGTGAAGCCCTATAGGTATTTGGCCAATTTTACAAAATTGGCGGTGTGCGGGACTATATTACAACAACAGCTGGAAAAGAGGCATACACAAGGAAGAAATTGTCCTTAACCACATTCAACTTATCCTACCGAGCTGAATAGTCTAGGTTAGTTGATAGCTTGCCGGGCTCAATATAGAGAGCACGGTCATCGACCTCAGTGCAACATTGTTGGTGGTTGGAATAAATGATGCGCATATTGCTGCTGTATAATATTTCATAGCATACTGCAGTCCAAAGTTTTACATAAATAAACAAAACAGTTCCGCTTATTGGTCTTCTCAAATGTACATACTGGGTCCAAAGACCCTCCCGCAGTAATTTCCGCTTATTGGTCTTCGCAAATGGAAAACATGATTTTAGTTTATTATTGCTCCTAGATGGCCGTCCGGGAGCATCCAATGTGGGTAGCAGAGTTGCGGGTAGCTGAGAACTGCTTTCCAGAGTGAGCTAAACTGAAAGCCGAGTTGAACCGAGATGATGTGTTGTATCTATCTAACGGTGTTCCGGTCCACTCATCAAGCTCTCACTCTTAGGGCCAGTCCTCGACTCTCGGCCTCCATGCTGACGTTGCGCTCGATCTTCGAATTTCACCCCTTTTATACTCACTGAGATGTCACAGCTGGATCCCTGAATCAAGCATAGATCGCTGGGCCAACCAATCACCGCGCTAGAATGGTGTGACGTTTGCACAATTATCTATGTATTACTACATGTGTAGATGTGTAGAGTGACGTACTAGGTCAATTGTACACACATCACCATCTATCTAGCTATATATATATATATATAGCAACTAAATAGCAACTCCCACGTTAATCTGTCTGTGGAGAGCGAAGTCAGTGATTGCTAATCGATGGGTGCCCACAGATATCGCATACACCACATGCACTCTACGCCTCTACCAACTGTCGTTCTTGGCATTGGTGTATGTTGTAATCTATTACTTGTCACACATGACTTGTTATCCGCTGAACCCTTTATCCCTTGAATTTGTTCAAGGAAATTTAAATTATCTCATAGAAAATCTATACTTGCAGACCAAGAAAAGCCTGCTATTGAAAATTTACTACTGGAATAACTGGCTCGAAATATGCTTCGCTTGGACTGCAAGTCGGCATCACTCATGACCAGTTCTGAAGCAATGTTCGGCTGATATGAGCTTTAAAGAGTTGTGTAACGACCGTGTGCATTTAGCACCATACACACCATATCATCATCATCATCATCATCATCATCATCATCATCATCATCATTCAATTTGGCGACTGTTATGCGCAACCGTAACACGTTCTACTCTGCTGATAATTGTACTACTACAGGGTCACCAGTATACACAGTTTGCTTGTTGATTTTTTAGAACACCTCTGGTGCTGGTATCTGACGCCGTCAATACGTTTGAATGTTTTGGTTATGTCTTCGTTTTGATCGGAACTGACGCCAATGTTAGCTATCTGCTCCCAGAGGTCTTTTTTGTATAACTTTCGCGTGCCACTGTCGCTGGATAGGTCGTAGATGACTCTACCCTTTTGTTTGGTATTGTGTATATACACTAGGTAGAGATGGTTCATTTGAAGGCGTGTAACGACGAGCTTATGGTCCACATTGAAGTCTGCATCTTCATTGCAATACGCATCCCGAATTAAGGGTTATGCGTCTGATTTGCATGGCATGACATCTATACACCTGTGCAAAAGTTAAGCACCAGCAAAAACAATAGAACGTAGAAAAATGATGGTACACTAGGCTGCCATACTTTTTGTCCCCGCGTTAGCTGACATAATTCCAAGTACGAAATGCACATGCATGCATGACTTCACGCCGCTTGATGTCCGTGCGTGGCGGGAAACAGCACACGTGTTCAGTTATGTAAAAGTCCAGTTTGAGGTGTAGAACATTACATACAGATTTAGGCGACAAGATTAGGAATTTTGTGTTCATGACCGTGGTTTATTTGTACAGAGAGAATTAGCTCTTGATTGTGAACCGCTATGGCAAGACGAAGGTTAAGTGATCGTGTGAAATGGCAAATCATAGGCATGCATACCACTGGTATGTCATGCAGAGAGATTGGCAGACAGCTGAACATTAACCATACTGTAATCAGTCGTTTGATTGCAAAACATGGGCAAACTAACGAGGTGAAGGACAGGCCTAGATCTGGAAGACCGAAGAAGACTACTGCCCGTGATGATCGAGCCCTAGTACGCCTTGTTAGGAGATCTCCATTCACCAACAGCAGAGTGCTCAGCCAGCAATGGGAAACGCGCAATAGAGTGTCAATGTCTACCGTCAAAAGGAGACTGTATGCTGCTGGCATGAAAGCTAGGAGACCTGTCAGACGTCCTCTCCTCACTGCACACCACAAAGAGGAGTGTCTGAGGTGGTGCAACGAAAGAAGACACTGGAACATGAGATCCTGGAGACGGGTACACTGGTCCGATGAAAGTCGGTTCCTGCTTCATGCCACAGATGGCAGAACTCGTGTATGGAGGTCCAGACGCACGGCGTACGACCAACGTAACATCATGTAAGAAGTTCCATTTGGTGGAGGTTCCGTTATGATATGGGGGTGCATCTCATTTGATTGTAAGCTGGATCTGTTGACTGTACCTGGAACCCTAAATGGACAAAGATATCAAGATTCCATACTGGATAGAGTTGTGGTCCCTCATTTTGTAAATCATGCACCTGGAACCCACCCTATATTCATGGATGACAACGCCCGACCACATCGTGCTAGAGCTGTGCATGAATACCTCCGCCAGAATGCCATCGAAACCCTACCATGGCCAGCAAGGAGCCCTGACATGAACCCTATTGAGCATATCTGGGACAATGGTGAGAAGGAGGGATCCTCCTGTGCAGAACCTACTGGAATTAACAGACGCACTCCATCTTGAATGGCAACGAATACCACAATGGCGTATCAGTCGGTTGGTGACCAGCATGAGACGTCGTGTCCAGGCCGTCATCCAGGCACAAGGTGGATATACCCGGTATTAATAATGACAGTCTCAAACTCGTGCACAGATGTTAAACTTCGTTTTCAGATACCATTAATGACAATCTAGCCACGTGTGTCAACTGTAGGGCAATAGTTGTCAGTTGTGTCAATGTAACTGTATTCAGGCCTCGTTTTCAAGTTCAAACAAAAACATACAGTGTTTCCCCACCATCATAATCAGCATTCCTCTAGTTGCATTATTACCTCTTGCACTAAGATGGATGGGTACATAAATGTTTATGCTATTGCTTTCTTCATAGCACATGCATATACCCTCGCATGTGCGTAAAAATAGGGTGGTGCTTAACTTTTGCACAGGTGTATATATATAATTACGACGCTATAGAAATATTTTGAGCAAAATTTGACGGGGGAAAATTGACGATAAATCAGCCATTTCTGAACAGATTTTAAAACTGTTTGAAGTGTTCAAAAGCTCGTCAAATTCTAATCCTGTCTGATACCAAGAACTACGAACATAATTAGAGTAAAGGTATTTACGAGTACCTACTCTGTACACTAGAGATACACACTCCCCTCTATTCTTGACACGCATGTCGTCAATGAGGCGTCTGAGAGCGCATATGCACACCAGATGTTCTAAGGGACTTAGGCGTTTTAATGACGAAATGCCTCTCGTATATGCATATATGCGCCTATTGCAGTATCCAGGGGTGTGTGCTTATGGGAATGACTCCATGACGGGCATTCTGTACCCAGCTTGGCTGGGACGGCCAGTACCTGCCTACTTGATCCGTGTCACACCGGCATACAGTCATCCGACCACACATGATGTCCGGGATATAGGCATCCGAACACACACAGCGCCCGGTATACACGCAATCAACTACACATGCTGTCTGGCATACAGGCGCATAAAGGTATAATTTCAGATGACCAGAATCTGCATCATGAAATTGAAAACATGTCCAGAAAGCTACGCTCTGCCAGGATATATATATATATATATATATATATATATATATATATATATATATATATATATATATATATACATATATATATATTGAACTCAGTAAATACTAGCCATTGTAAAACGAAACAGAATCCTCACTCTCTGGTTACCTGGCCGGTTTGCTCAATGTGTGTATTGATGCTGTGGACTCGCGGGCATTAGCTGCAATTCCAGTATTCCTTGAATGAACATAATTTGGAATATTTTCCTTATATGCCTTTCCCACTACACGTGCAGAGCGCACATGGTCAAGGTAATAAATTGGGAACAGTTATTGTTTAAAGATACATTAGCAATTTTAGTGCGTATACTACTTGTTGTGGATCTTGAAGGATTGAATGTGTGGTGCCTTAGTTGATTTATGGGGCCAGATGTTATGGGTGTGATACCATCTCGTCTTGGATTTCCCTGATAGCAGCTTACATATCCTCACTGTGTTTGCAGCCCAGTGTGAGAGTTGTTTCTACTATATATGTTTACGTGGGTATCTTTTTACTTGGGTATCCAATTCAGCTAGTTTCCTTGTCTCAAGTTCACTTCTAGCATTATACCAGCCATGGCGTCCTACTATATAGAAACCAGTCCAGCTTAGTTAAAGTGTAGATTTTGAAGTAGTGAATATATATTTGGAATGTACAACGAGATTTCCCTTCTAGACATTATTGTGCTATAGCTCCTATACTGGATATTATTAACAACAGAAATATACATATTTACTGATCTATTGCTGATCCTCCCTTCACAAAACTACTAGGTGACAAGCCACAATCATTATCCTACAGTCACCCACAACCCTACCACGGAAGTGGGTCACCCATCCTAATGGACGGATATACGAAATACAACACAACAGAAAGTAGCATAATGGTAGCTTCGTCAGAAGGATTAAAGGTGCATATTCACAGTAAAATTCCTGAAATATATGTATTTATATATATATATATATATATATATATATATATATATATATATATATATATATATTGAACTCAGTAAATACTAGCGATTGTAAAACCTCACTGTCTGGTTACCTGGCCGGTTTTTCACGCCGTGTATTGATGCTGTGGAATCGTGGGCGTTAGCTGTCAATCCAGTATCACTTGAATGAAAATAATTTGGAGTATTTTGCTTCCATGTCTTTCCCACCACACATGCAGAGGGCGCTTGACCAGGGTAATAAATTGGGAACCGTTACTGTATAATGATACATTCTGTATGACACATAGCATAATTGTATTGCGTATACTACATGTGGTGGATCTTGCGGGATTGAATGTGTGGCGCCTTAGTTGATTTATGGGACCAGGTGTTATGGGTGTGATAAGGTCTCATCTCGGGGTTCCCTGATAGCAGCTTACATATCCACACTGTGATTGCAGACCAGTGTGAGAGTTGATTCTACTATATATGTTTACTTGGGTATCTTTTTATCCAATTCAGCTAGTTTCCTTGTCTCAATTGACGATCCTTGACCCCCACAGCCCTTTCAATCCATGGGCATAGGGTTGCATGTGATTGGACTCTAGAGGGAGACCGCAAAGGGTTGCAGGTGGTTGAGGTAGGCCTCTAGATTGAGGCACCCAGGGATTGAGAGGGCGGTGGGGGCCAAGGATCGCCAAATGGCTGCCAGTTGAGGGAGGTTGTATCTTTTTACTCCCGACACTACTACAAGGCAAAATGATATCACCGCCCTCAAGCAAGAGCCATAGCCCCCACCGCCCTCTCAAGCAGCAGAGACCCCGTTGTACCACCTCCCTGAACTGGTCTCCGGATCCGTGGCCCCCACCACCTCTCAATCAGCGGAGACCGCGGGGGCATAGGCTGCGGGGGCCACCACGTGTCCAGACAGGTATCCACAGGGATATACACCACCCACATGTAGTGATCGCCAGCACTACACATAATGGGTCTGAACGCCCAGACAGGGGATATACACCACCGACAGGTACTGATCGCCACACATAATAGGGTCTGAACGCCCATTTAGAGACAGGCATCCACAGGGATATACAGCACCCACAGGTACTGATAGCCAGCACCACACATAATAGGTATGAACGCCCAGACAGGGGATATACACCACCCACATGTACTGATGGTCACGCATAATAGGGTCTGAACGCCCATTTAGAGATAGGCATCCGCAGGGATATACACCATGAGTACTGTTGTACAGATTCGCGCTATTGCAAAGCAATTCGGCCTTAGAGGCTACTCTAAGACCAAGAAAGCCGACCTGCTCCAGATGATCGGACAGGTCCGTGCCGAGGAGTGGCAGAAGTGACTCTCCCGAGCAATGAATACGGGAGGGTTTTGAGCGCTTACCGAGGATCCTTGGAATCCCCCAGTGGATACGTGAGTTTCATCATTTAGACGAGGAGGTGACTGCTAGCTTGAGAGCCAAGGCATGTAGCGAGGTGGATGGAGGCCCATTCACTGGAGTGCTTAACTCTCCAACGCAGGTGACCCCCGTCTGAACACCCTATGCAGGCACCCACAGGGATATACACCATGAGTACTGTTGCACAGCTTCGCGCCATTGCAGAGCAATTCGGCCTTAGAGGCTACTCTAAGGCCAAGAAAGCCGACCTGCTCCAGATGATCGGACAGGTCCGTGCCGAAGAGTGGCAGAACGACTCTCCCGAGCAATGAATACTGGAAGGTTTCGAGCACTTACCAAAGACGATCCTTGGAATTACCGCAAGAAAGCACAGCGGATACGTGAGCATCGTCAGTTGGACGAGGAGGTGACTGTGAGGCAAGACTGTAGTAAGGTGGATGGAGGCCCATCCATGGGAGTGCTTAACTCTGAAACGCAGGATCTTTAAGCAATGCCAAGCTCTGAGCCCATGAGAGGATAAAGGGAGAAGGCGAACACATTCTCGACCAGCATCTCGGCAAAAGGGAGATAGAGGATAGAGGACACAGGTCAGTACGCTGAACATTTTTCAGAAGTCTAAAAGGAGACCTCAGAGGCTGGATCATGCAAAAGATCCAGCAGACTGTCCAGAACGCCTTCTACCTTCACTACACGCATACCTATCGCATCCGTAACAACGAAGATGGTAGGGTGATGCGCTTCCAGAAGAATGCTCCAGGGATCCCGTGACTGAACATGATAGGAGCAGCTCAGGACTGGGTGGCAGCAAGAGAGCAAGCCTGCCTCGACACAGACAATATCGATCGAACCAACACCAAGTGGGTTTTCGTTCGATCAGCCAACGTGGAGGTCAGAGCTGTCGTCGACCACCAACCTCTGCTTGGGACAGGCCCCCTCCCAGACTGGCTATGACAGAAGAAGAGTATGACTGCCCTCGACACATAAAGGGACAACACGTGTCTCTAGAGATGTCTAACAGTCCACCGAGGAGCGAGAGTTGATAGAAGACGAGCTCATGCATGAGAGCTTGCCACACAGTTCCACGGCAAGACAGTACCTAATGTCCGCAAGACCTCACTGGATAAGCTGGATAAGGTAGAGTTCTTCGCCAGGATCTGGATTCGCGTGTATGAACCAACCGAAGAGGGCACCTGGCACTTGATCAGGCAAGCAGCTCACTACCGTGACACCATGACCATCGGAGTGTGGGACCACCATGCCTTCTACATCAAGAACATCTCCAAGCTGGCACATACACTAGTCTGCAGTCACTGTCAGCAGAGGTGTACACAGGCAACGCTACACTGATCACTGTACAGGCGGCACACCAAAACTCATGTGTCCTAGCGAGAAGGTTGAGGCGCCACAGTCTGTGTATGAGAAAGCCCTCTAGCCGCCCCAACCATCCAGTTCAGCAGTTACTCGCTGGATCGAGTATGAGTCGAGAAACAGAGGCGTACACATATACCATGTAGAGTGTGGGCACGGTGGCGAGCGTTGAATCGAGGGTGCTCCCGTACATGGTTATGATCCGACCACCAACACCGTTTACCAGTTCAATGGATGTCACTGGCACGGGTGTCCACAACACCAGCGAGGTGCGGATGCCAAACAAAGATACCGCAAGACAGTCGAAATAGAGGAGAAGCTGGATGCACGCTTGTGGTACAGTGGGAGTGCTGTATAAAACGCTGCCCAAGTGTCCCTAAACGCGTTCGGACAGTCCCATACCCACACTTCATAGTTTACGACTTCGAAGCACTCCTATATAGAATCAAGACTCATCCTACGGAAACTCTCACGATCGAGAGTACTCACATACCTATCTCTGTGTCAGTTGGCTGCTCCTTAGATGACGCCATGAGTGAGCCCACTCCCCTCTGCAATCCTGACACCAAATAACTGGTCAGAGAGTTCATGCTGGCGATCCGACAGCGAGCACACCTAATCCGGACAAGGGTTAGGGCACAGTACATACTGACAGACCTGGACAAGCTCCCAAAGCGACAGCAGTGACTGATCAACGAGTGGTGTGACCAAGTGCCTGTACTGGAGTTCAACTCTTGGTGGTATGACCTGAACCTCATCAAGGAGTACTTTGTCGATGAGCTGACTGACAGTACAGGTACAGTGAAAGTCGCCAAGAAGGTTAGTCAGACCATGTTCCTCATAACACCTGAGCTATGGTTTCTCGATGTGCTGAACCACCTCGGCCCAAGAGTCTTGTACGAGGTATGAATCAAAGCTGACGGGTGTACACAGCAGAAGAGCTGGCTCCCGTATGAATGGTTTGACACACATGAGAAGCTTAACTATCCAGGGCTTCCTGACTACTCAGCATGGACATCTAACCTCAAGGGTTGACACCCCCTGATGCGAACATATTGGGAACAGGGTAACCAGACATTCAGCAAGCATGCAATGTGACCATTCGCCGACTGGCTGTGCTACTACAACAACCTGGATGTCAGTCCATTCATCGAAGCCCTAGAGCAGATGTGGGAGTTCTACACAGAACGAGAAAGAGACATCCTCAAAGATGCGGTGTCTCTCCCAGGTGTGTCACTGCAGTACCTCCTTCATGGAACTGCTTAGCACATGCCGGATGTTAGCCTCTATTCATCGGACAAGGAAGCCTACGTGATGCTGAAGGGTGCTGTTGTTGGTGGTCCCATCATCGTGTTCTCCAGATACCATGGGGCCGGTGTGACTGGAATCCGCCAGAGTGAGCGTGTCTGCCAACGTCTAGTCAGCTGTGACGCAACTGTTCTGTACCTGTCAACGTTTGGGTTTGCTGAGGTGGATATCGAGGTCCCCAAGGCTCTGTGGGCAACGTTTGAGGAAATGCCTCCTCTCTTCTATAACCGCAAGATCCCGGTAGAGGCAATCTCGTCTGAGATGCTGGCATATCTAGGGGGAACAGTGAGGAAGCAGCCCATCACCCAGAAGCTGGTCAGTGCCCTCTCTGGCAAGATGCGGCTGCTGTACACTCCGACCCTCAAGTCGTATATAACCCATGGCCTGGAGATCACTGCTGTATACCGCACCATAGACTATGAGGCCAAGCGCCAACTTGAGTGGTTCGTGGAGAATGTTATGGAGGCCCGCCGCTCGGGAGATGTAGATAAGACCAAAGTGCTCTTGGCAGATCTCTTCAAACCCCTTGGCAACAGTGACTACGGGAAGCTCATAGAGGCCCTAGAACACCATAGCAACACCTGCTTCGTGAAGGATGAACGCGTGGTAGACAAGGCCCTGCGTAGTGCATGGTTGGAAGATCTCTAGGAGATCGGTGAGTCATACGAGCTCCAGAGTCGCAAGCCTAGAATCACTATTCGAAGGCGCCTCTAGGTGCGGATAGGCGTTTATGAGCTCGCGAAGCTGCGAATGCTGGAGTTCTACTACGACTTCCTCGATCAATACGTAGCTCGTAACAGATTTGACTACCTGTAGATGGACACTGAGTCTGCGTATATCGCTATAGCAGCCTCCAACCTCGACGACGTCATTCGCCCTGAGATACGAGCAGAGTACCAGGCTCATAATCGGGACTGGTTAGCTTGGGATAAATGGTTTGGATGGACTCCGGGACTGTTCAAGCTCGAGTTCGAAGGCTCTCATGGTATCACTCTCTGCTCCAAATGCTACTACGTGGAGCGCACAGCTGCAAGTATGTGCTCTGCTAAGAGGATGTCAAAGCGGCAGAATGCAGTCTCTTGGCAGAGGTTCTACAGTGCCCTACATGACGGGGTGGACAGAGCTAAAAACTGAGGCCTACGCATGCACAACCAGGGTATGGTGACGTATGTGCAGGAAAAACTCGGACTCTCTGCTTACCATGATGAGCGCCATCTGCTGCCAGATGGTGTCCATACCGAACCCAACGAGCGACATGTCCCTCATGAATAGACAGCATCGGATCGGGCTTGAGCACTCCGGATGGCGGCAGCTGTGTGTCTGTAGCATGTATGACTTCATCCTGTCATTGTTTGACTAGATCCCGTCTCTCGGAACTGGTTTCCTTTAGTCGAACCTTCCTTCAAAATCCTGTTGTTACGGTCATTCACGGGTAAAGCTTTCCAGTGTTCATGTTTGGCATAAGTTACCTGCCTTTCATCATGCAACTTCAATGATCCTGTTAGTAGACATGCTTTATTGTATCCTTATGTTCAAGGTGACCTTTCAGTTTAAGCCTATGGGCATTTCCAGCAAGGATCCTTCAGCTGTGACTACGCATAGATGGTGTATTATATCATCATCAGACGTGGTCAATGTCCTTATAAGAGGCTTTATACTCTTTCTTCATAGGCACATATCGCTGATTTACAGTTACTTCAGTAAATGTTCCCTAGTTGGTTCTAGTACAGTTGTTCCCTGCTGAATACGCTCGTACCTGTTCGTTTTTATTAAACAGACTAATTTTTTTCTAAACTGGTTATCAGAAAAACCCGACGATTTGGAAAATTTTAATTGAAATTATGGTGAAAGGGAGATAAATGTCATCTTATAAGAACCATCTGAGCAAATAAATTAGCGTGATTGACGCGTCATACAGGTGATACATTTTGAGTTGTCAAACGACCAGGGCGCTGGTGGGAGTCTGTTAGATATGGAACAGAAGTGGTTTTTGGTATTAACTGAGAACGCGTCAAGCGAATCGAGGTGTATTTTCTGAAATATTGGCAGGTGGGTGATCTATTTATGCAAAGTTATACCAGTCGAGTCACCGACAGTTTTGTGGAAATGCTGTGGTGCAGATGGGTGTTTCCCGCATCCGCGTTGGTGTTCCGCCTACACTCACGGTTACACCCTGCAGCGCCTAGCATTTGTGTGCATACTGACTTATGGAGGCCGTGGTTGGTCATATTGCTGTTGTTTTCATTTCCTGTGTTGATCACTATCCGAGTCTTCGCCTCTACTCATGCAGCCACAAAGCGTGGACGTAGTAGCAGAGATGTATCTACCGGTCATGGGAATCGCTATCGAGTATGTTCGTGTCTATACACAGGCTACTCCAAGATCAGTCCACTGAATTGGCAGAATTGCAGTATGACTGCCTGATGGACTGGTATATGTATGGCCTGTTCAGTCAAATTGAAATGTTCTTTCTTTGAATTAGATATCTAGTTTGTTCTTGAATGGTTCGACTGTTGTTGTTCCGGCTATTGTAGATGGGAGTGAATTCCACTGTGGTTCCACTCTATTGGTAAACAAGTGCTTGAGAATATCTGTGTTGCTGCGTGTTTTAAAGCGATGAGTGGTCGGTGATAACTAAGCCTGGATCCATCCATTTTGAATACCAACTAAAGCAATATTGTACATAGACCTGCACATTCTTTGCTCCAGCATCCCACGCTATGATTAACCGTGTACTTCCCAAATTGAATCAAGAAAATTTTCTCATAAAAAATTCCACTTGTAGACCAAGAGAAAACTGTTTTAGTATGTATCACTTAAATGTAGTTGTCGAGACAGTCATCCACGTCGTATGTCTTCCAAAATAGTTTTCTCTTGGTCGGGAAATTGATATTTCCCAAGGCTATAGACTGGAGGTCATTTTTTGCTCCGGCTGAGGAAAGAAAGCATTACACGTTATAATACATGAGTGTAGACAGTCTACTGATTAATACCCCATAATCTGTCTACACAATATACTTGCGTATGCATGTTCGTGTCGCTATGAAACTTTGAAAATTGAAATCTCAGGTAATCTGGTTAATATTTTGAAACTCCATTTGACTTGTGGCTCTTGCTGTCGATGGACCTTTCGAGTGTATCAATCCATCAGATGACGTCATAGTCAAATACGTGACATGTAGGCTGACGTCATAGCCAACCACGTCAAACAACAACTGACTTTATCGGACACATATGAATATTCCCTTTTTCATGCATCATGCTGGCTTGAAATTAATAATCTGGACAAATCTGTAACGGGGCTATTTTCCACCTATTTCAGAATACGGGGGATTAGCTGGTTGGAAATAGCTCCGCTACACTTCAGGATGAGACGACAGGTGAAGACACTCTAATAAATAATACACAAGATCGTTCTTCAAATGTTACAGAGTTTAAACTTTCAACGATTCGAAACTTTACTTCAAAATATGTGCTGTGTGATATATTACGCTGTAAAACACTATCTACCTATGCTTTATTCTCTCTACAAATCTATCGTTTAACTCTGTCGCTCTATCTCTAGCTCTGTCTCTAGCGGTATCGCGCGCACGGTCTCACACATTGGGCCGAATTTATAAAAATTAGCTTACGCTTACAAGCACAAGCTTCTAGAACAAGCAAATGTATATCAAGGAGAAGCAAAAGCAAAAGCAAAAGCTTAAAGAGATATACATAACCTTTTGCTTGACCTAATATAGTTTTCTCGGACATTCTAGCAAGTTGTTAGCTAAAGCTTGGCGCGTGGCTCGTGCGCATTGCATGTGTGGCCAGCGCATGCAGGATGCCTATTTATATACAGTATGCATTTTGATCTACTACAGTTAGTGTTGAAGTGAACTGGCTGTGTAAACCATTATGGATTCGTATGGTGAATCTGAGGAAACGTTCAACAACTGTGATGAACTGAACTTAGTAATGGTTTCAATCATCAGAGATTACCCCGTTCTAATGGAGAAAAGTCAATTGCCAAGCGCTAAAGATCGAAAAGTCAATGCAATCAAGGAGGCTAAATCAAGAATTTCTACAAGAACTGGCAAAAACTTAGACGAAAAACAAATTTTGAAAAAACTCTCGAACATGAAGGCTAACGTTAAGAAAAAAACTGATCGTAAACAAACGGGGAACCGTAAAATAATTATGTGTCCGTGGGAGCAGCAGCTGTACGATATTCTCCAAGGTAATGAGAACCCAACCCTAACCAAGATGTCCTGCTCAGTCTCTGCCGGCTTCCAATCAACCCAATCCGTAACACAATGTGAATCCTCGTCTCAGGATGTTCCGCCCAAGTCAAGCTCTGCAACATTCAGGGTAAGTTTCCCTTTTTTTTAATAAAATCTCCGCCTGCATGCGATGGAAGAATATACCCGTTTTGAGACCTGGATCAAGACGCATTATTATTGCCATATAAGTGATATAACTGACGGTTACTCCTTTATGTTGTTTATTTAACCCTTTACTCCATACATCGGCCAAGAACGGTCAATGCATAGGTCTTATAAGATGATTATTTGCAGACATAGAGAATACAGTTTTTGAAATGTAACCACTGGAACGTCTGGATCGTTAAACTCGCCAGTCATTCCAGTTGTACATTTCCAAAAAACTAGTATTCTCTTGGGCTGCAAATTGACAAATTCTATGAGAAAATTGAAATGTTTTTGACAAAACCTCGTCACGAAATGGTTAAGTTGTGAGCCTG
Organism: Chaetoderma sp. LZ-2023a; assembly: GCA_034401795.1. NCBI lineage: Eukaryota > Metazoa > Mollusca > Caudofoveata > Chaetodermatida > Chaetodermatidae > Chaetoderma > Chaetoderma sp. LZ-2023a. The sequence goes on from CM067360.1 coordinate 118,623,634, forward strand.
AATTTACCAAATAAAGACTTAGATGCATTGAACATTTCAAATGTAGGAAACTCTTTCGTATCCAAAGCGCACGTGTAATAGTCTTACGAAATGTCCATTTGCATGCCAACAGATTCCAATAGGATGCCCATGATACTGTAGGAAATTCTAAAAACTGCCATTTGATAACTTGCAAAATACATTATCTATATTTAAGTCACAATTGTAATGACCAAATGTTATCCTAAAAGTGTTACATTTAGGACCATTCCTTATTTCAACTCAGTGCAAAGGATGGTACTTTTGATGCTTTCATATTTACCCTCGACCCCGCAGGTGGAAAATGGTATTGTATTTGGGTCTGTCTGTCTGTATATCTGCCCCTGCCTGCCTGCATGCATGCATGTATGTATGTATGTATGTATGTATGTATGTATGTATGTATGTATGTATGTATGTATGTATGTATGTATGTATGTATGTATGTATGTATGTATGCGCCCGTGCATGCATACCTTCAAGCATGCATGCGTAAGTGCGTACACGTGTGTCCATGCTTGTGTGTGTGTGTGTGTGTGCGTGAGTGTGTGTGAAGCCTGGCAAAGCGATATATCAGGAACTAGGCCTATTGATCTGTTTTAACTAATCACATTTTAACACAATTAAGAAGTTGGGCATGGAAATGCAATTGCAGAGTTTGGTCCTGAGCTGGCAAAGAAAACCCGGATCTGGATCGAATCGAATTCCGGATCAATGTATACACTAATGATCAGATTTGAGGGAAAGTGTAATGCAATTGCGTGTGCTGCGATCAGCTAGGCTGTTAAAAATATATAATTTTAAAAAGATAAATCTTGGAAATCCGAAATAAAGGTGACAAAAATGGGAGGTGTGAGTGTCTGCAATCGCCGAGTGTTCTTGTTTAAATATTGGATTATATCCATGATATTTGGATTAATGCTATTTTCATTATTATAAGACTTGTATTACCTTTTATTTTCCAGCGTCGCAGTGAACGGAATGAGCCAGGCAGTTCTGCAATGACACCACCCACAAGTCGCTCATCGACACCAGTGAATCTACAAGCTCCGAAGAAGAAACGTTTGTCTGCCGAGACTGAGGAAACCGAGAACCTATCAACGACAGAACTGCAGAGACTAGTGCTACTTGAGCAGCTAAAATACACCAGAGCGAAGATGCGACGCCTTGAGCAGCAAAACAGTCAGACAACTGAAGCGGCTGATCCACCTGTCGACATGGTCCACCTGACAGACATGGATAACTGGCGATATATGTCTCACTAGATGCAACGTAAAGTGGGCTTGGTTCGTTGCGACTTTCAAGATAACATTTCCTTTCAAGCAAAGTTTTTGTTCCGTAAAATGCTTAGCCAGACTGGTACTGCCAACTTCCATGTAGTAGCAGCTCTTGACACAGATTGCGTTAAGTGATATTACACATCGTGCGCAACATGTTAAAGAATAAAGAGTAAAGAAATTTCACTACATAATTTTTCTTTATAACAATATTAGAATTTAGTAGTTAGTTTGCTACACACGCCGGATGCGTTGTAAACCAGAATAATGCACTTCATTTATTTAGTCAGCGCGCCTGTCGAAAAGTATAGTGGTAATTTCTTGTCGTCTTTGCTGTCCTTGTAATAGAATGCGGCGAGCAGCCACATGGACTTGCTCATGTTGGTTCAAATCATCCTCATCCACCTCTTCATCACCTAAATCATCATTTGTGTCATTTAGAAATTTGGCGACGTTATGCAATACGAAGCATGCCATGATGCATTTCGGAATGTTCTCTAGTTTAAGACGAATGCCGTACCGCAGGATAGGAAACCGTCGTTTTAATTGACCAAATGACTGTTCAATGACCACGCGATTTCTAGCATGTATTCTGTTGAAATATCTCTCAGCTTGTGTGTTTGCCTCACTGTATGGTGTCATCATATATGGCGCTAACCCATAACCCGAATCACCTAGAAGAAATCCTTGTACATTCCCTGAAATCTTAGCATGTAGTTCGGATGTTTGAAATATTCGAGAGTCATGCACTGACCCCGGCCAGCCTACATCAACACTGGTGAATGTATACTTCTCATCACATGTCGCCTGAACATTAAACGAAGGAAAGTTTTTGCGATTTATGAAGTCATCTCCAAACTGTCCATGTGGCTTATCAATGCGTACATGAGTACAGTCGATGGCGCCGATTGTAAAAGGAAAACCAAGCTTATCCGCCCACCGTTGCTTTGCCAGGGTGATATCTGCATTAGAAAGTGGAAATTGTATCCACGTTGCGTGTTCAGATGATATGAAATCCAAAGTACTGGAAACATGTCTAGATACCGTTGGTTGTGTTATACCTATCACCTCCGCTACTGTAGTCTGATAACCAGGGTCTGCTAAATAATGCAGAGTTGTTTCCATACGCTGCACCGGTGACAGACATCCACCACGCCTCTCGGGATTTTCTGGTAGAAATGTTTGTGCCAGCCATTCAACATTTCTCTTGTCAAATCGAAATAACTTGCGGTAGGTCAAAGGAGATATCTCATCACGATTAATCCTACTCTTATATACCTTAGAATGTTCTCTTATATGCATAAACATGTTGCAAATAATTCAGAACGGAACCCTTAGCTAAATGTCAAGCTACTCTAGAGGAGCTTGCAAAACGGAAAGCACATGCTTGATGTCATAAGGAAATGGACAATTTTATGTATACGGTTTCAAGCAATTGATCTCAATTTAAGCTAATACTTATAAGTCACAGTTTTTGCTTTTCCTAATAAGCAAATGCTTGTTCTATGAAGCATTATCTATTTTTTATGTATATCTCTGGAAGAAAAAGCCTAGAAAAAGCTTATGCTATTTTTTATAAATTCGGCCCATTCTCTCTCCCCTTCTCCGCAGTCATGCTTATTTTATAACTAGCGGTATCTAGGCAAACAAATATAAAACAAGTTCTGAATATTCAAAGCGTATCAAAAACAATTTCTAAAGAACAATTCTAAAACAATTGCTATTACGTGTTACATATATTTATGCATTAACGTTAAATACAGATTATTACCGATTTCATTCTCTATACATGATGGTAACATGGTTACTGACATAAACTGAAAGCATGATGATTACTTTGAAAACAACCGGAATGAAAGTTGTTATGCCATAGGGAGCAGCGACTTTCAGTAAAATGATTTTCAAAATACTCAACAGGCCTCATGTCATAACCACGTGGAACCTGTTTGTGTCACTTCAGAATGAACACGGTTATGTTTGATTACTCTATTCCGCGGCTGTGGTAGTAGAAACATCCTACAGCTGCAATCAGTCCTTCTTCGCTTTAAACAGGTTAGCCGGCTTAAAAATCAATTTCTAGTACAGTGCACCGCAGAAGTAATCTATACTGTTGACAAAACAGAATAAAACGTACTGCCGAATACTTAGACCCCAATTGGACCGGAAGACAAGGCAGCAGCCTTCAATCGAATTATTCCCAAAACACCCAACAGAACATTGCTTACTAACATGTTTCTGTTTACATTTTTGATACGTTTTCTTAGTAGTACTTCTGAGCTGCACTGTATATAGGCATTATTATGAAAAGTTCATGAACTAAAAAATCTCCACAAACATGATATTTCTAACACGCTGGGCACTGGTGATTATGAAGCTATTGTGAATTCAACTATTGTTCTCAATGGGTATAGCCAGGAAAGGACACGCTTGACCGCACATGGTTTCTGCTATACTAACAGGGAGCGCTCTCGATATACGGTCGAATAGGCGGATTTTATGAGAAATATAGAATTCTACACATCGTTATATAGCCATATATATGATTGATTCGCTTTGATTTTTAACCGGTCACATACGCCACCCGCTTAAAAAACCATGACGCCCTCATGTCATAAATATTATAAAAATCACACTTAAAATCTTATATTTGTCTCATGGGTGAAACCTACCATGGCTACAATGCCGGTAAAAGAATGAACAAACACATTTCAGACGTAGCCCTTTAATGGTTAGACCGGCCAAAACTGGCCTCTGTTATGGTCTTGTGGAATGCAAATTGACAGACCAAGAGAACACACCCCTCGAAAGCTTACGACTGGAATGACTGGCTCGATAACCGAGCCACTCATTCCCGTGATAAATCCTAAAGAAAATACATTCCCGTGGCCAAGAAACAGACAGTTAAGCCCTCAATGACTAAATTTCTTCGAAAAATTAAAATATTTACTTATTGAATGTTCATTTGCAGGTCAAGAGAAGACTATTTTTGAAAATGTACCACTGTAATGACTGGCTCGCTTACCGGGCCAGTCATTTGAGTGGTAAAATTTCAAAAATAGTCTTCTCTTGGCCTGTAAATGGGCATTACTCAAAACAACTACCGAGGCCGGTTTTGGCCGGTTTCGTCACGATAGGGTTAAATAGGTCGATATTTAAACTTTCTTGATCAAATTTGACAACGAAAGCGTTAATTATCTTCTGTAACACAAATTTATGTGATGCTTTAGTCGTGTAGCTTCCTCTTTTGACTCTATCCAGCTATGTGGCGATCTCTGCTTATCGGCTTTATCTATTTTGCTTTCTTCAGCCAAATAGTCACGCACATCCTGTAATAGCGTACACTTCTCTTGCACTTTGTTCAATTCTGCAATCAGACTGTCTCTCCGCTCCCCAATCTCTCTGATAGGATTAGTTTTGATTTAGTTCATTACACTTGTTCCTTAAACGTTCGGTTTCTAAAGCCATTTCACTAATGTCAAATTTCACTTTTATGTGTTCCTGACTAAAGTTCTCTCGGAATTGTTCACACTCACGAAGCTGATTCAGTAGACTATTTTCTCGCTCTAATGCTGATAAAAGTTCCGTCGTATGAGAAATGTTATCTTCTTCTGTTCTCTCCATCACGGTGCCTAACTTACTTTCTAACCGGAATTCTCTGTCTTTAGCACAGATTCCTAGCTCAGGAGATGCCTGCTTGGTGTTAGAACACGGCAGCTCCTGTGCTAAGCTTTGTATTTCATCGATATAGCTACTAGATCTAAAATTACTATTAGTATTACCAGTGTCGGGTTTTAGCCCTTGTCTCCGATTTTGCAAGGACTTTGTCTTCTGCTTCCACTTGCCGAGATGAACGAAACATACATGTACCTATTGGCACACATAAAGGGGAAATGCCCGAAAATATGGCAAGACAAGCAGCGCACAAATCTTGCTATACAGTATGACAAATGATCACGCGTGAATGACTCACCACACCTATAGCACTCTCGGTTTAGATGCTGGTGATGGCACTCTGTATCCATGGTCGCTGCTAGTGATGGACTGTGTGCCATGACTGATGTTGATCATGCGAGCTATGATGTGGTTGGTGTCTATTGAAGAGTCTTCGTGATCTGCCGTTGACTCATCCTGGAGCATCCTTTTGTTTTAACGCAGTCATTATGAGGTACGGGATCTTCTCGTAGTCATACGACTACACGCTGACTCGACACAGCTGTAACGTTGGTTTGCCTATGCATCAGGATCTTTCATCTGGCTGGTGAGATAACACATACGCGTCTGTGTAGCTACGATACTGCTTTGTTGGTATACCACATTCCGCTGGGACACTGTCACTGGTTTGTTTGCGCAATTGGCCACAATCCACAGTTTGATATTCACGTCGTAGAGTAGGACCAACTATCCAAAACTACACGTGACCGTGCCTAACGCCAAACTCCAACCGACTGCCGTCCCATGTTCTATAGCAAACATGTGATGCCAATCCATGGTCACAAGCTTTGGTGACCAACAGTCTCACGTGATCCGTTAAACACATTCAATATATACAGTGCGTATTACTAGGTTAAATACAACATTAAAGCGTGGACACACTATATTCGACAATCCTCTTTCGTATTAGTCTAGGGTGTATATAATCTGTAGTAGTGTGTGTAAGTTAATGGTGGTGGTGTGTGTCACTGTCGATGTATGTGAGTTCACGTGTGTGTTTGTCTGTGGGCGTGGCCGGTTCGTGTATTCATGCATGCGATGTGACTGTCCTGTGCGCGCGTGCCTGGGTCCTCCGTGTGCTCCTCTGCGGGCGTGTGTGTATATCCATTTCTCTCCTGGAGTGTGTTGTATATATTCCATGCGTTATGTGTCTGTTTATGCATCGTGTGTTCAGTTGTGTGATTGTGTGTGTCTTTGTGCGCTGCTGAACTAATCTCCCGTCATCTGTACCATACAACATTGATAACGGAAATAAAGGTACATGGTGATGGATCGTAAAGAGCCACAGTGAGCGTCTTTCTCCAAGTTGGTGTCTTAATAATTATCTTTAACTGTTCTCTTTCGTGGATACAGGGCCAGTGACTCGTTATCAGAAATCGCGCTGAGACTAAATCGGTCCTTTTATGTGAAATATCTCGCTGGCTAAATCTGCGTTTGTGTCATATATGGGGAAGGGAAATGGCACGCCGACCAGGGTCTCTGCTCCTACTGAGCAGAACTGAAACGATAACTAAGCGGAAGTGAACTTTCCTATGAAGGCGGAAGTGAACTTTCCTATGAGGAGGTGTTTCAAATGACAAGGAATTGTGAGAAATTGACAGGCCGAAAAATGGCCGATAAAGCAGGCATTATAAGCAAGTAGAAAACATTGCATGGAATTCGGAGAGTCAAATGCTTGGAGCGTGCATAACGCGCATGCAGCTGAATTTGGTATCATCAAAACAATATTTATGTTTTTCAGTGCTCAAAGTATTGTTTCAGCCGTTTCATTTTCTGGTACCAATTGCTGATTCTGACTTATTGACGCTATGTTAATGAGAGCCAAGCAGGTGCCAAGAAGGAAAACAGAAGATATGAAATATAATTAAATATCTAATCATCATGTTGTTGAATTTGTTTGGCCTCTTTTAAAATTAATCCAGTCAAATTAGCTTCAGAATATTCCACAAGTGACAGTGTCGAAGCACGGGAAAGGGCAACCTTGTCCGCGCCTACTTCCCGTGCACGATTTTCCCTTTTTCAGTATTTTTTCGGCATCGCTAGAGTCAAGGCCAAATGCGAGCAAGGAGGGTTTGTCGCTGTTGTTGTTGTTGCTGGTGTTGTTGTTGTTGTTGTTGTTGTTGTTGTTGTTGTTATCGTCTCCATCGTCGTGGTCGTCGTCGTCGTCGTCGTCGTCGTTGTTGTTGTCGTTGGTGGTGGTGGTGGTGGTGTTGCCATTGTTGTTGGTGTTATCGTCGCCATCGTCGTCATCGCTGCTGTTTTTGTTTTTGTTGTTGTTGTTGTTGTTGTTGTTGTTGTTGTTGTTGTTGCTGCTGCTGTTTTTGTTTTTGTTGTTGTTGTTGTTGTTGTTGTTGTTGTTGTTGTTGTTGTTGTTCCTAATATATTTTTAATACAGCTTGCTCTACTGGAGGGATCTTCTCCAAATTTGGAGGGGCGCATGCCTGTGTGCGTACGTCCCCAATTATTAAGCTTGAGATGAGTTTTAAATAAATTAACTTCCCACATTCCATATGTCCCTTCAAGGGCGGGCAAAGACGTGAAATGATATACTTTTACAAATCACATCCACGTGGATCAGGAAATCGCATCTTGAAATCCTCCCATGTGCCCATGCTACCACAATACCAGCATTGAAAACAGTAGTGTCGGATATCCGTTTTCAAAGCCTCAAATTAAAATAGCACTTCTTTATACCGCCCACGCTCTGTTGAGGAGACATGTAACACCGCGTTAATAAATGATGGCAAAGCAAATCAGACATGCCTATTATACTAACCATTACACATGGCATGTATACTCAATGTATCCTTATCTAACCGATATGATATTTTAACGTCTGTAGATACAGTTGCTATGTCATCCTTACCACCGCAAAACATATATGGACTGAAAACTGATGTTCTTAGGGGAAAAATGTTTTTGTATCGTTTTACAAGAACATGACTTAGAAATGTATCTGTCAAAAATACCATTGAACGGTTAACGGGAACTCGTTCTCGTTACAGAGAAAGTAATTTCAATTTCAGTCGTAAATTTTAATAAATATTCCTCGCGTTGCCTATAAATTGGCATTACAGTGTGAGATGCCACGTAAGTGCTAACGCATTGCATTCTTTAGTATATAATACTCATCTTGTTGAAAGTTTTAGAACTAATTTGGCCGGAAGTTAGAGTCAAATTAGTTTTAAAATATTCAACGTCTTACCTGTACCGTTGCTTGTCCACCACAATGACAAACTATAGATGGCACGACTATGACTGGGCGTGTATAGAGAGGCAGCGACACTAAGTTGTTTCTGATTGGTTGAAAAGTAAATCACGACAGCCATGATATGGTGTAAAACTGTATCACCGTTTAGCTACTAAAGTCTGAATATAAAAAGCTTAAGATTACCCGCATAGGTTATGAGTGGCAGATTAAACCACCCGAATAGCTATCAAGAGATGAGGTTAATTATCTTTTAACCTGTTGTAAATAATAGTTGTGGTCATTTCCAGCTAAGCACCAATCATTTCTATGTAGGCTCTCTCTCTCTCTCTCCCGCACTTTGTACGAGTGTTTGAATCGATTTCAAACTTTGGAACCTGAATTCGTAGAATGTAAATTTTAATTATACTGTAAAGCGGTTGAATATTTCGAAACTACTTTGACTGCTCGGTGTGCTGCTGCCTATTGGTGTCTTTATTAAATTCATTAATGACATACGATTCATACCCTCCTGTTGGACTTTTAGATTTCCATTAATGAGCTGTGTTCCCTTCTGATTGTGATGCCATATAACTAGTGACACAAGTAATGATGACGTCAGATACGCGATTCGATTCTTCAATCAGGTTGCATGTGCATCTATGCAAATGGTGTGTGTCTCTAGTGATAGACTTTTAGATATTCTTTAAGAAGCCATGTTGCCCTCTGATTGCGACGTCATCTAACAAGCGACGCAATTTATGATGACACCAGCTACTCGATTCGATCCTTCAATTAGATTGAGTGTGGTCTATGCGAATGAGGAGTGTCACGGTCACCGGTGCCATTCAGCAGCTCCGTTATTGACTCCAAGAAAACAAAATCGACCGTTACCGCACTAGGAATATAAAAAAAGTCTATGAAAGCTATTTATCGGAAATATCATTAGATACCGTCTGAGGAAGAAGTGCCTGCACAATATAGATCAATTGACACTTAGTTGTCATTATGCCGCGCTCATCGCATCATGGACTGTTTTGAAGAATCAAATAGAGTTTGAGGAGTATGTAGAATATTGTACAGAGTACAGAGGGCTGTTGGTACAGATAGATTCAGCGCATGGCTTGGTGAAGAATGTATCTGCATTGGTTCCTACACTTGATAACGTATAATATGAAGGTACGCTAATTTTCGAAAGAGCGATGCTGCATTTTGTTATATAACTTGTTCGGCATTACGCCAATGTCATTAATCATCTAAGTGGCACACGCACACATACGCACGCACACACAACACATAACACACAACCCACAACACGCACGCACGCACGCACGCACGCACGCACGCACCCACGCACGCACGCACGCACGCACGCACGCACGCACGCACGCACCCACGCACGCAGGCATGCAGGCAGGCAGGCAGGCAGGCAGGCAGGCAGGCAGGCAGGCAGGCAGGCAGGCAGGCAGGCAGGCAGGCAGGCAGGCACGTGTACGCCCGCCAGCCCGCCCGCCCGCCCGCCCGCCCGCACACACGCACGCATGCACACACAACATACAACACACATGCACGCACGCACGCACGCACGCACGCACGCACTCACGCACGCACGCACGCACGCACGCACGCACGCACGCACGCACGCACGCACGCACGCACGCACGCACGCACGCACGCACGCTCGCAGGCAGGCAGGAAGGCAGGCAGGCAGGCAGGCAGGCAGGCAGGCAGGCAGGCAGGCAGGCAGGCAGGCAGGCAGGCAGGCAGGCGGGCATGCAGGCAGGCAGGCAGGCAGGCACGCAGGCACGCACGCACGCACGCACGCACGCACGCACGCACGCTCGCAGGCAGGCAGGAAGGCAGGCAGGCAGGAAGGCAGGCAGGCAGGCAGGCAGGCAGGCAGGCAGGCAGGCAGGCAGGCAGGCAGGCAGGCAGGCATACAGGCAGACAGGCAGGCGGGCAGGCAGGCAGGCAGGCAGGCAGGCAGGCAGGCAGGCAGGCAGGCATGCAGGCAGACAGGCAGGCAGGCAGGCAGGCAGGCATGCAGGCAGGCAGGCAGACAGGCAGCAGGCAGGCAGGCAGGCAGGCAGGCAGGCAGGCAGGCAGGCAGGCAGGCAGGCAGGCAGGCAGGCAGGCAGGCTGGATGGATGGATGGCTGGCTGGATGGCAAGCAGGTAGGCAGGCATACAGGCAGGCAGGCAATCACGTAGGCAGGCAGTCAGGCAAACATTCATACACGCAGATATGCATGCAGGCAGGCAGGCATACAGGCATGCAGGCAGGCAGGCATGTAGGCAGGCAGGCAGGCAGGCAGGCAGGCAGGCAGGCAGGCAGGCAGGCAGGCAGGCAGGCAGGCAGGCAGGCAGGCAGGCAGGCAGGCAGGCAGTCTGGCAAACATACCCGCACGCCCGCCCACCCGCATGCCCGTCCCACGCACGCACGCACGCACGCACGCACGCACGCACGCACGCACGCACGCACGCACGCACGCACGCAGGCACGCACGCACGCACGCACGCACGCACGCACGTACGCACGCACGCACGCACGCACGCAAACACACACACACATACATACATATATATATATATATATATATATATATATATATATATATATATATATATATATATATATATATACCTTTCCATTCACCCACCCACTCACTCCCCAACCCACCCACCCACCCACTCCCACACCCCTGAGCTTACCTGCGGAGATTTTTTTGAAATTGATAGTCAGAGTGTTCAGAGATCGATCGATCCCAACACGAGCGAGGTGTGGGTGGAGCTTAGCTAGAGATGGCCGGTCTTAGCTAAGAAAACTGAAAGGACCATTGAGATACATTTCACAGACAGATTGAGCTACACCTTATCAGCACCAGTAACAGTTGGGACCCAGCCTTGGGTATACACATCGATGTTGGCAGCTATTCTGGTAAGCTGTAGCATATTTTGAGGCGGCCGTTGCTGCTTATCGCCACACCGGCTCTCCGTCAAATTAGTTTCGAAAATTTCGAAATATTAAACATAATACGTATTATATTGTAAATTCATCGGTGGCACATTATACACACCCTTTCGTGATGGCCCATTGCAACTTTGTGATGGACTGGCGTCTCTGTGTTTGTGACGTCAGCTAACACGTGATGAAAAAGACGATTACGCCATATACGCGTAACAGATCAGTTCTTTCCATGACGTTATAGTTTTCGCTTTAAAACGCATGCAGCACTTGGCAACCTGAGGCATGCTGGTGCATACCCATTCAAAGATATCGCTACTGTGAAAACGTGCCCACTCACAGCTACTGATTGATTCGCTCTTTGACTTTAGTACCTGACTTGAATAAGTAAATGGACATCCAACAGGAGGCGACCGTCTCCTATATTTATTACTAACACACGGCCAAGCCTATAGGTACAAAGACGTGTACCATACCACCCTTTGGCGATAATGACATCGTAGTATTTGATGTAATGACAAGACGAGCGATCCTGCAGCAACCACCAGGAAAGATACTACTTCAACCAGATCTCATCAAACTACATAATTACGTTTCAGTCTGATTGTGACGTCATCTAACTAATGACGCAATTGATGATGACCTCAGCTACTTGAGCCGATCCTGCAATTAGATTGCATGTGGATCTATGCAAACAAGGAGTGTCACGGCCACCGCCAACAATCAGCAGCTCCGTTATCGAACTCCAAGCGAACCACACCTACCGCTACAGAAGACAGAAGATAAAAAATCCATGGAACCAATTTGTCTGGAATAGCATTAGATGCCGTTCCGTTCAAGAAGTGCCTATTTAGATCAATTGGCACTTAGTTGTCATTATACCACGCTCAACGTTTCCTGGGCTATTTTGAATGATCAAATAGAGCTCGATGGTTATGTAGAATGTTTTACAGAGAACGGACAGCTTTTTGTACATATCGATTTAGTATTGGTGAAGAATTATCTGCAGCCCCATCATGGTAGATTAGTCCGTCATTGAGGTGTTCAGTCAATCAGGCAAGCCAGTCTCATATTTAGTCAGTCGGTAGTTCGGTCAGACGGTCGGTCGGTCGGTCGGTCAGCCGGTCGGTTCGTTATCTGGTTAGTTCATCAGTTAGTTGGTCAGTATGCCAATCAGTCAGTGATTCGGGCAGTTGGTTGATCGGCCATATTGTCAGTCACTCAATCGTTTGGTCTGGTGCATGGTCCACCAGTTGGTCAGTCAAACGGTTAGTTGATAGGAACACCTTTCTGACACTTCTGCCCAAGCAAACCATAGTGAAACTATTCATTCTACTGATTTTATCACGCAATCACAGGATATCAATTGCAAGGCAGTTATTGTCAAGCAGTTGTGAAAATTGAATCTAATTTGCCCGGTTACCATTTCTGTCGCGGGTAACAGGTGTTTCCATAGCAAAATCTATTTTGAAATTACATTTTCCCGTCATCTCTAGACGCAAGAGTATATGCGATCATGGCGTGCTTGTCGTTAGTGTTGTTGTCGTTGATGTTGTTGTTGTTGTTGTTGTTGGCACACTGCTCAACTGGTCATGGCGTGTTGCTAAATAGGTGTAAAAATCACGCATTTGCGGGCTCGGCGTGTTGATCTTTGCGTTGCCACCCGGAATTCTCTTCGGCGAAGTCAAAGCTGTAGGCCGAAACCCCTGTTGGTGGTGCTATCATAGTCGAAGTGCGGACATCATCAGGCAAGATGGCGTGTTCTCAGGTTGTCAAAAGCGATCTAACTTCATATCGTAATAGTTATTCAAGGTATCTAACACACCACCCGTGAACTATACATAGAGTATTAAGCTTGGTATCACGCTACTAAAGAAAGATATTCAGGTTTTAGTAGCTAAATGTTGATCCATTTCTACAGCCTATGATGGCTGTCATGTTTTACTTTTCAATCAATCAGGGAAAACACTAGCTTATCTGCCTCGGTCTATGCGCTTAGTCATAGCGGTTCCACAAATAGTTTGATACTGTGATATAAAAGCAACCATACGGGTAAGCTGATGAATATTTTGAAACTAATTTTACTTGAAGTTGTTGCTGGCATAGGCGGCAACAACTTCTAGTCAAATTAGTTTCAAATTATTCAACAAGATGATTTTTACATAACAAAAAATCTAATGTAGTTGCACTTTCATGACATCACGCACTATCGCTTAAGTAGACACAATGTCGGCGATTATTGTTCAAAATATACGCGATATTACAAAGCAGATAATTGCGATACAGAAATAAGAATGTGACAGGATATGAATTATCTGGAATCAATAAGCCACAATCTGTTGTTGCAGTATAACATTTGAGATGAGATTAGCATCGCTTTAAGGAAAGTGTGCTGAAACGATCAGACTTGACCCAAAGCGGATAACAAAACGTGTTTTCCCGTTCCCCCTTAAGACTGGTACGATTTGTACACACACACACACATCCCTTTAATCACGCTCAACATTATGTGTGTTCTATGTGCACACAGTGCTCCTAAGAGGCATACTGATACTGCCCATGTCAGATCTACAGCCAATCAGAAAGCTTCGATTATGTATAACGGCATGTGAGCTCAATAGTTGTAACTACTACAAGCATGCAGTAAAGATGATGTCGTCGCCATTGGATTTTATGCATGACAGCTGAGTGATGGCACATGCTATAATTATAACATTTAAAACGGTATATAAGTGTAATGTGCTATTAAGATTAATACCTATAATGGGCAATATTCGGAGTCGGCTTCTTTAATTTGTTGCTGAATAAGTGTATGTAGAAATTGGGATGTGAAATCGTGTCGATCATACATAGTGGTGAAGTTCGTGGAGATTGGAGAAGATTTTATTCTTTAGTTTTCCTATATACTTTTTTTCTATTCTCACTATTTGCAAAGTTTTGATTTGCTTCTAAATTCTTGTATTTTCATACCATATATAATATGTAACATATACTTATAATATTGAGATGTTTGTGTTTCCGATCTGGTTGTTACTTCAGTAATTAATCAAATGGATACCCCTTTGCGATTCTGCATAATATTGCCATTTTTTCGCAACGGGTATGTATGAGAATAAACGGATGTAAATATGCATTATTCATGATGCTTGGGAAGTAACATAAGGGTATTCAGATCGTGTTCTTCCTTGTAAGCTTTACCAATAAATATAATGTACTTAACGTCATCGCCCTATCATTGTAAGCTGATCTCTAGATACCAGTTATTTGTTTGCGGCGTTGGTGTGGTGAAAGCGTTTGCTATACTGCTAGGCGCTCTCGCCGGTTGTGGGTTCGATTCCCTGGCAATGCCAAAATACCGTAACGCCACGACTACTTGTATAACCATGTATTTATAGAACACATTCAGTGACAGTTTTGTGACAGTATACCTATATGTTATGCGATAATACAACATTTGCTGTATGCACGCCCCCAGAGTAGGCGTACCGGCAAGGACAGGGGTGGGTGGGTGGGGGTTTGGGTTGGCGGGGGTGGTGATTAGACTGGACATAGGATGCAAGAACCGCCTTCCCCCGGCACTTGAGAATCTTCTGGCCTACTCTGAGCATTACAGGGCAATATTTTTTCGAATACAATACAGTTTTCGTGAATATTGTAAATTTGGTCAATGCAATTTCAGTTTTCCCACAGAATAGTTCCATATTTTAGTGAGTCGAGCCAGTCGTTGTAGTGATACATTTTCAAAAATATTCTTTTCTTCGTCTGCGATGATCAATAGTCATTTATCCCGACCACTATGTACAGAGGCCGGTTTTGGTCGGCTTGCCTATCAAAGGGTTACAATAATTATGATAATTATCGCCCAACTGGACGAGATATACATAAGTACGGTACCATGTGGGATTTGTCAGCACACTCGGTCAACTTGATCTGATCACGTTATCAATCTAGACTGGCATTGCATTCGGGGACTTTGACCTTACCATGACGTCATATCCGCAATAGGTATTGCCTTCGACGACCTTGCGCATACCATGACGTCATATACCGCAATGGCATGTTTTAGTTCAGAAATCAATGGTGCGAAACATCGAGTAGGCCTACAGAAGCAAAAATCACACCAGCGCTGTGTCGGCAGATATGAGATAACTATCATATAGACTAATAGGGCTGGCTCGTGCTCTTTGGTCGAGGGTCGTTTGTCGAGGGCTGTTGGTCGTGGGTTGGGGTTCGAGGGGTTGAAGGGACGTAGTAGATATCCGACTGACTGTCGTGCTATTTAATATGTGGACCAGTGGTATCTACAATTATATAGGCGTACACATAACCACCCACCCCACTCTAAGCCACAAAACGCCACGGAAACAACAAAATCCCATACACAACAATAACAACAGCAACAACAACCGGGACGGGGTGTAACTCCCAGAGTTTGGGTATATCACTCGACTATTTGGTCATGGGGTGGTGTAAGGGGGATGAGGGGTGGAGTGAGGTGGATATGGTGACCTATTGTATCACATGGGCAATGTCAGTAGTTCGACAGTCCAGTGGTCCGACAACCCAGTAGTCCGACAGCCCATACGTGTGGCAGATCAATAGTCCGACAGCCGAGTAGTCCGACAGCTCGATAGTCCAATATGGTAGTCAATTTCCCACCCACTAGTCTGACAATAGTAATTTAATCGTCAATAAAGTGGTTCACATTAGCCGATATATTACTGTAGCAGGGTATTCAATGCTGTCTATAGGACTAGTGCATGCACGTGAGCGCATGCACGACGCACGCGCACACACACTCCATCCACCCATGCGCCCATCTGTCCGTCCAGCCATAAGTATGTCCATCAATCCGCTCTCTCATCCACCCTTCTATCAGTTCTCAGTCCACGTTGGTAAAGAAAAGCAGTTTATTTAGTCGCATTTGATTTGGAATATAAATCATCTTTTGTTGTGTGATATTTACACCTAAGATGCTATATTGTCCTCTGATAATAAGGGGTTGCTGATGAAGTTGACATAGCTTATGACAGTTGAAAGAATACTCAAACAAGTGTTTTTAAATGATGTGTTTTACATGTGGATGCATGTGGATGCATACAGGCAAAACTATCTTGACAGTTTGAAGTGCTTAAGTTTACCAACGATTGTTTGCTGTTTCTGTACATTTTTCCTCATTTAAAACGTTCTTTAATAACTCTTGTGTAACAACGAATTTAAGAGACATTCTAAAATATGGAGTACCTGTATTTAGCACAATACACGAGGCGCCAAGCGTCTGCATCGCTCACATAGAATATCTATCTGTCATTATGATGTTAGCGAAATTTTCGGAAGATCCAAAATGGCCTCCGAAAAAAATACAACTAGCACCATATGGTCCTACCGTCCAAGTTTAGATGGAATCAGCCAAGCGGCATTGCATGTGGCAAGACGCTGGATTACATGCTCTTCTGGCAAAATCTGGTATTGTTAATCTTCCAACTGATCTACTCATTGGAGGATACAACATGACCTCCAAACAAATTGACCAATGAGCTGTGTTTAAACAACCAGATCAATTAATTAGATTCTGTAATAACGGCTAACCGAAAGGAAGATCTCCGGAAAATGTTGACTGAATATAATAGTTACAGTATAACTTAAAAATAAATCTTTATAGAACTGAGATAGTCGTTTTCGGACATGCACACAGATTAACACAAACATTCGATGTTATGCTTAAAAATATACAAATTGAAAGTAGTGATGGCTATAAATATCTAGGAATTATGTTTTCAAAAATAAAAAAATACGGCGAGGCAATTAAGCACCTTACACAACAAGGCCGAAAAGCAATGCATTGCCTGTATCGCCGCACTTCCAAATTAAGTCTACTGAGTGGCTGCCAACTTAAATTATTCGATGCAATGATAGCCCCAATGGCATTGTATGTGAACGAAATATGGGGGTTTGAAAAATATCAGTAATTTGAGCAAGTCCACCTATAATTTATAAGTTATGTGCGCAAAGTGAAACGTACAACACCATCTGCAATGGTCTATGGTGAACTGGGAAGGTGTCCTTTACAAATAAACGTACAATGCAGAATGTTGCATTTCTGGACAGGACTTCTAACTGGTAAACATGATAAATTATCATATCAAATATACAAATATATGCATACACAGTACACGGATGAGGGGTTTCAATACAAATGGATTAAGTATGTCGAATCAATCTTAAATAACGCAGGGTAAAGTTACTTACCGACCTCACAACAAATCATGGAACAAAGAAGTACAATATATAATATAACACAACGTGGCAAGCCTCATTAAGTAATGTATCTATGGGCAAAACATATAGAATATTTAAATCAGAAATCTGTTTAGAGCCATATTTATTAAAATCAAATGAAGCTAGTAGAAGAACTCTTACGAAACTTAAGACTGCCATTCACCGCTTACCAATTGAAACAGATCGCTGAACAGGAATACCAAAACTCAACAGAACATGTCCCTTATGCAATAATAATGAAAGTGGTGACAAATACCATGACTTGTTTCTATGTCCATTCTTTGAAGTATCCCGTACCGTATTCATACCTGATTATTAACCCTAACCCTAATATGACCAAACTACTATAAATTTGAAAAGCTATTGTCTGTCGACTCCCAACTTGACATTGCAAAGAACACTATGCCAATTTGGTGCAAAGGTTATAGCGAACTTTCTCATTGTGTATGCATAGGTGTGCTATACAATGAGACCATAGACACTAGTCGCAATAGTTATGACACTCTAAAATGTGTACTTATCCCTGACCTAGTACTGAACAACAGCAACAATCACGATGACGGCGATGACAACGATGACGACGACTGCTATTACTACTACTACTACTACTACTACTACTACTACTACTACTACTACTACTACTACTACTACTACTACTACTACTACTACTACTACTACTACTACTACTACTACTACCACTACTACTACTACTACTACTACTACTACTACTACTACTACTCCTACTACTACTACTACTACTACTACTACTACTACTACTACTACTACTACTACTGAATTGATAACCTACAATCATTATATTATTTAAATCACATAGCATTGGAAAACGCATTCAATTGCCGAAACATTAATGCGTTATTCTTTAAATTTGTGTGACGTTTTCACTGAGTTGTTTGCGTAAATAAAATACACCATTCGACTTAGCTTCATTAAATCAAGTGAACAATAGGGGATATTTTTAAATTGCAATCAACTGTATTAAATTTTACAAAACTATAAAAACTATTACAAAAATGTATGGAAAATTGACTGGCTTTCGAATGATGTGCGACTTCAATAATATTGATGTAGGATGTAATGACAGCGTCGTCATCACAACTCCATAATGCTTGAAATGCAGGCATATATGTGAAGTTATATTGCGAATTTGGTTCGAATCGATTTAGTAAGACACGAGTTATTGCTTGGAAAACATCAAATTAACGTTTATACTTTTCAAAGCGTGACAACTCCGGGTAAATTTGATGTAAATTATTGGAATTCAAACTTATCCTAACCGTATTCACATTACTCAGAAGTATGCCGAAGCACGTTCAACCCGGTGCCGGCAAACTCAAATTAATATCTGGAAATGGATAATTCTTCGAATTTCATACATTTACGGGCAAATAAAGCCAGAGAATTTGACGCACATTTACGGAATTCGAACTTGGTCTTAGTATTCGTACTACTAAGCAGTATGCCGAATCTGGTTAAAATGGGTGCAAGCAAATACAAGAATTGTCCGAAAACATATCTTTTCAAATTTCATACTTTCAAAAATGTTTATATGATACCATGACACATTACAAATATGATATGATGCTTGAAGTAACCTATATATATATATATATAGGTGTGTCACTGTTAGTATATATGTGTGTGTGTGTGTGTGTGTGCGTGCGTGCGTGCGTGCGTGCGTGCGTGCGTGCGTGCGTGCATGCGTGCATGCGTGCGTGCGTGCGTGGTGTGTGTGTGTCTGTGTGTGTGTGTGTGTGTGTGTGTGTGTGTGTGTGTGTGTGTGTGTGTGTGGGTGTGGGTGTGTGTGTGTGTGTGTGTGTGTGGGTGTGGGTGTGTGTGTGTGTGTGTGTGTATTAATACAAGCTGAAAGTGGTTGCTAAATAACTGATCAGTATAGTGAATTTATAATAGCCGAAAAGTCCGAGTGGTACCACTTACTGAATCTATGCGACTGGTAGGAGGCATCCATCATCTGGCGAAGACGATCACCCTGCCAATGGAGAAGCGCATCTTCATGGCAATTTCCGGAGCAGACGCGATCCGAACGTCGGCGAGTTGTCGATGGTTGGCACATCATGTTCGTAGTAGAGAATTTCCCCCACTCACGCCCGGACATCTCCTGCGGATCGGCACACTCTCGGAGAATGGTGGAATATTTACAAGATCATATCATACCGATACGGCCATTATATCAAGGCCTCAGTTTAGCACATTAACAACATACCGCACAACGCGATTAAATGAACTTCAATCTTCTACGAACAAATGCACATTGTGATTCCTCGGATTATTGTTGAAAGACTAACATTGCGCCTCTACCCTCGGTATCATCACCGTGACTTGCCGACTAGCATGTTAGTCCACTTGCTGATTGTTCAGGAATGTCAATGTTCGTGTTGCCGATTGTATATAAACTGCTCACTGAACTGTTAAATGTCCGAGTGCTGTCACCGTGACACAATCGGGTATTTCGCAAGAGTGGGTTGTGGTGGAGAAATATATGGAAGATACATTATACATTTGAATTAATAAACACTTCCTGCATCATGAGCCATTATTGACTACAACCCAAATTCCAATCTAAAACGTAACCACTTGTTATCATAATAATACACGAGTGACGCCACACAATGAATCTGCGAGAAATCAGTCAACTAACGCCAAAAATCGTTGCAATGCGCAGTTGCAACAACTTCTAGCAACATCATCTAAAGAAACCAGGCACATTCCAAGACGCCACCATCTTAACCAGAATCTCAAAACAGGCCATACAAAATAAGAGGACTAAGAATGCCCGGATAACTGCTAATTGTTATGCAACTCTGGAACTTAACAACAGCTGTACGTCTAATATAACTGGTTATGCGCCACCGACTCATCCAACGAACACATTCCCATACTAAATGTGGTCAGCTACCCGTGTTAGGCTGCCTAGTACTTACAACATACCTTGATCCAGCTGCGCCGTCAAACTCCACAGATATCAATTGCTTGAAACGCAACATGTAAACACTGAATAAGAAAAATGTCCCTTCTACCTTTAAGGAGAACCGAAATCGAGTTCTATGAACTGTTGCAAAACTCGCAATCTGATTGAATTGAAAGTTGATACAGCTAACAAAACTCGATCCATTATTTACCAATGCAGCAGATTGCTACACCACATTTGGAGACTGCCATCCTACGCAGTCAGTTCGAAAATACCTCAAATGTATGGAGCACCTATTCAATACGCCAGTAACTGTAGCGAAGCAGAGTATCTACAATGGTTAATAGCCGCAATAGAACATGTTCCTGTGCACACATGATACCGTATTAGCCAACGTAGCAAATCTGCAACACTTGTTGATATATGGTTAATACGACTCTGATAGTTTTCTAATCTTCATCCTATGACGTCATCATACCATCGTACTGCTCAAATGTAAAACCAATCCTCAAAAAGGAGATCGTAGTAAAGCTGCAAATTACCGCCAGTTTTCACTAACATCCACCGGCTGCAAACTATTAGAGCACATCAGTCAGAAGTGGAATCAGCGATCACCTCAACAAACAGAACATACTTGCTGATGCCCAGCATGGATTCCATAAAACCCGATCATGCGAAACACAGTTGATACTGACAGTTGATTACCTTGCTCAACTATTGATTCTGGAGGCCAAACTGGCATCACACTGCTCGGCTTCGCGAAAGCCTTCGACACAGTCCGCCACCAACGTCTTCTCGTCAAACTCAGGTGCTACAGAATCAGAGGACAAACAGCCATGTGAGTAGAAAACCTCCTTAAGTAGATAACACAACAGGTAGTAGTAGAAGATCAACTGTCTTCAGTTGGAAAGGTAACATCAAGCATACCACAAGGATCAGTCTTGAGTCCAACACTGTTCCGTATCTACATAAATGATAGCTGTGATGGAATCAACTCCACCGTGCGCCTGTTTGCTGGTGATATGATACTGTACAAGGAAGTAAATGCTCAGACAGACTCCGCCGCTTACAATAAGTTCTCGATACAAATGGAAGAAAGACAAGCAAATGGAATTTATGGTATACAAGTGAAACAACTTAACCGTCACAAATCTTAGGACGCCAATCAAGACAGAACACCAAGTGCATGGCCACACCTTGGAACCTTGAGTGACGATAAGTACCTCGGCCTGACATTTGCAAATGACCTCAAGTGGAAAAAACTAATCCATCACAGCTAAAGCCAACCAGACAAGTGCCTTTGTATACAGGAACGTAATGGCTTGCAGAGCCAAAATACAGACACTGTGCTCCAAGGGACGTTCAAGTTCCAGCTCAGAATATGCATCCACTGTATGGAGTTCTCATCACAATAAATCCATACAATATGTTGAGATGGTACAGCGATGATCCGCACGCAGAATATCTTCATTGAATTCTTCGTGAATTTCAGCCAGACTTAAAGTATCGCAGCTCTCGTTGAACAACTAGGACTTGAACTACTCCAAGGGCGTAGAGACCAAGCCACGGCTATCATGGTGTACACAATCATAAATAGCCTTGTTGAGGTCCATCCTGGCGCCAACCCGATCATCCAGTGCTATAGTCAAAGTAGAATACATCACAGACTAATGGTACCATATTCCAGAACGGACACCACGCTTCACTCCTTCTTAACAGCAGCAATCCGACTCTCGAACAGCCTTCCCCGCAATGCAGCCACAGCGGTCGAGAGCATCAACACATGTCTTAAGGAATGGAGCTCCTAACCAGTACATACCATATGCCAACAGCGTTTAATTTGTAACTGTAAATAACTGATTTTAATAACGTGTCCAAATGTGTTATCCAACTTTGTACATCGCAACCATTGTGGAATGATATCAAAATTGTTGGCGAGAGTTGACAGACATACCATCCAACCGACCGACCGACCGATTGACCGACTGGCCAGCTGACTGACCCATCAACCAACTGACACACTGATCGACCCACCAACCGACCAAACGAGCGTCCGACCGACCGACTGACCAACCGACCGACCGACCGACTGGACACACAAACAGACAGACAGACAGACATCATGACAGACAGACATACATACATACATACAGACAGACAGACAGACAGACAGACAGACAGACATACATACATACATACAGACAGACAGACAGACAGACAGACGGACGGACGGACGGACGGACGGACGGACGGACGGACGGACGGGCGGGCGGGCGGACGGACGGGCGGACGGGCGGACGGACGGGCGGACAGGCGGACAGGCGGACAGGCGGACAG
Organism: Chaetoderma sp. LZ-2023a; assembly: GCA_034401795.1. NCBI lineage: Eukaryota > Metazoa > Mollusca > Caudofoveata > Chaetodermatida > Chaetodermatidae > Chaetoderma > Chaetoderma sp. LZ-2023a. The sequence continues at coordinate 118,646,354 of CM067360.1, forward strand.
GCGGACAGGCAGACAGGCAGACAGGCAGACAGACAGACAGCCAGACAGACAGACAGACTTATACGAATTATAAGAATTGCTGCAACGACAACAACGAGGACGACGAGAAGAATAATGATTATAATAGAGATAATAATGGTAGTAATACTAATAATAATAAATGAAATATAATACTATTAGAGGTGCCGTAATCACGGAGGCAGCGGCGAATGGGGAGGGGCAGCGGGGGCAGCTGTGCCCTTTACCCATTTCTATAAGTACACAGTTCAACTTTAGTTTTGAACTTAAAAAAGGAATATTCAGAGCAGACGGAGCAGTTGTATTATATCAGCTGTAGCGTGTTTTTGGCATTCCCTCCATAAAAGTAATATGGGCCTGCGTTGAGGCCGGATATATCTTATGTCACAGACTGATGATGACTCGTAACTGATCGGACTTAGCGAGGAATCAAATCATCAATGTACCCACATTAATGTAGTGGCAGTTACATGTGACATACTGACTAATTTATTATCTGAAGACAGTTCACGGATCTTTGCAAGTAAAGGTAAGATACAAATTGAAGATTTTGTGATCCTCGGGGTTCGATGATAACGTCTTCTTCTTCGGTAGTGAGTCCCGCTTAGTTACCGGTAACCAGATACTGTTGCTTCGACACCAGCTATCGGTAACGGAGAAGGAGTAAGGCAGTCTGGCTCGCCTCGTCTGACAGATGGTAGGTGACGATATTTAATGTTGACTGCTGGGCCTATCTGACGTGATGTTCCTCAGGTAAGGACTGGAGGTTTCCTCCAGCTCAAGCCTAGGTTCCTAATCTAATACACTTAATCAACGCCGAACTTACATATACGTAAGTTTAAACTTTTATTTTACAAATATACAAGGTTTTCAAAGCAAGGAGCAAAATAGCTCACAAATCAAACTAGGTACAATCGATGTACAATACTAATCAGCGACTAATCTAATTCTAAGTTAAATACCACAGAGCTTCGTTATGCTAAGCAATAGCTCACAGTGCTGAACGTCAGCGTGACGTTCAGGGTTCACGGTGGTGAATTGAATAAATATAAGTCTGAAATTCTGACTTATACACAATTTATCTTGGCATCCCAGCCAAGTTCTATATCTATTATAATAATTAGATTCTTCCTGAATCCGTTAAATGACTCTTCTAGGTATGCTAAAACCTTTCATTTCTCGAACGACAGGCTATCAACAAATTACGTAGAAATCAGAATATTATTATAAAACCAGCCGATAAAGGTTCAGCAACTGTGATTATGTCTAGAGAAAACTACATCCGCGAGGCCGAAAGGCAGTTAACTAACACCAGGCATTACAGAAAACTTGATACTTTAATTTGGCCTCAAAGTCGACAAAATTTCATTGAAATACTTAATTCATTGCATACAGATAAGTACATCGATAAGAAACAGCTAAAGTATCTGCTAGGTGAGAATAATCCACAAAATCGGACATTTTATATCTTGCCTAAAATCCATAAACCTATCAGCACCTGGTTAGATCCATTGACACCACCTGGACGACCCATCATTTCAGACTGTGGCAGTGAGTCTTATGGCATTTCAGAATATATTGATTACTATTTAAAGCGCATTGCTAATAGACACAAGAGCTTTCTCAAGAACACAGAACACTTTCATTCAAAGTTATCCAAAGTGTCAGTTCCGAAAAATGCATATTTAGTCACATTAGACATAGATGCTATGTATAGAATATATAGATACTGATGCTGGAGTCAATGCTATTAAGAATTCTTTTGTCAAATTTCCTGATCCAGATCGACCAGACACGGAAATTCTAAAATTATTAGAGCGAAGTCGTAAAGGAAACGATTTCCAATTTAATGGTGAAAATTACCTTCAAATCTGTGGATGCGCAATGGGTAAACGATTCAGCCCAAATTTTGCCACGATTTATGTTGCGGAGTGGGAAGAGGACGCACTGAACAAATCAACCAAAAAGGCTCTTCTTTACATCAGATATCTAGATGACATCTTCATAGTTTGGCAACATTCAGAAGAAGACTTTTGGGAATTTTTTCGCATTTTAAATAACCAAGATTCAAACATCAAGCTGAAAGCTACTATTAGTGGAACATCGGTTGACTTTTTAGATGTCACGATCTATAAGGGTCCTCAATTTGATTCCTCTGGAAAATTAGAATATAAAGTATTCTTTAAGCCAACAGACTCACATCAGCTGCTTCACAAAAAATCATTTCATCCTCCACACACATTTAAAGGTTTGATCAAATCGCAAATCATATGATTTTTTCGAAACTCTAGCAACAGGCAAAATCTGAATAGTGCATGCTCTACTCTGTTTGATGCTTTGAAAGCACGAGGCTATTCAGCCCGTTTTCTTCGAAAAATTAAAGCAGAGACCATCAATGAGCTTGAAAATCTAAAACCTCATAGCAGACCCTAGTTTGAACCTGTCCAAATTAAACACAATAAACCAATCATGTGCGATGGATCAGTTTCTAAATGCGACAAAAATAGATGCAAAGTAAACAACTATATTGTAAACCAACAAACATTCCTGAGCTTTCAAACTAAAAATGAATATCATATCCGAACTAATATGCATTGTGATTCTGAGAATGTAGTCTATTTGATCAATTGTGCCATTTGCCAGAACCAGTATGTTGGTGAAACAAAAAATGCATTTAGAGTGCGTGCTAGACGCCACGTTTCTGATATTAACACCTCAGCAGATACGCCAACTGCTCAACATTTCCAACTTCCTGATCATTCAGTTGAACATCATTTTGAAATCATGCCAATAGAACAGATTCCGACCTTCGATAGTGAGGAAGAAACGAGTTCGTTTCGCAAAATCCGAGAGGGCCGATGGATTAGAACACTCCAAACAAAAGCACCATTTGGAATAAATGTAGATTCGGGAATATCACAAAAGAACAACATTATCCCATTTCAACTCATATACAATAGACGTAATGTTGAATTAGCGAAAACCATGAAAGACGAATATTCACAGTTGCAATCTAAATTAAAGGAACCGATCAAAGCACGACCAGTAATAGCTTACAATAGAAATCCAAACCTGAAAGATTTGCTAGTAAGATCAAAGTCAGACCTTATAGTTCCTGATAACAATGACATGGTTTCATCCCTCCCTACCTATTCTTAAATAAATCTAATCCCAACCAAAATCAATGGTGGGGCAACATGAAATCATATCCGTAGGACATCTTTTAATTATGTGTCTGCAAAAGTGTGTGTGCGTGCGTGCGTGTGTGTATGTGTGCGTGCGTGTGTTCGTTCGTTCGTTCGTTCGTTCGTTCATGCGTTCGTTTGTTCGTGCGTCCGGGCGTTTGTTCGTATGTGTGTATGTGTGTGGGTGTGTGCTCGTACATCCGTACGTGTGTGCATCTATACTTGCTTGGGTGTATGTGTGCGTGTGTATGTGGCTGTGGGTGCATTAATTCGTGAGTACATTAGTGCCTTGGTGTGTGCGTGCATGCATTCGTGCGTCCGTTCGTGCATGCGTTCATGCATGCATTTTTGCGTGCATTCGTGCATGTATTACTGTGTGCATGTATTATTGCATGCATTCGTGCATTCGTTCAGATGTATGCGTGCGTGCGTGCGTGCGTGCGTGCGTGCGTGCGTGCGTGCGTGCTTGCGTGCGTGCGTATGTACGTGTGTATGTGTGTGCATTCGTGTGTGTGAGTTCTCTATAATGTAGGATCAATCCCAGCCTTTACCTGTTAAAGCGACCTACTGATTAATTCACTTTACCCCAACTAATCTCAAGGGGGGACCACTCTAAGTAAATCTAAACTTGGTCTCGATAGGACAAATTTAGGCAAAGAAATTTTTAATTAAATTCCTGTGCCAATGCGGTTTTTTTCAATGTAAAGACAGACAGACAGACGGACGGACGGGCGGGCGGACGGACGGACGGGCGGACGGACGGACGGACGGATGGACGGACGGACGGACGGACCGACCGACCGACCGACCTACCGACCTACCGACCGACCGACCGACCGACCGACCGACCGACCGACCGACCGACCGACCGACCGACCGTGCAGGCAGGCAGGCAGGCAGGCAGGCAGGCAGGCAGGCAGGCAGGCAGGCAGGCAGACAGGCAGGCAGACAGGCAGACAGACAGACTTATACGAATTAAAGGAATTGCTGCAACGACGACGACGAGAAAAATAATGATTATAATAGAGATAATAATGGTAGTAATACCAATAATAATAAATGAAATATAATACTATTAGAGGTGCCGTAATCACAGAGGCAGCGGCGAATGGGGAGGGGCAGCGGGGGCGGCGGGGGCAGCTGTGCCCTTTACCCATTTCTATAAGTACACAGTTCAACTTTAGTTTTGAACTTAAAAAAGGAATATTCAGAGCAGACGGAGCAGTTGTATTATATCAGCTGTAGCGTGTTTTTGGCATTCCCTCCATAAAAGTAATATGGGCCTGCTTTGAGGCCGGATATATCTTATGTCACAGACTGATGATGACTCGTAACTGATCGGACTTAGCGAGGAATTAAATCATCAATGTACCCCACATTAATGTCGTGGCAGTTACATGTGACATATTGACTAATTTATTATCTGAAGACAGTTCACGGATCTTTGCAAGTAAAGGTAAGATACAAATTGAAGATTTTGTGATCCTCGGGGTTCGATGATAACGTCTTCTTCTTCGGTAGTGAGTCCCGCTTAGTTACCGGTAACCAGATAATGTTGCTGCGACAACAGCTATCGGTAACGGAGAAGGAGTAAGGCAGTCTGGCTCGCCTCGTCTGACAGATGGTAGGTGACGATATTTAATGTTGACTGCTGGGCCTATCTGACGTGATGTTCCTCAGGTAAGGACTGGAGGTTTCCTCCAGCTCAAGCCTAGGTTCCTAATCTAATACACTTAATCAACGCCGAACTTACATATACGTAAGTTTAAACTTTTATTTTACAAATATACAAGGTTTTCAAAGCAAGGAGCAAAATAGCTCACAAATCAAACTAGGTACAATCGATGTACAATACTAATCAGCGACTAATCTAATTCTCAGTTAAATACCACAGAGCTTCGTTATGCTAAGCAATAGCTCACAGTGCTGAACGTCAGCGTGACGTTCAGGGTTCACGGTGGTGAATTGAATAAATATGTCTGAAATTCTGACTTATATACAATTTATCTTGGCACCCCAGCCAAGTTCTATATGTATTATAATAATTAGATTCTTACTGAATCCGTTAAATGACTCTTCTAGGTATGCTATAAGCACAGCTTGATTGGCCTGGACCATCAGTCCACCAATCAACTTCTGCTTATTTCTTTCTAGAAGTTTCTACCTAATAAACTTTGGTAGTTCTGACCAATCAACGATCCTTTCATTTCGTTGTTGGATATAAAACCTATTCTATTTAATTCTTTGCTACAGAGTTTGATCGACGCTCATTGATTATGACGTCATCCTGACCAATCAAACTCTGTGCTATTCTTCTATGGAGATGATGCCTCACATAGACAAAGCGGTGGTAGCTGGGTCTGATTTGATGCGATCTGTCAGCTAACTAACAACATTACTGAATGTGTTGTTGTTGCATGCCATTGTATGAGTGACATATAGTTGATATACAAATTTCGATTATGTTATTAATTCCTACAGGACACTACAATGTCCATGTCCTGCCCATTGCCTATTGATGGATAAGCCTTTAGGGTGCTAGAGTTAATAGGCACATGAGCTGTATGATCTCATTGCCAGCTGATGTTGTTCTATTCTCATGGGAGAATCTAGAATGCCTACGTCATCAACTAAGTCCCTTTGTCACGTCCGATTCCAGTGATTCTTATACCTCGATTATTTTTCAAACTATCGATCCGAACGACTGCTGAATATCATAACAGTGTATGCCGACTGAACAGCAGCAACTTTCATCTAAACTACATCCAGATACACATCAACTCAGAACCGTGGGACTCATTCCAATCAATTCGACTATTTCAATTTGATGATAAAACTGTATCCAACAATCCTGAGTGTGCTACATTCACACACCATCCATTTACTAGAAACTAGAAACTGAAGATCATCAGCACTAGCCGAGGTCATACTAATAACCTAAATATTGAGATTATAAAAGTCAACCGGTCCATTAGCTCACCTGGTATTTTCAAACCATAAATTTCTCTTAGGACTTACTCGAAGATATAAGACATCTAGCGGGGTCATGACTTCCCACAAGACAATCCCATACCTACAAAATGTTAATTTTGAACTGATAGTCGCCCACTCTCCGTTAATGCCTTAGTGGATAGAATAGAATATGTGTGCGTTGATGGGCGGCTGGACACAGGCATGTGGTGGCAGTATAACAACGGATAGTTCCTGCGACGATCATGGCATACTAGAATTGACAACTCTCAAAATCAAATGTATAATTGACGTGTGAATCGTATGCATAGGTAGAGATAATTTGTATACACTTGGCCGAAGTGCGGACTCGATGTCGGTGGGGGCCAGCTGAGTAATGCATATATGATTTGTTGTCCGACACCCAGACCCGCCCCCCCCCCCCACCTTAGAAATTAGGAGCAGTGCGTATCTGTGGGTCTACCTCGGAAGAAGATACAATGTGGATGTGCATAGAGGCCTTCTCCTGCATCGCTGAGTGTAAATGTCATGCTCTTGGCATTTTGAATACGGTACTCTTTGTACGACTATGAGCTACCCCACCCCCCCCCCCCTCCCTACCAACTCGTACGGTCGCGATAACACGTTTAGCCACGCCACGTTTCTTTAGTTCTAGCCATAAACGATTATGCAACCGCCCACAAGAAAACAAAATTCGGCATTTGAAGGCCGCCTTTGAATAGTCTGACCTCGGGCCAAATGACCCTTCAACACCCATCACAATATGGCTAAGTAAGACGCTGCGAAATCATAATTTATATCACTCATGCCATACACGCTACCTGTTGAATAGTTTGTTACTAATTTGACTTCCAATAACACTAATTTTTTAATATTCCCAGAATATTTAAAACACGCAAAAGAATTTATGATATTTGGTCTCGGCAGTTGAAAAAAAAGTTGGCTATTTTTAATGCGTGCAAATTCATAACGATAGTAGTAGTAGTAGTAGTAGTAGTAGTAGTAGTAGTAGTAGTGGTGGTGGTGGTGGTTGTGGTGGTGGTGGTGGCCGCCGTAGTTGTAGTGGTAGTAGTAGTAGTAGTAGTAGTAGTAGTAGTAGTAGTAGTAGTAGTAGTAGTAGTAGTAGTAGTAGTAGTAGTAGTGATAATAAGTGTCTTAGTCGTTCTGGTTCTAGTGCTGGTACTGGTAGTGGTGGTAGCGGTGGTAGTGGTAGTGGTAGTGGTGGTAGCGGTGGTAGTATTCATACCAACCACGAGTTCAGAGACTCTCAATTTCAACGTAACTGTACAGGAAAACTGTTGAATATTTTGAAACAACCCCGACAGGAACCTGTTTCCTCAGTAGTAGTAGTAGTAGTAGTAGTAGTAGTAGTAGTAGTAGTAGTAGTAGTAGTAGTAGTAGTAGTAGTAGTAGTAGTAGTAGTAGTAGTAGTAGTAGTAGTAGTAGTAGTAGTAGTAGTAGCAACAACCACAACAACAGCAGCAGCAGCGGCAGCAGTAGTAGAAGATTCAAGATTCAAGATTCAGGATTATTTATTTCATGCTTAATATACAACACAAAAGTATTACAATTGGGCATTCCATCAAAGGCAGAGCCTACGAGTCGATGGACCCCCCTACACACAAGACAAACCATTACAATATATAGGGTGATAGTTAATTATACAAACATCCGTGAGTAAACACAGACCACAGGACGGCACAACATCTATTTTAGCAGTATTAGTATACTGAAGAAGAAGAAGAAGACTTTTCATATACTTTATTAATTACGAAATATTACAACTGCGCATGAATATACATTTTTTTAAATGCCGTTGCTAAAGAATCAGTCCAAAAGCTAAATAATAACTACCTTTAGAACAATTTGAAAAAAGAAGAATATCTTACTGCTAATAAAATCAGTTAATGAGGATGATGGCCTAAATACACAGCATAAAATCCATTGCAAAACGTCAAATATAGTTTTAAAATTTTTTTTTTAAAAGCAAAACATTCACCAGCATCACAGAGACAGAATACAGAAATATAAAAGGTGACGTCAGACAACATCAAATGCCGTTGAATTTTAGAATAGTGTCCTCAATGCTGCAGATAAAATTGTTAAAAGCCCAAAACTGCTCAAAGGTCTCTAATAAATCGTTTTCTTTGTGATATTTATATTCAATAGTAATACGAGACCTTAATCTAGAAATGCATTCTCGAAGGGGGTCCGTTCGACTGTAGCCATCCATCAGGCGTTGGCGAGTTACATAAGTCGCCATTTTGGCATTAGCTATAATACAGTTAGATAGACGGTGTCTAATTTTTCGTTCAGATTTTGACGGGCAATGAGGACATGGAAACCCTTTGATATAATTTTCATGCTTAAATTCATCAACATCTAACAAATATAAAACAGATCTTCTAATGGCTAAAAGTAAAGGTTGCAGACGTGAGCAGGTTATGAACAAGTGAGCCAAATCCTCCCTTTCCCCGCAGTATGCACACGCATCATTAACACAATATCCAGCTTTAAAAAGAAAGACACCTGTATTTAGGGCTCCATGAAAAACTTTCCATGACAAGTCGCCTTCATAATATGTACAAGGATATTCATAAAAACATAGACAGCAATCTGTGGATGTGACTTCAAGAGCTAAAAGATCTGACCATATGTTACTCGCATGTTTATGCAGGACGTTCCAATAACATTTCAATAAGGACAGTTTGTACACGTCTTTCTTGCAGCGTGTCGGTACACATACAGTAACAACAGACTCTTCATCGAAATTGCATGATAGTTCATATATATACACTGACCTGGGGATATCAATAGGACGATCTAATAGAGAAAGCCATTCAGTTGGCAAGCTATTCCAGATAATGCTTAAATTAGCACTTAGTAGTCGCATAGACCGATGACCAAGTTTAAGGAGAAGATCGTCAGGAGAGATCAGTTGATCATTTTGTAAAATATCATCTACCTTTGTAACATTAGCACGTATGAAGTCACTAAGAAAGAATGAGTGTCCTATTGGAGCATTCGTAATAAAAGGATTCAGAAACAATGGTTCCTGTAAAAAGTCTATTTTACAGACTGGTTGTGATACTCTCGCTACATCGAACTGAAACCATGAATTCAGCAAACTTTTATAAAAACTGGGCACATTATCAACCAAATTTATATCCAATTGTATTGAAAAAATCTGATGATCATAGTTTAAATTATGTATCTGCTTAAGAAACCAGCTAGTAAATTTGAAACACGGATGATAAGCAAAGTGAGTGAGAAAAGACTGGACATACAGTATACGGAAGGCGCGTATTCGCGAAACAATATGAACAAGTCCTTGTTCACCTTCTTCTAACGGTAAATACAACAATTCCTTTGGAAGCCAGTGTTTTCCAGACCATGCAAAATTCGTTAAAGGTTTTTGAATAGCATTAACAATATAGCCAGGTGGATCAATAACAGCTAGCCTGTGCCACAGCTTAGAAGCAGCAAGTAGGTTCGTTACAATAATGCGACCTCGAAAGGATAATGCTTTTGACAATGGTACCCAGTTGACAAGTTTATTACTGATTTCAGTTTCAAAGTTGGTCCAATTTTGAGTACTGTATTCTGCAGAATTGCCTATATAAACACCAAGGATCTTCAAGCCATTATTGTTCCATTTTAACCCTAGCGGCTCATCAATACGGGTTTTCCATAGGCCAGTCCAAAGGCCTTCTGTTTTAGAATGATTAATCTTTGCATTGGCCGCGCCCTCATACATATTTAGCCATTCTTGCACATTAACAAAGTCCTTATTACAAGTAGACAAAGCAGTTATATCGTTGGCATAAGCTGAGCAAACAACATTTTCATCCGTATCAGGCAGAGCTACCCCCTTCAGCCCTTTGTTTGAACGTAATTTATTTAACAGTGGTTCTATACAAATGCTATACAAAGCACCTGATAAAGAGCAGCCCTGTCTGATACCGCGTTTGAAAGAAACGGGCGTGGACAGTAGATTGTTTATTTTTAGTAGACATGACGTTTCTGTATACAGGGTTTGTATACATCTAACAAAGAAATCACCAAATCCGAAAGCATTTAGGGTATCTTGTAAATACGTGTGATTCACCCTGTCAAACGCTTTCTCTTGATCTAAGGATACTAATCCAAGCGGTAATAACTTATAGTTTGAGTAGTCAACTACATCCGTTATTAATCTAATGTTATTACAGATCGTACGGCCGGGAACACAATAACTTTGATCAATGCAAATTATGTCAGCAAGTGTCGCACGTATACGAGTATACAAAGCCTTTGACAATATTTTAGCGTCAACACATAAAAGAGACACCGGCCTCCAATTTTTCAGACAAGTTAAATCACCCTTTTTTGGCAGTAAAATAACTACTGCTCTTCTACACGACGTAGGGAGCAACATGTCTTGAATTGATTGATTAAAAACTTGAAGAAAATCAGGACCAATAGTTTCCCAAAACGTTTTATAAAATTCGGCTGGTAATCCATCAATTCCCGGAGCCTTATTATTCTTAAGTTTATTAACCGCTATTGTAAATTCCGATAAATCTAATTCACGTTCTAAATCATCTTTTGATCTTTTACTCAATTTAGGTAGATCTGAGAGCAAAACATTTTCTGACAAATTACAAACATCTGATGTATTATATAGTTCACTATACAAATCAGAAGCGTGAGACAAAATATCTGAGTCAGTATTAACCATCATACCATTGGGTAATTTCAACTGTGAAATTGTTTTATTCGTAGCTCGCTTACTTTCAAGGTTAAAGAAATATTTAGTTGGTTTGTCTAATTCATTTATGTGCCGGAATCTAGATCTTATCCAGGCACCTTTAGCTTGTTCTCTGAGAAAGTGCGCTAATTCCATTTGTTTCTGATTAATTATCTCACTTATCTCATCGGTTTTTGGCATTTGGGCTGATAAGTGATCAATTTCATTTTGCAAATCCGATCGCCGTTCTCGAAAAAGAATAGCGCGTTCTTGTGAGTAACGCTGAGATATAGAACATATATGCTTTATAGCGATCTCCCACCAATCCTGAAGACAGCGAAAATCACTTTTACGTTTTTGCCATTCAAACCAAAAATCATTTATTACATTAATGTACTTCGTTTCACTCAACACAGCTGTATTCATACACCAATATGCGCTTCTGCGTTTTACTGATTTGAGCTGAAAGATAACCCTTACGAAATCATGATCAGAATAATTACAAGGGATGACTGAACAACTTTTGATAAACTGCTTGAAATTACATGAAATATAGATCCTGTCAAGTCGTGAAGCAGTTCCAACTGATCTAGACCAGGTGAATGTTTTTGACTCAGGGTACAGAGATCGATATGTGTCAATACAATTATGACGCAATACTAAAGATTTCAGAGCATCACTCGCTAAAATGTGGGGTTCTATGGCTGATGTTCTATCTAGGTTACAGTCTAGCGTACAGTTAAAATCCCCACCAAGAATAACCGGATATGGTTCTGTTAATGACGCAATATGTGATTGTAAAAGCTCGGTTGATTTAACTTTGCTATAAGATTCTGTATGATTATATAAATGTATCAAATAAAAAAATGTATCATTAATCTGTGCTGTGACATGTAAAATTCTACCTTGCTCAACCGTGATAGTCTCAATAATGCTAATATTGAGCTTGGGTTTGAAAAGAATAGCGACACCAGCTGAATTTGTGCTAAAATGCGAAAAAAATGCTTGTCCTCTCCAAACTAGTCGCCAGAGTGACTCGTCCGATTTCATTGTGTGAATATCCTGTAAAAAGACAATATCTGGACTTAATTCTGTTCGTAATTGATTTAAAATGTTGAATCTTTTAAATGAATCACGACAACCCCTCGTGTTCTAACTAACAACACATAGAGATAACATGAGAAGATTAATAACAAGTGTACAAATAGTACAAATGTTCATTTTTTGAATGAGATACATGATTACTGGATGGAAAAAAGCAAACGATTTAGGGAAAATGTACCTTTGAAAAAACTGAACATTTATTTCTTTAGGTTACGATGCAACTTGGTTATAATCTGTGTAAGACGAGATTTAAAAGAAGCATCTAATCCATGTTGCTTCTTAATTCTAAATAACTGGTGCATCAACAGCTTTAAGGCAGGTTGAAAAAGCTTGCATTTTTCGATAACTTTTTTGCTGTATTTTAAGCTATCTACGAACAATTTTACCTCTTCAAGAGATTGGGTTACCTCCCTTGAATCTGCCAAATCTGTAAAGTCCGAAATATCTGATACGATAGACATACCGTCAGGGTCCGAACTCTCGTCATCATGCAGACATATGTCTTGTGAAACAGGTGGTAGTTCTGCCGCACCTATAGTAATATTATCATCACTGCAGGGGTCATGCCCAGGTTTGAAAGGCGAAGGCCCCGAACCATTTCTATTGTCAATTGTTGTTATGATGTCATCCATCTTAGTAACACGGTCCTGCGTTGACATTGCTACTGGCCCATCATCGCGAACGATTGACACGGTAATAGAATTACCGTGCTCCTCCGGCGACACATCTGGTACATTATGTACCTCAACTGACGTTAAAGAGTTACTATTGTTTACAGTGGCGACGATTGTATCCTGGATTCCTGAGACGGTATCAATACAAGAGTTAACATTTTGAGACAGAGGTAAGACTTCAATATCATCGTCAATTAAATTTGAGAACACCAAAACGGTTATCTGACCTCGTTTTCTGACGTTTCTTCTTAGGAGATGTTCGCGAAGGCGGCACCACCTCATTGCTGATAGGTTGCTTCTTGTTTATATGCGGTAACGGAGTCATTTTCTGCGAGCACGAAAGACGAATTATCATTTCTACTACTACTGCTACTACTACTACTACTACTACTACTACTAGTAGCAGCAACATTGTCAACATTATTTTGCATCAGTTCGGTTACATTTGTATTCGGGCATGATCTTTGAAAGTGTCCTTTTTCATGGCACTTAAAGCAGATTATTTCATCACTGCTGATGAACAGACGGTGAGATTTCCCTATGTAGAAGATGTCTATGTAGTCAGGCACGGGTGGCTTATCAACGACAATTAACACCTGACGCCTGAAACTTTTAACGTGTTTAAGTTCTGGTGCTTTGCATCCTAACGGTATAGCACAACAACCACTAACGAGTTTTCCATACTGTTCTAATGACCGTTTGATAATATAGTTGGGGATATATGGCGGTACGTTAGAAATGATGAATTTGCTAAGTTCGTTTTCTAAAGACTGAACGGTATGAAAGATTCCACCAACGTTAATTCCTTCAATGCACAGTTTGTTTACATCATGCTCGGTCTTTAGATAAATCGTGATTGCACCTTTAACGCGAGACGCGGCTACAATGTTTCCAGCTGGCACAACCGAAGCCGCCCCTTTAACATACGCTTCTACCACCACCCCCTCCAAACAATCGATCTTCACGCCGTGCTTACGATCGATACCATTGAAGGGCTCAAAGTCAGACGCAGAACTCAAGTTTGACACACTTTTAACAGACTTAACTCTATCAGCGAAATTGACCGGCTCACCCATTGTTAGCTAACAATAGGCTAATCAGTCCGAGACCCTAGCCGACCAGCCTACAGGCCAGTAAGGCATATAGCAATGGCTACTATACACTTATAACTTTCAATATTAACCACACTTAAATTACTGAAATACTCAATAATACGAAAAATACAAACAAAACTATTGTCACAAACATATATACAACTGTTTTAATATATACACTGCACAAGAAAGACACATTCAACGATCCTAAACACGGTAAAATCGGAGTAATGCTAGAGCACAAATAAACACGTCTTCCTCGAAGAAGAAGAAGCAGAAGAAGAAGAAGGAGGAACGGCGTCATATGACGTCATCATGCCATCGTACCGTTCAAAGGTTGTTGGGTGAAAGTGTTTTCTTAAGAAACGGTTTTGGTCGGATTATATTACAGGATGAGATTGCCCTAAAAGAGCGTGCAACCATTTCAAAATATGTGTGCACGCCTTTCCGAACGTTTCTTACAATTGACATCATATGACGTCATCATGCCATCGTACCGTTCAAAGGTTGTTGAGTGAGTGTTTTCTTAAGAAACGGTTTTGGTCGGATTATAATATTACAGGATGAGATTGACCCAAAAGAGCGTGCAACCATTTCAAAATGTGTGTGCACGTCTTCCGAACATTTCTTACAAGGGAGGCAACTCCATCCCGTAAGTTTATTACGAAAATAATACCTTTCAGTTGAAATTGTTTCTATTTCACACTATCGTGATAAGATTTTGTCCGACTACAGAGTTAAGGATTAAATGCTGTTTTTCGAACTGCGTCTTGATAGAATGCAATAACAATGGTTATTAAATAGAATACAATATACATCAACCATTGTATTATATAAATCTGTCACTATACATATTGGTCTAATACATTTAACGTTTGATTATGACGTCAAGTTAGGTCTTTTGACCTTCTTGAAAACTATACAAATATTTGTGATCGTAATTTTATAATTACGATAATTAAACAAGCTTTAAACAAATCAGGTTTATTACTATCCTAATGTTTCGGCGAATACATATTGAATATTTGTATGGAAGCCATTTGTGTCGCTCCAGTCTGTGACACTATTGGGCAATGAGTCATTATTTTCTCATTTTCGTTTGACTACAGATTGCAAAATTCGCTTTAGACATTTACTGACTACATTTTGTCAATAAATCACAATATTTGCTTGTAAAATGTCAGTTTGCAGGCCAATTGAAGACTATTTTTTGACAATTTACCACTGGAATGGCTGGCTCGGTAACCGAGCCAGTCATTCCAGTGGTAAAATGTAAACAATGGTCTTCGCTTTGCCAGCAAATGGAGATTCCTCAAGATCACTGCAGAGGCCGGTTCGGCCGGCTTCGTCATGAAAGGGTTAAGACCTGATGGTGGAGGTTGTGTTCCCGCCCCGCAATACATTGCGAAATTAATATTACGTCCAGTAGCGTAGCCAGGGTGAGAGCGGGGCTCGCTCCCCTGGACAAATCTTCCCAAATGTGGCGCCTAAATCATGTCAGTAACATATACACGTTTCTGGACGTCCCAACTCCCAAGCCACCTTTAACAAGTGAATCTACTTTGAAAATGTGAACTATTTGAGTTTACCACGTTGTTAATGTTTTTTTAAAACGTTGTTTAATTGTGCCATGCTTGTTCATCCCTATGTTGAGAATTTGTGTTCTAATTACGCTCCATGAAGACAAAGAATAGTAGAATACACGCTACTTTCTCGGTAGAATACAACAATTGGCGACGCTGGGATGCTATTTTCTCTTTATTAAAGAAATTTAGGCAGATTCCGACACTTAATTGGTATGCGGGGAGGCGCCTTTTAAGTCCTCGCTCAAGTGGGTGGCGCCTTTTTAGACCTCGCTCCTCCTGGCGTGAAAGCCTGGCTATGCCACTGAATACGTCATAACGTATTCACATATCACATGCCTTCCACACGGATGCCAAAGAAAACAAAGAGCAGCGCATGACGGGCAATCATAAGCCATAAAGTCTTCGGAAGAAATCGATTTATACAAAGGAAGAGACAAAATTGGAACAATTAGAGTGGACTTGACATGTTAGACGGCGCACCATTGATGGGGGTGCCCAACCGTAACCTTAAAATAGCGAATAAGTCATGATTTATATACTCCATTAACTAATTAAACGAGTGGTAATATTTTCCACTTTACACAATTAACCTAAACAACAGAAACATGTGATAAAACAGCAATATTTGCTTGTAAAACAATAACTTTGACCTGCAAACAGGAGAAAGGAACTTTTTGCGGTTTATTTTTCGCTTTAGCGCCACAAATCAAGAATCGAGAGCACTTCGGCGAGCACGCCGACACGACAGCAAGGTTGCTGGACCAGCGCAGTGCTAGACGTGGGCTATCTGCTTACTAACTGTGGTACCTGCACAGCAGCAGTGCCCTTCAGAATTCAGATCTCCTACGCCGGTGAGCAGCCTTGAACATCCGCAACAAGTGTTTGTATGCTCTCGGATGGTCATCCGAGGGCAACATATCTAAATAAGAACTCCCTTTCCGGAGCACTCACAGAGGAGCTTCCCTGCAGATGGGCCTTGCGGGCCCAATGCAATTCTACACGATGTAGAACCGAGCTGATTCTTGGTGGATAACTCGCCGGAGATTCCAGAACACGCTGAAAAGTGGTGTCACACTTCCCCGCAGCATGTCGTGTATTTTAATTAACTGTGCGTCGCAAGAGCTATGCAATGTATCCCGCACAGTGTACCCAGTTATGTACATGCATATTTAATTACCACTGTAGCCCTCTATGTTACGGGCAACTTTCAAACTACCGTCGGCGGAAGGACACTTTACAATTTACTCTGTAAATGTATGTATTAGTTATTCTGACTATCTAATGGACATCTTTTTATAACCGTTCTTCTTCAACGTCTTGAGAGTGAGCCGCATCAACAGTCTGCCCGCGGAAATCTTGCCAGCAACTTCAGGATCATGCCACCTCGTGCTACCTATCCGTAGCGCATCAATTCCCGTGATTTATTAACTTTTACTGTACCGATGGCCAAAAGGTACTCAAGTAACTATACTATTGTACTATTCATTATTTCCGCAATAGGTACTGATGACTAATAGGTACCTTCCCGGTCTTAAGACCACATTTTTTTATTTTATGTTTCATACTGTATATATTATTTTTATTTCCGTGTGCTTACACTTAACACGTACCATAAGGTCCTATGACCTGATATACTGTTAGCACTGTATCAGTTAGTTATGTATATTGCAAGTAGCCATCCTAGTTATTCTGTTTTGTTTATATAAAAACAACTCTAGAACGCAGTAAGCTAGGTACTATTATACAGTAACACTATATCCGCATCACTGTTTCCCCCAGCATCAATTTTACACTGAGGTCACTGATCATGCTCACATTGTTCGAACCTGACATGTGCCCGACTAAACCTGGTTATTCTGGCTCGATAGGGTAAGTTTAAAGTCGCTAGGGACAAGCTCTCCATAAGAGACACATTGTGTACACCTCTTATCCGGCTGTCACCCCCGCCAAAGTAGGAAGCACTGCAAAAAGAAATTATATTATGTAACTCCGGCCTGTAATCTCTGGGCATTCTGGAACATGACCCTAATGACAGGTAATATGTTAATTCTCTAACACACGGGTAGCGGACGAGACGCAGATCTTCCTCCAACTCGGTATGATGACTGGGTGCAGTCTTAGAACCCACCCCGCCCTCACGGGAAGGTCACTAGCAATGGATATCTGCTTCTTACTCCCCACCATAAATACTATTGCGCTTTCTAAATTGCTTATGTGAACTGTGAATTGTCCTAGTGATGTTATATGTGGTTATGGTGCGATGGTGACCTGATCATCATATGATTCAGGAGCTGTCTTTCCGTAACATGTACGCACGCTGTCTTTCTGAGGAAGATGCTATGTGGGGCGACCATCGGGAAGCTTGCCATCTTCGCCAGTTAGACTTATGTGTCAAAGCAGAGTCGGACTGGCCATAGTGCCATTGTGCCAATGGCACAAGGGCCCTCTGTCCTGAACATCCTGGGCCCCATCCGCGGAAAATGTGTATAGCGTCAGTGTGGATCAGACTAATAGCAAATGTAGCAGATGGTATGGCCCACACTGTGGGCCCTATATCCCCTATCATCTGCTACAGCCCCATAATATAGTTGAGGGCCCAGCACCAATAGAGAAAAATGTTTATAAAGCATATTCAAATTCAATATGAGTCTTAGAAATATCAAACGTATGCTGTAACTATCACAAACGCATATGTCAAAACAGCTGTGTAATGCCATTTTTAGTTTAGTTTTAGCTTTCCAGCAACAAATCGAATTTCCTATTGGAAACCAGTGGCTGCGGTGGCATATCCATTTATCCTGGCTGTACGTGCAAAGAGCCCCAATTAACAGCCCAAGGCCTAGTGCCAAGGAAAGGACGCTTTATCAGCTATGTTATGTTATGTTAGACAGTTAGATATGGCCCCCACCCACCCCTCCCAAGAAATAAGACCTAGTTCTGACTAAAAGTGTGTGTGTGTGTGTGTGTGTGTGTGTGTGTGTGTGTGGGCGGGCGGGCGGGCGGGCGGGCGGGCGGGCGGGCGGGCGGGCGGGCGGGCGTGTGTGTGATGAGTGGGCTGGGGCCCTGGCCCAAGTACTGCTGCTCCTGCTACTGCTCTAACTTCAAATACATTTAACCCTTAGAGCTCTGAAATTTCAAATTTTGAAATTTAATTTCATTTCATATTATAACTGGTGTTCGTTTCGGAAACAATGTTGCTGAAAGCTCAAAGCTGTTACTGTCTAAGACAGCAAGGGGTTTCGGCAACAGTTGTTTTCAAAATCTGCACCAATCCTTCTTTACTAGACTCTGAAATTATCTACTTTTCGGCATCATGTTGCTAAGGGTTAATATTCCAAGGTCAGCTTTATTATTTTTGCCACCACATCAGCAGAGTTGAGAGAGGGTGTCAGATTTGTGGGTGCCTGCCAGATGTGTCCGTCTATCACTCCTCTTCACTGACCACCCACCCCCAGGCCCCAGCAAACTTGCGGTAGACTTGGTAGAGTTGAATCATCTTGTCTATCCGTCTGTCTGTCCATCCATGTGCCCACTGTCCAGTATTTTACCTGGATATTCATTTGTTTCTTTGAAACATTGTAGACTTACTCCCCCAACATGCGAACATGTGCACCAGCTCCCATGTTGCATGTGTAATTGTCAATCTGTCATGATGACTGAGCCTAATATCAGAGTTATCTCCAATGCAAAACACATTTTCAGGTACATGTGCGTGGGGTGGCAGAGTCGTATGTGCATGTGGGAGGGGACTCAGGGGGTGTCATTGGTGAGGGATGAGTGCCATTTGATGGGTGGCTGGTGGTGTAAATATAGTGGTCGCTTCCATTAGTCCATCTATCTGTCTGTTTGTCTGTTTCTTTGTCTGTCAGTAGCGGACATGTATTAAAATCCCCAGAAAGCTAAAACTTTCACCAATATCCTTTCAGTGTAACACTGATTGATGTCTTGTTGACTGATCGATGTCTTGTTGACTGATCATTCTTCCTTTGCTTGCCTTTCAGCAGCCAGTCAACCGCTGAAATGAACCAGAAGGAAAAGAGTGGGGCAGAAAAGAGAAAGGACAAGGTACGGAGGGATCTGCTGGATGTGGCAAACCAGCCTGGACAAAAGAAAATATGTTTTCCACAAATACATTCTGGATATCCAGCACATGATTCTGTAGAGGACCAGTCATTAGATCCAAACAATGCATCAGTGACTACTAGCGTAACTAAATGTTCACAGGACATGCCAATTGATCCAAATGACCGAAACGACGTACAACTGGATCTTTCTTCAATAGAGCCTCATCATCAGAAAAAACTGGATTCACCAGATGCAGAAGATGACCAATCAATGGAGTCTCAGGAGCCCACAACTGAAATACCAAATACTTCTTGTGTTATAGAATGGCCCAAAGAACGTCAGGCAAAACTTGATCATCTTTCACTGCAACCTCATCAGCCAACACATCATATTCCATTCTCAGTGGACATTTATCATCTGAAAGAAACTGATGGCAGTATTATACAGCGTAAATGGCTGACATATATTGACAGAAAGCTCTATTGCAGAATATGTTGTTGTTTTTCTGTTAATCGCGAAAATGATTTTGTGCTAGGTGTTGGTGAAGACCATTTCCGCAGAGCTAGTCAGTTAGTCAAACGACATGAAGTTTCCCAGAATCACCGAGAAGCTTCAGATTGCTATTTTCGAAACCTTCGTGGAGGTGACATTGATTCATTGATTCCTGGATGGAGATGTGCTTCAGAAACTGCTGCCTATCGTAAAGTGGAACACAACCGACAAGTACTTGCTCGTATAATAGATGTGGTCAAGCTAGTCGCAGGCCAAGGATTGCCTTACCGAGGTGAATCCGAAAGTGCACGTGATCTGTTAGACACAAACAAGCATCATGGGAACTTTCTTGAAACAGTGTTGCTTCTTAGCAAGTATGACTCCGTCCTTAGCAATCATGTGGCACAGTGTTTTGAGAAAGGACAGAAACAAGGTAAAGGTCGGGGCAACACTACTACTTTCCTTAGTAAAACAACTGTTAACAATATTATCACAGCTCTGGCTGAACTCATTCAGGAGAAAATTGTAATGACAATCAATGAGGAATCTAATCGAAAGTATGGCATCATGATGGACGGGACTGTGGATATCTCTGGAACAGATCAACTGAACATTGTTGCAAGGTTGTTGGCAATGATGGCACAGTTCAAGAACGTCTGTTGGGCTTTGAAGTGATTACTTCTGGCAAAGGGAAGGACCTCTGGAAACCTCTTGTTGGAAAGCTTGAGGGACTTGGGATTGACATTAAAACACTTATTGGCCTTTCTCTTGATGGAGCATCTGCGAATACATCAGAACACGTTGGCGTGGTGAAATACTACAATGATGAAGTCCCAGGGGGTTACTTTGTATGGGGAATCGCTCATCAACAGAATTTAGTAGTTTCGCCAGTTTTGTCTGAAATCAAGGAACCAAGGAATCTCATGGGGCTTCTTCAGCAAACATGTAGTTTTTTCAATGGAAGTTCGAGACGAATGGACGTGTGGAAAAAGTGGGTTGAAGCTCACTCTCATGGATCCAAGAAGCTGACAAAAATGGTGAAATTTGGAAAAACCCGTTGGTGGTCGGCTTACAAGGCTATTTTACAGCTCTGTGATGATCCACAACGTTATTTCATTCTCTTAGGTTCACTATGGGATTTTAGCACGTCTGACCAAAGTAGTTCTGCAACAAAGCGTCTGAGTGACGGTCTTCTTTCAAGCTATCTAAATTTCAACTCACTCCTTACTGCAACAGTTCTCAAAAAGGTGCTCGCAATCTTCAATCCAGTTACTAAATACCTCCAGACACGCGGAATGCATCTAAATCAGGCAATTCAAATGGTGGAGTATGAACAGAATGTATTGTTAGGTGATCGTTCCAAATTTGATCGGATTTTCGAAGAAGCAGGCACATTTCGTCTAGAAGTGCAGGAACTTGTGGATGCTAACAGCAATCAGGATTTTGATATTACTCTACAGGAAACCCTTCCAAAATCGGCAATTACACGTAAAAGGCGACGTTTTTTTGATGAAACCAACGACGAGCGTGTCACAACTGATCCAAAAGAACAGTTTCGATTAAATGCATTTCTGCCCATAGTGGATCGTCTGAATGCAGAAATATCAACCAGATTCAATGAAAGAAACACTGAACTCTATTCTGAACTATCATGTCTTAACCCTTGCAATTATGAAAAACTGACTGATAGCAGTGCTTTCTCAATGTGATGTCTTGCTCAACTGTCAGATGTAGATGAGCAAGAATTGAAAGAGGAGCTCATCCATTTTGCACAATGCCACAGGTACCTTGGCGAGCCAGTAAGTTCCACAGTAGCAGATAACAGTGACAGTGATGGAGATCCAGATGATCCACCATTCTGTAAAGGAAACTGTTCTCGCTGCCTCGCATGTATTCTCATGTTACTAGTTGGCTACCGCTTCCACTGCAGAAGTTACAATAAACTGTATAGTTGCATCAAAGTTACACTTACCCTCCCTTGCACAGTGGGATCTTGTGAACGGATCTTTTCAAAACTGAGATATGTTAAGAGCCGACTCTCTGCTTGGACAAGATCTGCTAGAGGCACTCCTGTTGTGCACGGTTGAAGTCGATATTCTGAAATCACTTGATAATGAGTGTGTATATAAAAAAACTCTCAGTATTGTCAACTGAACTAAAAACACTTCTCATATACCCATAGCTGATGTACGTATACGGTCATTACAGTGTACCCTTCAACTGTGTATTTCTTTGTTTGCGCAAACTGGATAGTTAGATCTTGTAACATGTTCACTTATGTTATTACATAACATATTACATTACTCAGGTTCCTGTTAGTTTTTGAAAGTTATTCATGGTTTCATTGGTTTGGAATTCAATAGGATATATTGTCATATTTTTCCGATACTTTTAGCATCTCTTAACTCTAGGCCCTTTCCAGTCAATTGATGGCACGGCCCCTAAAGCACCCCCAGTCCGACTCTGTGTCAAAGGATAGGTAGGAATTCCTGCCACTTGTGGCCAATGCGTGTAAGCATATCTAATTACAAAATGGTAAGTTAGAACTTAGCAGATGGCCCGCATAAATAAAGCAGCAACTACCAATGCAGTATCTTTGGACTGACATAAGACAGTGACCTATGAATTCTTCGGAAATCATCCGTCCCGTCTTGACGTAAATGTGCATCACATTAATTACAATCTCACTAGGAGTGAACCACTACACATAGCTTTTTGTTTGAACAAAAGAGTGGCCCTTTTTGCCAGCTCCTTTGCTCCGATTCGGCATTGGAGGCATTTTCCTGTGACGGAAACCTGTGCGAGGCACTTTCTTCTCGCAACAATAATATGTTTTATGTGTTAGGAATTTATTTGTTTTATATTAAACTATGCAAGTCGCCTCGTTAGGTTTACGAAGCTGTGAGGAACCTTCGGCGAGCCCACGGTGAAAGAACACCACTTGGTTCTATCTACTGTATTATGTTGCTCACTCACTAGCAGACAAGTACCATTGTTTGTATAGTTGTTATTCTTTTAATTATTATCATCATGACCAGACTTTTAAAATGGTTAATGGACTGGCATACCGGTGACACAAATAGTTGGGATTGAGACCGTAAGGTTTAACTTCGGTGGCAATGATCGCACGGCCCCACTGGAACGTTATCGTTCCACTGGCTCTAGAAGCCTGTCTTTGTATCTTTTGGAGTCGCGATACGGGATCCGTAACCCCGAGAACTGTAGCTAACTAGCCCTCACATGCATCCTGCACATGTGGTGCAATGGAGCGGAGCAATATGACAGACCAGCGTGTACCCCCGCGAGCTACAAGTGGCGCCCGATGTGGGGCGAGAAGCGAACCCATGCCGCACTCAACACATGCACATTTCAGTCTCCTTCATCAGACAGTCAGCACTTTTTAGATTCGGAAGTAGCACCATATGACGGGAGAATGACACACATGCCCACCGACTATGCCAGAAACTTTCCTGGTGTGGAACAACTAGCACCGCGTTTACATGAGTTTTCACCGATCAGCGAGGGGACATTCCTTGATGACTCACAGGCAGGAACTCAATATATCCACAACCAACATCTACGCCGGATCGTGGTCGACCACGACACAGCCCCATATGGGGGAATACTATTCCTTCACAGCCATTATGCTCACAAGCATCATCACAGGCTGACCAATGGCCAGAACCTCATGCACCATATCCCGCATCTCCGCCAGTACGTACCTCGTCACCATATTATCCAACAGTACCACGATACGAGCCATGAGATGTGGTACCTCCCTTCCAACAATATTCCAGAAGAACAACATCACATGACACCCACCACCCCTGTCAGTCTCCTGCATCGCCTTCGTATGTGGAACACCCGTCGCATCAGCCGATAGAACGTCCACGTCATTTACATAGAATGCCACCACCAGTCTATAGACCAACACCTGTCTATGGACCCGCACCAGGGTGGTATTCAGCAGACACAACCTATCGTGCACAACACTATCATCGGGAATCGCCCTCACGAACATGGCATTATATGGAGCATCATCGGGAATTACCACCAACACCATCACCAACACGCAAACCAGCATCCACGTTCACGTCAGTCTCCCCACCACCACCACCTGGATTCGACCCCATACCTTTATATCGTGGCCATGGCTGGATCATTCTCCTTCCGGAATTTAACAGGGAGAATGATTGGGCTAATTACAAGTGCCAATTCGAAATTATCAGTCGTACACACCGTTGAACAGATCGTCAAATGGGAGAATATTTGGCCGCAAAACTGTCCGGGAAAGCAATTCAAGTCCTGGTAGATCTGGGCTCAGATCACACACCAACATGCATGCAACTGGAAAGCGTATTGTCTGTGAGATTCAGGGACATGGCCCTCAGTGAGTTGAGTCATCTGCAGCTTAGGAACTTGTATCAACGAGCCGGGGAGACACTACCGGTGTTGGCTAGTCGTATTTGGCAACTAGTTACCCACGCCTACTCCAGCACGAGTCACGAGAGAGTAACACATTTGCATCTGGACACTTTTATCGACACGTTAAGTGGAGAACCCGCCCTTAAGCAAAGTTATTCCTCATCGAACATGGTAGGCTTCAAACATTAACTGCATCTGCTGGGTGGATCGAGAATTCCTTGGAGCAGGAGAAAAACAATTGCTGTCAACAACACCCAATAAACGAAGTGAACGATGTCAACCTCGTAATCACCACCGACATCCAAACTGCATCAGCATCCACATTGGTATCAGACCCGCAAACACAATCAGAACACCCCACTAGTCAAAATCATGCACCAAAAGGAAGAGGACGTGGTCAGTCCAATCGCAGAGGCCAAAACAACGCCCCAGAACACGGGAACCAGCACAATAATAACAATCGTCAAAACATGTATGATAGGTTAGAAGAGATAACGAAACAGATCTCTGCACTCACCAAGTTAGTCACGACATTCAGCACCACAGTCGCAATACAGTCGACAACACGCCCAGCAACAAATATGATGACCTCTTCACAGCCACCGAACACATGTTTTGGATGTGGTCAGCCAGGTCACTGGAAGGAGCGATGTCCCTATCACCTTCCGTCTACAACTCCTGCTGCTGACCAACGCACACCACAGCCTGAGAGCCCCATTACACTAGAATTGGCACTGATTACGGGGTCACTTTGGTGCCCATTCTCACAACCCGGCTCAACTGCGGCATCAACAACAACGTCAGGTGGCCTACACATCAACTCATCCTTGCATGACAGTACGCAGCCACACACACACAGCTTCACATATGTCGGTACCAACGATGCACACTGCATCCACAGCACTGGCATCTCCCCCTGCCAGAGATTGCGACCTCGCAAGCTCCGTATCAAGCAAACCTTCTTTCCTATGTAAAACATCAGCGGTAGGTTGTAGCACCTCCACTGAAACAACGTTTATATAAGCACTACGACCCACCGCCAACGCACTTAACACTTGGCGCCCCTTGGTGGTATGCAATTCACAAGTCCTAACAGCATCACCCACTACAACCAGCAGCAGCAGTAGTGACCCGGACTGCAGTCAACATTCAGCATCATGGATCCGCAAGAAGAAGCATCATTCAAAGGATGGCAAACTACAGCACCGGCATTGCTTCTTCTGCGCATAAACCAAACATCCCATGATGCATTGTAAAAAGTGGCTCACATAGGTAGCCCTCATCCACGACCACACCAGTCTGGTCCACACTGCTGTGTACACAAATTCACAGTACACCGAAACAGCATTAACAACACCACCATTGCTACCCCAAGCTCCGTCATCGCCTAAACAATCGCAGCAGCAGCGACGACGGGTTGGCCCTTTCCTCACTCAGCCACAAACTGCACTCATGGAAGCTATCTGGAAAAAGATATACACAGGATGATACTGCGCCAAAAATAATCCCGCAGGCAGTATCATTGGAAAATCTTCCACAGACATACCACACTTATATATATATAAGTGTGCTTGTCTGTTTAGTGGCCTTTCCACAGAATGGTGGGAAGGTTCAACCATACCTTAGTGGAGACACTCACCAAGGAAACATGCCTTGATTGTCGTAACTGGGATCTACGATTCTCATATGTGCTCATGGCATAACGCACTTCAATACATTCCAGCACGGGTTATACCCCTGCTCAGTTAATTTTAGGGTGTGAATTAGCCTTGCCCCTGGATCGGGCCATGCCAGGATTCAAGGAGAGAAAACTTCACCATCTCTCTACGTAGAGCTCATGCGGCAGCAGATAGAACAGACAATGAGCCAGTGAGAGTAACATTATCCACTGCACACCGGCGTCAGAAAACGTGGCGAGTGCATGGAGACCCATATGAGGTGGGAAAGATGGTTTGGTTTCACGATTCGCAATGTTCTGCAAACATGCTGATTAAACTGAGTTACCAGTGGAAATATCCCTATGTGGTAGGAGGTAAGAAGTCAGACATGAGCTACCATATCCGCGCCTCGGATGGCCTGAGCTCAGTCTTCAATTGACTTAAGCCTTGTGCTAGTGACGCTCCAGTACTTGAGATCGGACTGGGCGTTCCACGTGACGCCAGTACCCAGACAGATGTCTCTATGGAAACAAGTATTCCTGACATTAGTCCAGAGCACCACAGTGGCAGTTCGACTACTCTCCTGCCAAGCCAGGAGGCCAGTGAACATATAACTAATGTTGAGGACGATGGTGAGATACGTACTCGCCCTCTCCCTCCTCAGAGCGAGTCTACACGATCTCGGAAGTCGTATCTGAAGACTTTCTCGATTGTGCTGTCAAAGGGGAAGGACGGAAAAGTTCTTCCGGCGACATCTTCCCTTTCCCACCCACTTCATTATATTACCTCAATTATAGAGTTACCACAAGCGGAAGCTGAGGCTGCCCCACGCCATGCTCCATGTGGGGTGGATCATGTAATACATAATAGCATGGGAGCGAAGAGGCTTGATGAGGCCTGGGCTTGTTTTGAAGAACAGCAAAACCACACAACTCCAATTCATAAAATCGCTGGACCACCCCCACTCCAAGGTGCTCCCCATCCATTAGCACCACCACCCCACTCCAACTGGCGTATCTAGCTAGTCTCTGGCTCTAGTAGCTGGTCTTTGTACCTTCCGGAGAGTCGCGATATGGGATCTGTAAACCCGAGAACCGTAGCTAACCAGGCCTCCCACCACCCTGTGCATGTGGTGCAATAGGGTGGAGCAATACGATGGACCAGCGTGTGTCCCCACGGGCTACACCATTCAGCAGCTCCATTATCGAATTCCCCGCAGACCAAACGCTACTGCACTAGGAATATAAAAGAAATTCATGAAACCAATTTGTTGGGAAAATTATTTGATACTGGCTGTCCAAGAAGTGCCTATTTTGATCATTTGACACTTAGTGGTCATTATGGCTAGGGTTGGCGTGCACGGGAAACAGACTACGACCACGTATTTTATAATCTGTTCATTATTGCGTTTTTTATTATTATTATTTGAACAGTATTTTGTTTGTGCCGTCCAGAGAATCATTTGATTAGCGTTATTAACTTTATATTGATCACACCACGAAGGGATCACGGGTTTCACATTTCCGCCATCGGGTGTATCTGGAATTCCATGGGTCTCTAGTCTCCACTCTTCCGTGCTGATTTTAACGAACAGTTATCTATTTTAAGAACATCCTGGAACGTCGAATTTTGTTTTATACTTCCGAAATGTGTTGTTTATGCTCAGCACATCGCCTTTCTTGATACGCAAAAAAGTATTTGATGTTGTCGACAATAAATCTTTTAAATGTAAGCTCTATGAACAAGACACCAATTCCACCGGCTCCATATAACTGATATGCCAGCCTTTATGCTGATCTAACTGCAAGGTTAAAATTGAAACAATCATTAAGTCCCTCATTTCCAATCATTCAAGGAGTAGACGAGGCGGAATTCTTTCCACAGGTCTATGCAAGTTGTATATCAACAACCATTATGCAACAACTTGAAAAATTGCAACTGGGACCATTCATTGCAACCCAATATGTAGGCTGCCCAATTGTTGCTGACGATCTAACCCTCATAAGCAATTCGCAGCAAGAACTTCAGTGTGTCCCTTGTATCACTTATCAATATTCAGCTCATGACCGATACATAATTCACCCAGAGAAGTCAACTATTCTCATTAATTCCATTCCCAAAAGAGCTTCAGCAGAGTTACTACCATGGCATCCCAGAACAAATGTAATGTCAGTATCTGCAATGGCTCTACATCTGGGATTGAACAGCACTGCCTCTCATGAATCAAAAGTAAATGTGCAAGAATGGATATCCTGTGCTGGGAGAATTTTTTTAGATCTTGATCATCATGCAACTTGAGATCGGAGTTTCTCAAAAATTCTCAGTCACAGGTTTTTCCTTTATGAGAAGTGAAAGTACACGGACATCTTCATGCAGCACTCTTTTGGGTTTCTTCTACTTAAGTGTCCGACAAGGCAAGGTCATCTTCATGTGACATACTTATTTCCGCATGATGTTTTGCGGAACCGCATAAACTCCTACCCTAACTGTTCCATAACCTTTAATACTGTAATAGTCAATAATAAGAAGCAGCAGATTTTTTTTCTAAAACGAACAAAGCCTAATGCCTGATCTTCCCTTGTGTCAGTTTGATGGGAAGATGAAGTTTCAGTGCTCGATTCCTTCATTTTATAGTGTTTGGTGACGTCACAGGAGGACGGATGACCACACCTGAACACTTCTGGGTGAGTCAGTTATTGCCATAGATGGATGTTGTCTGTTTTATTCTCCTCGCGTCTAATTATAAATTCCATTCATAGAAAGAAGGTAAATATAAATATAAGATGGAGGGAACGTCACATTCATGACTTTCTCATGGGAAATCAGGTCTCCGAACAACATAAAAATCGTGAACTACTTATTCTGGCTTAAGCTCACCTTTTAATTAATGTGATGTGGTTTTCAAGTTAGATACTTATAAACTCGCCTATTGACAATTCCGGCTGGAACGCCCGAGGCTGTGTGGGAGAGCATGATTACATCAGCAGTCTATGACCCTGACTCATCACCTCTCACCTCCTCGATCGCGCACATGGTAGCTACGTGGGAGGCAATTCAATTGTCTTTATATGCCATTATAGTATTTGATCCAATTTACCGGAAAACACTAGGTGTTGATCATGTGATACCTGTTTTGGAAAACACGTGGTTGATCAGAAACTTGGGAGATTTTGGTTATGCCCTACACGCGCTCTTCTTCTGTGTCTTGTGTGAATATTCCTGCTCATGTTGATTCTTGAGCGGAATTTGTAGGCATGAACGTTTTTGAAATTCTCTGTGTTAATTAGCTGTCTAAGTTTTGATGCTTCCTTGCCAGCCCATGCGCTAATAAGCTAGTGATTGGTAAGTGCGGTAGAAAGTTATTAGTTCTTTAAAAAAATTACAACAGTTTAGCTGAATGTAACTCATTGTTTGGTTTAAACATATCCATGTCTTGCAGGCGACAAGTTAATGACCCCACCAAGCAGTACTGTATTTACCTAGTAGGCAGACTGCCAATCATCCTCCTCTATGGGTAGGACAAGGCTCACCGCACCTAGACACTAACCTAGTTATTATAGCACAGCTCGGAAAATGCATGCCACAGCTGTACAATTCACAATACTGCTGTACGGAGATTTGTGAAGTAGCCATCCTGAGTGTTTGTGTTTCTGTCGTGTTGTTGGGTGTAGTAGATATGTGTGGCTGGTTCTCTGCAGATGATTCTTGTGCTGTAGTGTGGTGTTAAAGTCTTATTGCAGTGGGGAGGGTTACTGCGGTGCGTGTGTGGATAACTTTATCGGACATTGAATGTATTCTGTCTGTAATGGCTGAGCCTCAGAAATCAGACCATTGTCGAATTTCACTTTCTGTGCCTATCTCGTACTCACATACCGATGACAGACTGCAGCCAGTCCTGCTCTCTCAAAAAAGGCACCTGGTATTATGCATAAATGATGTAGTTTATTATTACTGTAATGCTGATGTTACTTCCAAGGGATGGGGTGTCCCTTGCGGTGTCAGGTGGTGATATTCGTGAAGTTATTCTCTCACAGCTTATGTAGTTTCTGCATGATTGTGGAGAGAGTGCGCGTAGGGTGGACAACTGTTGTCCAGGTCCATGTACGGAGTGATGGCTGATGTAGGGGAGTAGAGAGTTTTTATAATGTTGGTCATGCGGTGTGGTGGACTATATCCAGGTTTCCACGCTGGGTATGCCGAGTCTGATGATTGCAGATTTCTTGTGTGCTCTACCCAATTGGCTCACCGCATTCTTGCGGTAGGGACTGGTGTGGATTCCATGTCACTATCCTTTTCTGTTGCAAAGAATAGGTGCATGCTGATTTAAACTGTTGGTGACGTACATAGGGTGGTTACGACTATGCCGTGGATGCAGTGGGGGTGTAGAATGTTTCCATTATACCTCCTATAACCTGATGGGAAAGTTTTGTATTCGTACAATTTATAATTGACTTATCTAGCCTTGAAGGCATGTGTTTTTCTGGTCTTCTGACTGCTCACGGGGTGTGGGGTGGGCGCGTGGTGAGGTGGTTTTGGTCAAGTGTACCTCTTGGATGGGGATGGACATCTCCCATTACACAACGGTTGGTACTCTGTCATAGTTTTTAAGTACCGAAAGAACTCGAGCTGAGAGGCTACTGATCAGGGTACCACCCCACCCCCACCCACCGTCAGCCACCGAGGTGACAGAGGTGCACGATGACCGTCTTCCCGCACATGCAGACTCTCTCATATCTGAAGATTGACAGTCAACAGACGACGAGTGGAGAGTGAGAAGGACGGGATGTGTGATGTCCGAATTCGGTGCGGAAATTAGGGACGCCAGTTGGAGTGGGGATGGTGGTGCTGGTGCGACTTGGAAAGGGGGTGGTCTGGCGATTTTGGGGCTTGGAGGAAAGGTGCGGTTTCCCTGTTGCGGAGAACAGGCGAAGGCTTTATCAACCCTCCTTTCTTCCATGCTATTTATTACATGCTCCACCCCACATGAGGCATTAAGGCTTGGGTCAGCTTCAGCCTCCGCTGTGATAACTCTATAATTGGGGTAATAGCAAGACACGGATGGCAGTAGGAAGATGTTGGAGGATCAACTTTTCCGTCCTTCCCCTTGGGCAGCACAAACGAGAAAGTCATCAGATACGACTTCCCTGACCTGCTAGACTCCCTAAGGAGGGAGAGGACGAGTACGTGACTCGCCATCGTCGTTAGTCGTATGTTCACCCAACTCCTGGCTTGGTAGGAAGGGGGCCGAACTGGCACTGCAGTGCTCTGGGCTAACGTTGGGAATACTTGTCTCCGCAGAGACATTGGTCTGAGTACAGGTGTTGCACGAATCGCCCAGTCTGAGCTCTGGCACCGGGTCATTGCTAACACAAGATTTAAGACGATCAAAATGGATGACTGAGGTCAAGCCATCCGAGGCGAAAGATTTGGTAGGTCACATCCGACTTCTTACCTAATACCACATAGAGGTCTTGCCAGTGGCAACTCAGTTTACTCAATTTGCAGAACGTCGTATATCGTGAACCCAAACCATCTTTCTCCCCTCATATGGACTCCATGTACACGGTGGTCATGCCAGGCTTTCTGACGCTGGTGTATGGTGGATACAGTTTCTCTCACTAGCTCGTGTGCCTGTTCTATCTGCTGGTGCATGAGCTCTACGTAGGGAGAGGGTGAACTCTTTTCCCCAGCGATTCTGGGCATGACCAGATCCAAGAGTAAGGCTAATTCATGGCCTAACATAAACCGGACAGGGGTATAACCTGCACTGGAATGCAGACTCTCTCAATGGTCTGAGCACATCAATAGATACTCGCTCCCATGGTGCACCAGCGAGCTTAATTTGTAGTGGTGCGATGTTGCGTTGGCCAACAGCGCATCTGTGACATGGTATGCATTTGGCGGCCCATGCTTTCACATTATCGTGTATCCCGATCCAGTGAAATCTCTACTTTATCCACTCTGTTGTTCTCTCCATGGCTAAATGGCCAGCGTTGTCATGCAATTGCTGAAGTACCATGACTCTATAATGCTCAGGAATTACTATCCCTTTTTGATATAGAGATTATCATTGTGAACATGGCACTCACCGTATCTTTGATAATAATATTTAGCCATCGCGGAAAATGGGCTAACAGATTCCTTTGAGGGAAGCAGCCCCACCTGGATCCACGCGTATATTTCTCGTGTTTGCGTGTCTGTTGCATGATTGTGAGCAGTCCTGGGAATAAGGGAACTGGCTGTGTTGCATGTGTCATGGTGGTGGGCACTTCTTGTTCATCCTCGAGCCCGAGTCTGCTCAAGGCATTGACATTTCCATGCAGTTTGCCGGGTCTATGAACAACATTGAAGTTGAAGGCCTGCATACATTCCTGCCACCGCCCTACCTGGCCCTCCAGATTTGTTTAGGTTTCTGAGCCAGCGTAGTGAGGCGTGGTCTGTACAGAGTATAAACAGATGTACGTACAGCAAGTGTTTATAGTATTTGACAAAATATGCCGCAGATAAAATTTCTCTCTTGGTGGTTGCATAATGTTTCTCTGTTTTATTCAGTGTACACGAATCATAACCCAGCACGTTCTCCGTTCCATCTTCTGTGACCTGAGATAGAACAGCACCTATTGCATACGCAGAGGCATCAGTGTCTAAGATGAAATCACGGTTAGGGTTATGATGAGCAAGAATTGGTGTGGTTGTCAATTGTTCCTTCAACGCCCTGAAGGAAACCTCACACTCACTTGTCCACCCGCATGGTCGATCCTTTTCAGAGATCTGGAACAATGGGGAGGGGGGAAAGGGTGCAATCTCGCTGAAGTGGCAGATGTAACGCCGATAAATCTGGCAGAGACCGAGGAAACCTCAAGTTTTAGTGACTGAAGTTGGTGTCTGTCATTCTGCCACTGCCACCGATTGTGTTTTGTGAGGGATGAGTGGCCACTCCATCTGCGGGTATTACATATAATAGGAACTCGACACTTTGCTTGAAGAAATGATGCTTCTTGGGTTCGAGCTTGAGGTTAGCAGTACGGACCCACATTAGAACCTTGTCCAAGTTGGACAAAGTCTGCTCAAATGAAGAGCCAACAACGATAACGCCGTCAATATAACAGAGGCAGATTTCCCATTGTAGGGTGGTTAATACCTGCTCAATGAGACGCTCGAATGTTCCAGGAGAATTGCATAAGCCATAAGCCATCTTGCGGAATTGGAAAAGACGGTCTCTGCAGATGAATGCGGGGTCTTCTTATGATCAGCTCCATACATGGCTACCTGCCAGTACCCACTTGTCAGATCAAGAGTACAGAATCATTTGGCTCCAGACAAGGAATCTAATGCCTGATCTATTCGCGGAAGCGGATATGCATCTTTGATGCTTAGCTCATTAAGGCAGCAGTAGTCAATGCAAAACCACAAAGATCCATCATTCTTGCCTGCAAGTACTATAGGACTGGCCCAGGTGGATGCTGAATGCTCAATTAAGCCTGTCCGCAACATGTCATTCACTTGTTGGTGTGTTTCTGCCTCTTTATGTATGGGAAGGCGACGTACCAGTTGCCATACATGTTTGTTGTTCCAGGTGTTGATGGAGTGACACATAAGGTGTGTTTTCCCAGGTCCATATCTCCTGCAGAAAAACTCTCCCGATATTTAAACAGTATCCATCATATGTCTTGCTTGTGAGATTGCGTTAGTCCATCTGTGGCACACAAATATCGGTCAGGAAAATGTTCTGGGATGTTGTCATCAGAAGATGTTCCAGTTTTCAGTGTAGTGGCGTTGTCTCCAGTGAAATCACGTCCACCAAATGGCCACAGTGAACGAATAACACGCAACATGAACGCCTTTAGGAGGAGTACAGAAGTTGGCGATAAAAGCAGACTTAGCCATAATAGTGGTAGCGAGAAGGAAAACAACGGCAGCAGCAGCAACAGAGATAGCCAAGAAGACATCCAGCTATTTAAGCTAGTTTTTTCGGTAAACATGCCCCGCTCTCAAGTTGGATAGAGACTTAGCTCTAAGAGTAATAGCGAGAAGGAAAACAACAGCGGCAGTAGCAGAAGCAGCAACAGCAGCAACAGTAGCAGCAGCAGCAACATCATCATCATCATCATCATCATCATCATCATCATCAGCAGCAGCAGCAGCAGCAGCAGCAGCAGCAGCAGCAGCAATACAGATAGCTAAGAAGGCATCAAGATATTTAATATTTGTGTTTTGGGTAAATATGCCCCGCTCTCAAGAGCGATATCTTTGTGCTCTTTACGAAATAGCGTAGTGTGGTCTTTCGCTCACCCGCCAGTCTCGGGGTGGGCGGGTGATGTGGTCCTTATCAGCGGGGTTGACGTGATGAGCGAGCTCACAATTGTGCATGTCTTGTAGACTGACTGAACTTCTTGATGCAAGTGAACCCGTGTGTACATTCCCACCACATAAATTAAAATCAGTGCCCGAGTCAGAAGCCATTGCAGGGCTTATAACCAAATGGGTGCTGGCGAAGTTTGAAGGGGTCCTATTGCAAAACAATCTAACTTATTCACAACATAACGACTAAACTAATTTCGCGTCAGAGATGAGAGGGCGCCCGGTCAGTAGACCACTTTGGCGAGAGAAGATGAAGAGGGCTAGTAGGCAGTAGACTGGTTTTGCTATGCGGCCTTGATATTCGCTTGAAAGAAGTAGCGTGAGAGAGAGAGAGAGAGAGAGAGAGAGAGAGAAAGAGAGAGAGAGAGAGCGAGAGGGGTGGGGGGGGGGGGGGGCTGGACTGGTGGGTCATGGCCCAGGTGCGTCCATACGTGAGGTTTCCTGCCTGCTAGCGCCTGGAGAAGAGTGTGTGTGTATGTAGGCGTACGTGTGCGCGTGCGTTCGTGCGTACGCACGTGCACACGTGCGTGCGTGCGTGCGTGATTCCAATGCAATTTCAGTATCTCAGTTTCACGACAACCCTGCAGGACATTTATTAAATAGTTTGATTATAATTTTACTGGCACCTGTTACTGCCTCACGCAGCAAAAACTCAAATTAGCAAATGAGCAAAAAACTCAAATTAGTTTCGAATCTCCAAGATGGCATTTCAGTGATGACTTCGGTCCAAGGGGTATGCAACGGTTGTGTATGTCTAATTCTTGTTGTTATTACAATGGCGCCTTCACTGGCACTGAAGAAATCAGAACCGAGTAGGGCATCGTTTTGGATAGAGGCGACACCAACTCGCTGAATGAATTGCATCTCCTCTACCTGTATCATGATGTGTATTGTACCAGCCACTGCTCTGGTGGCTGTTTGCAAAAACATGTTTATAGACCTAAGGTGTGGCCTTTGATCGGGTGGGATGCTCTCATACAAACGCCTGTTGAAAACGTCGATGGAAGCTACAGTGTCTGCTGTGGC
Source organism: Chaetoderma sp. LZ-2023a (assembly GCA_034401795.1). Classification (NCBI taxonomy): domain Eukaryota; kingdom Metazoa; phylum Mollusca; class Caudofoveata; order Chaetodermatida; family Chaetodermatidae; genus Chaetoderma; species Chaetoderma sp. LZ-2023a. Next base: position 118,681,741 of record CM067360.1, read on the forward strand.
ACTGGTAGAAATTCCACCAAACATACAGGCACACTTACATATATAACTTTGCAGCATGCTTGTGGGAGAGTCTCTAAAGTTGCTGTTTGAGCAGTGCCCTTTGCTGTAGTGGGCTCTTGTATATAGACAGCTCGTTTTTCTATCGCTTCCGTGAGTGTAGTAGGCGGCTGAGTGAGGAATGGACCAACTCGTCGTCGTTGTTGCTGGTTTTGTTTGGCGATGACAAAGTTTGGGGTAGCACTGGTGCTGTATCTGATGATGGTGTGGTGTACTTTGAGTTTGTGTAGATATCAGTTTGGATTGGACTGGAGAGCCGCATGCAATTTGCCACCTGAGGCAGCCATTTAGAGCAACACATCGTGGGATGTTTTGGTGATGTGCAAAAGAAACAGTGTCGCTTGTTCTTGTTTTTGTGGGGATTCCTTTTGCGGATCCATGATGCGGAATGCTGAACTCCATCCATATCATTACTGCTGTTGCTGGGTGCTGGAGATGATGATGATGGCAAGCGTGTATTGCAGACAACCAGAGGGCACCGTGCGTTATGTGCCATAGTGATGTGTCGTGGTACTTGGATAAACTGTGTTTCAGTAGAGGTGCTACAACCAACCACTGCCGTTTTAAAAAGGAAAGAGGCCTTAGTAGATGCAGTCATTGCAGAGCCACATCTTTCCACAGAGAGGGAGGATGGCAGCGTTGTGGATGCAGTGCGCATTGTAGGCACCAACTTGTGCGAAGTTGAGCCGTGTTGCAGAAGTGGGCACGGAAGTGACTCTCTAATCAGTGCCAGTTCTAGTTTAATGGATGTTGTGGCTGTTGTGGCTGTTGTGGTGTCTGTTGCGATTAGAAGTTTGGCATCATTCAACTCATTAATTGGATGAGTTTGTCGACGATTGTTTTTCTCTCTCTCTCTCGAGGAGGTTTTCTATCCTTACTGCTGCTGCATTGAGTGATTGTAAATTCCGATGCTCCATAAGGAAGAGTTCATCCTTAAGGGCTATGCTCAGTGCATCAATAAATGTGACTAGGTGAAGATGCGTTACTCCTTCATTTGGTGCTAGGGCATGCCGTTGTGACGAGTCGCTAGATGTAGCTTGCTAATTCGGGGAGTGTTTCTTCCGCTTGTCTCCGCAAATTTTTTAGTTGAACATGATTGGGTTCTCTCAGGGCTGTGTCCCCGAATCTATCAGACAAGGCGCCCTGTAGTTCCGTGTGTGGTTGCATTATACCTGACCTCAAATATGCATGTACCTGTAAGTCCTTTCCTGACAACTTTGCTGCCAGATATTCTCCCATCTACTGATCCGTCCATCAGTTTGTGCGGCCGATTATTTCGAACTGGCACTTGTAATTAGCCCAGTCACCCTCTTCTCTGATTTCAGGTGGGAGGATCACTTGGCTAGTGCCATGATATGAGGATATGGGGGCTTAATCTAGGTGCGGTTGTGGGAGATAGTGGTGTGAATTCAGATACTGGTCTGCACCAGTGCAGGAGAACTGACCATGGGCGGGCTCTTGCATCCTGGTGTTGATATATCTGCAGTGGAGACTCCCGTCTGTATTGCTCAATGTGGTAAGTTGGTGGTGACGACTCCGCTGGTTTCCTAAGTGGGATAGGACGATGAATTGGAGGCAGTGTGTCATGCATCCGAGGTTGCAGATCCGCAGGTCGCTGTGTGGGTCTTCCTTCGTATGGTGGTAGTCTAGGAGATATGTGGTGTGCGTGTAGGTGCTACTTCTGGGAGTATGTGACTATTGCAGCTCTGCATTCTAATGTTCATATTGGGATACCGACGGTTTGCCCGGTGATGAAGTTGTCATCGGGGGAGATTTGGGCTGCAGTGCATGAGGGGCGGGCCACTGGTGACCTTCAAATTGAAGAGGTGAACGCATTGGGCGTGTTGGTGGTTGTGGTTGGCCATGTGGGGGAGTTTGTTGCGGACGTTGGCGATCCGGCAAAGGTGTTGGGTGCCTATTGGGAATGTCAGAGAGAGAGAGAGATAGAGAGAGAGAGAGAGAGAGAGAGAGAGAGAGAGTGAGAGCGAGAGAGAGAGAGAGAGGGGAGAGAGAGAGAGAGAGAGAGAGAGAGTTATGTGGGATGCATCTGCCTGCGAGGCATCTCGGAAAGCCTACAAAATACATAATTAATTAGTACAATCAACAAACAAACAATGGTACTCGTTTGCTGTTATGTGAGAAAAATCAAGTACATAGGGCTGAGTTGGTGATTCGCTTAACATGGTCCTCCCCATTGATAACCCACCAATCTATGATCTGTATAATTAGTGAGGTATCCTCACAAATAAGGGTACTAATGCAGCTACTTATCAAGTGTAATACAAATTAAATTAACCCCTAACACAAATATTATTTGTTGCGTGAGGAAAGTGCCTCGCACGAGCCTCTGTCACAGGAAAATGTCTACAACGCCGAAGCAGAGGACGAGAGATGGCAGAAAGGGCCACTCTCTTGCTCAAACTATGCTATGTCAAAGAGTCAACCTAGTGAAATTATAAGTTATGGTGATGCACACTGTATTACGTGAAGATGGGGTGGAAGATTTCTGCAGAATTCAATACTGTCACCCTATGTGAGTTATAAGATACTGTATTGGTAGTTGCCACTTTATTTATGAGGTCCTTCTGCTGGATGCGGTCCCATCAGTTAGTTTTTATGTCCAGATCAAGGTTAAGTAACTGTGTGCTCTACCTACCTTTAACATATAAGCCTGACTGGCGAGAATGTCCGGTGTCCGTATGGTCACCCTCATGGACCTTCCCCCTCAGAAGGACAGCGTGCGGACATGTCACACGGTGGCAGCTCCAGAATCGCATGACGATCCTGTCACCACCACATAATGACCACATATAACAAGACAGGGACAAGTCACATTACATAGGCATTGAAAAGCACTTATAAGTTTATGGCGGGGGAATAAGAGACAGCTATCCAACTATTGTGACCTTCCCATGAGGGCGTGCTGGGTTCTAAGACTACACCCAGTCACTTGTTGAGTTAGATGGAGATCTGTGCCCTGTCCGTCACCTAGCGTGTCTTGGCGGACCATGTGAGATCCGTAGCCGGGGACTAACATTTACCTGTCTTTAGGGTTATGCAAATCGTCCAGATATGCACTGCAGGCCAGTAATTATAATATGTTCGCAGTGCTTCCTACTTTGGCGTGGTTATCTAAACTAACAAGTATCCGAAGATACAGAGCGTGGGGGTGGGGGGGGGGTGTGGGGTGTGGGGGGGGGGAGTCTGTCATCGACACTTTTATTCCAACTGCTCTGAAAACCCAATAGTTTCAAAATCGGCTCTAGCCAACGTGGCAAAGTGTCCAAACAATTATTACGCCCTGGGGCTGGAGGAGCATAGGCAGAGACAATTACTCAGGTATTCATAAGAATGGGAGGCCTTATGGTTTATGACAAATGTATGCAACCTAGCCTGTGTGCGGTGTTACATATCCGCTATTCCCGGAAAAGAGATGTACACACATTGTCTCCTGCAGTCCCTTACTACTTATAAACCTATCATATCGAGCTAAAACATGCCAGGTTTTGTTGGACGCATGTCAGGTTCACGCAGTGATAACATGAACACCAACCTCAGTGAAACATTGATGCTGTTGGGGAACAAGGTGGTGCGGTTGTTGTTGCTGTATACTGTAGCCTAGCAAACTGCGGTTCTAATGTTTTATATAAAATAAGCAAAACATATAAATAGGATGGTTACTGCCATGTAACTAACAATCATTGTATAGTAAAAATGTAAGGTCACACGACCTTGATGGTGCCTATTAGCCATCGGCACAAAATAAGAATAAATATATACAGTAAAAAGATGTAAACTATAAAAATGCGGTCTTTGACGGCCGTGCGTTACCTGTTAGCCATCGGTACCTTATGTATATATGTTTATATAATAATACAATAACAGTGTACCTTTTAGTCATCGATACGGAAAAAGGTTCTAGATTCGCTGTGTAACGAATTCGTTGTGTGAGATGGCACGATGCGGAAGTTAGCTGCTAGGAAAATCTGCAGGCGGACATTCTGATGCAGCAGTAGCGTCAGAATTAAAATGATATCACCTCTCTCAACTGACCGCCAGTCGGCGATCGTGGCTCCCACTGCCCTCTCAATCCCTGGGCCATAGGTTGGTGAGACATGTGGTTGGTGTATGCCTCTAGATGGAGGCCAAGGGTTGTTGAGACAGGTGGTTAGTATGCCTCTAGATTGAGGCCCCAGGGATTGAGAGGGCAGTGGGGGCCATGGATCGCCGAACGGCGGCCAGTTGAGGTTCATTTTAATTCCGACACTACTACTAGGCAAATGATACCACCGCCCTCTCAATCCATGGGGCATTGGTTGCGGGGCCACGACGGATCGCCGAACGGCGGCCAGGGAGGTAGTATCATTCCGACACTACTACTACCAGGGGCTGAACCCCATTTAGAGACAAGCCTCCACAGTTGTATACACCACTGATCGTCATCAACCACAGGGCCGGCCTCTCTCTCTCTCTCTATTCTGTGTAGGCTCATACAAACATGTAGTCTCTGCCAGAGTCGCATCGTCATGATGGGACCACCCATAGGGGCTTCCATCTACCTTGACAACGCTCACATGGGAGGAGGATAAAGTGATTAGCATGTGAACCACTACAGACTCTGGCATGTTCACATGTTATGCAGATAATCTGGTGCTGAGCAGGGGTCTCCAGCAGACAACCACGGCCTACCCTCTCCACCCCATAGAAGTGGCAGACAGACTCGGTCACTTCACGTAGGTGAAAGTGGTCGTAAATGTTTCTCCGCAAGGAGTCGACCCAAGGATTGTACTGGGGATCATCCCGGAAGTGGGCCCACTTGGTATCCAATATCATGGCAGTCTCAGCACCCTGTGCCACTGCTGTAGATGCCTGCACGAGCAGTATGATGAGAATCGTGGCTACATATGAAGAGTTAAACTGAACAGTGTGTACCCCTTGAGAAATATTTGTGCCAGATCGAGCCCTGTTCCATCCGGATCGACAGTGATTTTCATCCCTGCAGGGGCAGAGGTTAGCTGCTTCACTCTGACACTGGCTAAGAAATGTAGCTCTAGGACTATATGAGTCATTTGCAGGCTAGTGAGTCCGACTCGCTGAAGCAGTTTAACAGCACCTTTGACTTTGGAGACAAGTGACACACCCATAGGGTGCCCTCCTGGAGGTTAACAGCTTCTTCTGGTCCACCGATCCGGTGACCCACTCTCGTCAGGGAGACACCTTCACCTATGTAGGTGCGGAAGGATGATCCCCGATTGTAGAACTTTCGAACTGTCCCCTCCTTTTTTACAACAGTGGAGAGGGGAGTAACCTCTATGTCAATTACTGCGGGGGGGGGGCCTATGTAGGGGCAACCATGTTTGCCAGTCATCCCAGGTCTAGCACGGTACCAGACTTCATTCTTTGCAAATATGAACTGCAGGTTTTTTGCCAGAATCAATAGCAGGCCATCATGGGCCATCGGCGGGGTACCACTCGAATAGGGTTTGACCAGATGAAAGCTGAGGTCGTTGTTTAGAGTGTTGATGTCTGCCACCTCTGTATCCACGAGCTCAATCAACGGCTCGAGGCTGTACTTCGTCTTCGGGAAATCGTACCGAAACACGATGTTGTGGCCATCTAAGTTGCGACCCAGGCGCTCCTTCAACACATTCCTTGAGGTCTGTGAGCAGCTCCACCGATCACCACCAATGGGTTGGAGGGAGAATGCCTTTGAGTTTGCTTCATACTGTAGGGCGAATGACTTGCCATTACTCTCTTCTACCTTGACAGCATCAACTGCGTACACATCTGCCAGGTCAGCAAGACTAGTCGAGTGACCAAATATGGGTTCCATAGCATGCTATAGGAAGGGTTTAAACAGGACATGTATCCATGCCGATTGTCCGACTGCTGCTCTCCAGTGGTGAGAATGTAATCTCACCCTCTTTAGAGGGGAGACGGGTGGTACAGTACCGTGTAGAATGGATCCTCCTCGAGGTGCCCCAGAGGGGCAGAACATTCATACACGCCAGTGTGTTACATCAAACTCTGGGCAGTGCACACAGCAGCTCACTGGTAGAAGTCGGCTGGGATGTGATAGAGTATCTCCCAGGTGCCAACAGCAACCTATGGAAAGCTATCAGTCCTAGCCTGTTCAGACCTGTAGATCACCTGTTTTACAGCCCCTCCATTAACATATATGCCAGCACGGATGGGGTATCAGATGCCCATTTAGAGTTTACCCTCTTATTACTCATTGACCTGACATGATATCACACCAGGGATGATGAAGATCCCGCTACGGGATTGCCACTTCATGACCCCTGCACAGATGCTCGCACAGCAACAGATCTGTCAACAAGAAGGAGAGCGACTACAGTGGGAGAGCTGGCATCAACAGAACGCGAGCATTGCAAGGAGGCGAAGGAACAGTGAAGGTTTCTGATACTGGTAGGCCCTCCTGGAGGAGAGTAAGCGGGACGATGTCTTCACATACACCGATGAGCCAGATGTAGCAGAGAACACATACGATGCAGCGGAGACTGCGGGCAAGGATGAGCCAGAGAGTAAGCGGGAAGATGTCTTAACATACGATGAGCCAGATGTCTTCACAGACGAGGATGTCATACAGTTGGAAGAGGAGATGGCACAGAAGTGTAAGACCAAGAAAGCTATCCAGCGGCGGACCTACTATCTTGGTCCTAATATGAAGTTCCAGATGCCACATCTCAGAAAGCTACTGGCACCTGCCATAGTGCTGGATGACCTCTGTCGAAGAGACGTCTGTATCGATACCAGGCTCTCCAAAATGCACCCATCTAGGACTCATGAGCAGATTCTGTATGTGATGCCGGTTTAATCACCAGGTATACTATGGCAAAATCAGGGTGGCGGAAGCAACCAGAAATATACCCCTCCCTGACGACTGACGAGGGCGGTACCATCCACGGCTGGCGACTCCAGCAGATAGATACCATCAGCCAAAATCTCGCCCATGAGGCAGAAAAGTACAGCAGCACGCTCAGGGGATATAAGACAGTCTACAACGTCCTCGTGCATACAACCACTGCTGCGGGTGTGATTGGAGCCAGTGCCGGGGTGGCAGCTGTGACCACTCTCGCTACAGAAGGGGGGCCATCGTCGCCATCCCGCTGAGTGGCGTGACACTAGCCACCACTGTCTTGGCCACGGGCATGGGGGTGGGGCAGTGGCAGATCACAAGGAGGCTGGCGAAGCATGCTAAGTACGTGGCACTGGCACATAGTATGCTACAGACTATCAACGAGTCTTTCAGCAAAGCTCTCGAGGATGGCCAGGTCACTGATGAAGACTACCACCATATATTGATGGCCCAAGCCCTGTACTGTATGGAGAAACCTAAAGTGGGACAGCAGATGACCTTCCCACTGAACCTCACGACAGTCATCCAGAGCCAAGCGCCCCTCCTGGGTACACCCATGACTGGCCTGAGAGGTCTACTGGGTGATATACCAGAGCTAACACCGTTCTCCATCACAGTGGATGGACGGTCCCGAACCGGGCTTCTCCGTCAACCCACGAACATTGACCAACTGCCCCATCACCATCAAGGATACGAAGCAAGCACATACTTGGATGGCTGCTGCAAGCCTCTCATACTGGAATCAGCAGCTGAACTTTGCCGTGTGGTCTGCCACGCCATGATGTGGAGTAAGTTTCACCCTGCTTCACTCCTATTCTGGTACTCCTGAAGCTGTGCTCATCGCCAGCTGTCTCAGATTCCACATGTACTTCATGGTGCGATGAATCTTCCATGAGCTGGGTGCAAGCCTCCCTGATACAAACGCCTTCGACCCATAGCGCAACAGGCATATCATCTCAGGGGCCAGCAGACTACAGAGAGAGTTCAGCACTCACCAAGACCATCGGTGGCATGGTGGTGACAACAGCGGTGTAGGGGTTATGTATGGTGACCCGAGACGTGACTACTCAGGATTCTCCTATCGAACCCCCGACGAGTAGGCCGTCGGAAGACAGCGACATTCTCTTTCAATCCAGACTCCGACCCTGGAGCGCTGGTGCAAAATATGCACATCACTGGCTTGCAGCAGGACTATCCAGATGTGTGGAAGAACTTTGTCACATACACCACCTCAGTCCTCACACCAGCAGGGATCGTTCGGATCAACCAGTCCCTGGCAGCACTGTGCTACTGCCTCTTTACGGCACAGACCCAGCTGTGGCATTCCATAGATGGTGTCAGTGGAGCAGAGATCCAGGCCATGTTCATCAGTCTCGTTGAGGATATGATCATCGTGGCATACCCCAGTTGTCTTATTGATAAGTTCCAGCAGGGGTTGCAGAAGCCTGTCGCAAAGTTGACTTTGCTATTTCGCCACACCTACGGTTAATTTCAAGCAACATGATCGTGAACATCGAGGCCCTCCAAGTCAGGGCTATAACAACATGATAGTTGAGGGGAGTTCCCCCGGTGTTCGGCTTCAACACTGCCATCAATGCACCTATGCGTAGTATGAGCCATACAGTCATTCTGACCCTGACACTGCAGCCAGTCGACACGGCAGCTCCAGGCACCCCGACACTGCAGCCAGTCGACATGACACTGCTTCCGGTGGTAGCTCTACATGTGGTGTCATGCCTAGCTATTGTGGCACTCGGGATCAGCCTACTCCACCGCTAGCAAATCAGCTATAAGACTATCCGGGCTCTCTACAGTAGCAGGGGGGACCAGGGTGAGATAAAGAACCGGCTTGGCATGCCCAAAACCCCCTATACCCGCTGCCAACATGCAAATCCAAGGGCTGGAGGGTTTGGCAGTACATCCTTTTTCCAGCTGGTAGTATCGCAGAGCCTTGTTCAGCTTTGAGTCCGGTGAGGCCATGGGGGGTCTGCAACAGCTAGAACCGTGTAGAAACCTTTAGCTTGCAGGAGCTGCTCAACGATACTCCCGCCCATGATAAGGTATTCGAGGAAGCAGATCTGTCCCTTGCCAAATCCTAGATAGACCTTCACTGGAGAGCTGAGCGAGCTCATCTGGTGTCTTCTTCTTGTAGTCCTTCAACTCCCTCCGGAAGACATCATAGTACTTCTCGCATAGCGTGAGCCCGGACATGTTTAAGAATGTCTCAATAGAGAGATGAATATTCCTGAGTACCAACCTGGCCACCTGGAGGACGCGGACATGGAAGATCTTATTAGCTCTCTCGACAGGGGATGCAGACGTTTAACCGCGTTGTACTCAGTGCTTAAACAATGACGTCAATGGTACAGATGGTTAAGCAACTGCCCGAGAGCCAGGCAAGCCTTCAGAAGGTGGAGAACCTGCTGCGAACCAAGACACAGAAGGTACTGACCAATGCAAATCCTCTGGCAGACCATGTCGCCAGTAACGTGGCAGCGAATGTGGCCGTGGTGAAGATGACAAGGGGAAATGAGGTTCTTCCTGACACCGCTGTGGCTGTCCTCGCTACAGTGGTGGGTGGGGTGGCCGGGCACTGTGTCGGAATAACTCACCCCATTCCAAAGATCGCCCCAGTGGTGCCTCCTACACTGTTGCCGCCAAGATCATGGGTGAACGTGTTACACTAATGGAGGCCGTGGTTCTAGTGCTAGCAATGCGTGCAATGGCTGAAATCATTATCGCCTATGATTAACCCCTCTGAATAGTGCGAGATGGATCACGAGACCCCTCCAGCATATGAGGCATGGCGTGCCAAAGGGCGGTGTGTAGCCCATAGTCGAGCACGCATGCTGAGGATCAACAATGCCTGGGAATGTGGACCGCCCACAAGGCGTGCCCCTGCAGAGAGGGCCAGTACCCTGAGCACTGCTACCTATTCGCTTGGCTGACTGCGGGGTCTTCCTATGCCCAGCTATTTCACCGGGGGTATGTCTAGTTGGTTCCCTCTTTATATATATATATATATATATATATATATATATATATATATATATATATATATATATATATATATATATATATATATATATATATATATATATATATATATATATATATATATGACTATGACTCTGTCACTCACAGACCTAGAAAGCAAAGAGCTAGGCGATCTTGCTCACTTGGGCGAGGCACGCCTCGGTTCAGAGGAAACTGTTGGCCCTATCACCTTCCTAGACTCGATGAGAAAGGAGACCTGCAGAAGATCCACGGTACCATCACAGCCCGAGGTCTCATCGGGAACACTGATACGGTAGGACAATCGGCCATTAACAATGACAAGACCGTATACAAGGGGATGGGCATCAAGGAGAGGACGACAATGCGAGGTATGCTCGGAGTTGGTGAGGCTGGAGCCATCAAGGTTATGGCTGAGTCCTATGCTCAGGAACTGCTTAAGGATCTCCTGAAGCCATGGAGCTCATTCCAACAGGATGGAGAGAATCTCAAGTTGGACACCCTCGGCCTGAGCCATATTACTGTCGACGGCCAAACATATGCTACCACCAGCCTCCGGCTACCACAGTTGAAGAAGTCAGGGTTCTTTGGTTTACAGTTTAAGACCACAGGATAGTCATGGCTTCCCGTGCATGTATCATACAGATACTGGATGTACTAGACACTGTGGGTGCTGACACAGGCCCTCTACACTATCTTCTCAGCTGCTGCTGGAATTTCATGCTTGATGCCTCCATCACATCCTTCGTATCTGCCGGAGGTGCAGGAATCCCGACTCTGCAGGCGAAAGAGCTGGTGCAGGAAGTACTGCCATTTAGTCTCCCAGATATAGACGAGGCTACTGTGACCAAGTGCTAACCATCCTCTGCACGCATGTCTGTACCATACGATAGTAGGCCGGCCGATGCTGGCCAGTTTGTGCTGACCATTGCCCGTCAGGACACGGGAAAAACATCTTGTTGCGTGCTCTCCTGGCCGAACATCTACACTCTCAATACATCCTTCTGGTGTCTGACTCTGCCGCTGAAATAGTTGACAGTAATGATCAATGGTACAATGGCTCAATCACCAAGACGCAGAACCTGCAAGCACTGATGGAGAAGCTGCTGGCAGCCCGACTAACAGAACAACTTGTTCTAGTTATCGATGACCCTGCAATGGACCAGAAGACAGTCAGCTACCTCTGTAACATCACCAGACCCATCCGGCACACAAAGATAACTGTCTTCAATCTCTTTCAGAAGTACACCCGCGAGATCTCACTTGACATGCGCCACAATTCCCGGTTGCTATACTTCAGCTCCAAGTGTGGACGTGCCCTGCTCGAGACCATATACGACAGCATAACCCTCAAGGAGACCAAAGAGGACTTTATCGCAGGTGTACAGCGGGCAGCTGATCTGTATCTCTTCATCTTCAGCAACAAGGAGACAGGTGAGCTCTGGAAAAGGCACAGACCTTCACCTACAAGCTGAATCCAGCCAGGAAACTAGCCTGCTCTACGTGTCATCGCTGACAGACTGTCACAGCTGCCACAACGTTTTTTCATTCATCAGAAGGCTGAGGGACTTCGTCCGCAGGCTCTGCTACTTCGTCAGATGCTTGAGGACCTTCGTCAGAAGCTTGAGGAACTTCGTCAGAAGCTTGAGGAACTAAGTCAGTTTCGGCAGAAGCCAGGCACTTAAACTCTACCCACTGCGGGTCAGAGTCTAGGGCTCTCTTCTTCTGGAACTTCTCATGGAAGACCCACTTTTTCCATGCGCGACTAGCATCTGACTTGCGAGTTGATTTGATGAGGTAGTCCTGGTATTTATCTGGGAATTTCAGAAATGCTGGCAGATTACTGGCCAATCTCCTGCGCCCTCTTTCGTTGAAGATGTGCTCAACAGCCTCGTTGTGGCCAACAGTGAGCCCCTCCTGAGTACCTTCTGCATGACCAGTGTTGTGGCTAGCCGCTACAGCGGCACTGACCTCCTCCCTAAAGTAGTTGTTTGCTCCAGACTGGAAGCTATCCAGTATATCTTGCTCTTCCTGGCTATGGAGGCTAAATACGGCAGCCCACTTCCCGCCCGTTAGTAGATCTTTGGGTTCGACCCTCGCCCTTTGGAGAGCTAAAATAACAGGACTGTTGGTTTGGGCCAAAGGTAGGTAGAATGCCCTGCCCTGGGTGCTGTCAAACTTCTTGTAGAGTATCCGAGTCAGGAGTCCGTTTGTACTACGAACTGGCGCTCCTTCCTCTATGGCAGCCAGTATCTCCACATCAGATCGAGGTGTGACGTTGGCTCGCTCGTGGATAATGTTGATGTCACGAAGCAGTCCTCTGACCCTGTCACAGTTGGACAGTGCACGCTGTGGCTGTCGTGCTGACTGTCATGCCGAATTGTCCTGTTGCCTATAGGCAATCTGCTGGAGACCTTTACCAAACATGGCAGCCGTTTAACCCCTCTATATACCCAGACATTAAACATGCTGCAGTATGTGCAACATCCAGATGGGGCCATTCTACCCGTGACATCGCACCACACTGATTATCGGAAGGGCAGCTTGATGGTCATTCGACTCAGTATACATGATGAGAACCCATTGTCCGCTGCTGGGAAGTACTTTGATGTTGCAATCTCGGCACAGATCCACGAGATCAAGAGCATGTCACTCGAGTTCAAGCTTCAGAGCACAATAGAACAGACGGTAGCGCTCCCGCAGGTTCTGAACAGGTGTGAGATCGTGCAGAGAAACAACACCATGGACACCACCTATGTGAACAAGGAGTACTGCGTTAGGTCCGCTGGATCGTGGCCCAACATTCTATGCGAAGGGAAAGGGGTACTAAGCTGTGGGGTGCACTGAGGGGTTCACGTAATTCGAACTATGGGCAGGTGTTGAGAAGCCTGTGGCAGTTCCACTCTTAGCCCTCCTCGAGAACACACACCTGACTCCGGCTGCCATGCAGGATTGGCTGTTCCTCTGGGTGTACACTGAGCAGCTCGCAGATGCGACGATGAATGCTCCAAGACTTCATGTCTGGCATGACAAGAATGACCAGGAACTGAAGCAAATGGGTTCCAAACAGCGGATCGTGCATGTGAAGCGAGAACACCAGCAGGTCCGGGACACAGCTAACCAATGGGTAGAGCTGATATTGCATCGTGGTGCAATGGACTGTGTCGCTGTTGTGGTCCTGGTTCAGAAGCGAGGAGCCATCCAGCAGTTGGATAAGCTAGACGACATCAAGCTTGTGGCTGCTGGGACCAAGGTTCTTGGTGAGGTACGCGAGCTGGATGATCCCAACTCTACAGACAGAAAACTAAGTCATATACACTTCTGCACCTAACCAGTGGAAGCGAGCACCTCGAGTCGGCACTCGAGGGCCGTCACAACCTCTGGGGCAGGGACATCCCACCTAATCAGGGCAACCTGCTCAGCTTCAACATTGGACACCTCATAGCTGGGACTCGCTCATTAGGTGTGACGGCATGTCGAAAACAGCAGGTATTCAGCTTGAGAGTGCGTAGAGCATGACTCCTGTCATTACCACTGCAGCTGCCACCACTAATATAAGCTCTGCTGTCTTCTGACCTGTCAATGCGGCATAGTCGAGTGTTGGCTCAGATATCGTTACAGCCTCGTAATACTCATCGAGACTCTCATCTGCCTCTTTGAGGCTCTGGTTGGCCTGCGCTCAGAGTTGTCGTCGGCGTGCCTCCCTCTGGCACATATGCTCGAGTGCTTTGCTGTACTCAAATTTTTCCTTTGACAGCTTCCCCATCGCCTGGTCATGATGCTCATGCTTGACCTCTGCCGCCTTCTTGTCGGCGAAGCTGAGTCCCCAGTTCGCTAAGGCAAACATGCCTCTAATCAAGATTGCAGAGGCCATGCTATAGACTACAATTTAAAGCTACACTATAGCTGCCCCAGTGACAGATCCCCAGAGCGATATATGAACAGAGGCTGATCCAGTCGAGGATATAAATGATGATGACTATGAGGAGGACTATGATGAGGAGGATGTAGCGGAGACAGCGGGTGAGTATGATGATGTAGAGCTTGAATCCCACAAGCTGGTCTACAGAACGAAAGGAATCTATTGCACTTACATAAAAGGTGCTATCAGTCCGCTGGCAGCAGTAGGGGCTCTGATCACTCTGTTCACAACGAAAGCTGGCGAGATGGTCCGCAAGATCGCCAACAGTGCTCTTCATGGGGTGGATCAGATTTATGAAGCCATAACAGCCATCGCCTCAGGAGTAGGTACATTCTTCGGAGTCGCAGGCCCTAGGCTACCATATGTTGCCATAGCGCTGGTGGCCATCTGGGCCGCCAAACATTTAAGGCATACTATATAAGGATGGCGTCTCTGTACGACCTGGTCAAGTCCCTTAACTTCTGAGGGTTGGTCGATAAACTACTGTTCAGTCAGGATCCAGCAGAGATTAGACGCCAGTGTATGGAGGTGTTTGAGGAGCTCTTCAGTGATGGTCGAATGAATGACGGGTGTCTGTTCATCTGTTTAGAGTTCACCCAGGCCATGCGTGACAGGATTGGAGTGGACGTCAGTGATGAAATCCAGGAGTTTATCAACCGTCTTTCTTGAGGAACTCTACTATCAGCCTGGTGGACATTACTGTGAGCCCCCCTCAACTACTCGAGGCTGCACGTCGCAAGGGCCACAACTTCACATTGGAGATATTTAGCCAGTGGCTCAGCCACCAGGCGATGTGGCAGATATACAGACCTCGTCCATGCCAAATCAGGCATGCCCATTTCGAGGAAACTGTCCCGAACAGAGTTCACCAGGCAGATGTTCTATTCCTTCCACACAACTCGGTTGGTCGTAAGACCTACAAGTATGCCCTCAACATCGTCGATGTCGCCAGCAGGTACAAGGTGGCAGTACCGCTCACAGACCAGTCAGCTAGCCAGGTGGCCCAGGTATTCCAGAGTGTCTACGAGGCTTCGCAACATCTCCTCCAGTGGCCAGAATTGTTGCAGGTGGATGAGGGTAGGGAGTTCAGAGGGGAGACTGCAGCCCTCATGCGGAAACACGTCGTGGCAGTTAGGCGAGGCGAGGTAGGGACCAGGCTATCATTGAGCAGTGGAATTAGACACTGGTAGAGAGACTGTTCCCACACCAATACGCCCAGGAAATGGCCATGCCGAGTGAACGTTCTAGAGTATGGGTGAGAGGCCTGGCTGCTGTGGTGGAGAGATCCAATGCCGACGTTACTAGCCTAATCGGGAAGAAGCCGGTAGAGGCTATCAGACACCCTTCTGGTCACAGCTCTAGAGGAGCGAACAAGGGAGAGGAGTGCCTACCACCTGATGCTCTGGTTCGGTACCTGTATGAGCCTGGTGAGATGGAAGGTGGTCGGCGGCGTGCAACAGATCCTAACTGGTTGATAGATGTTCACAGGCTTGACAGGTATGTGGAGGCGGAGGGGAGGCCTACACTGTACTACGTGGCACACCAGGACGGAGTGCCTAGGGGACCATTTGTCATAACAGAGCTTCAGCTAGGCCCTGAAGACACACAGCTATCACCCCCTAGGGGGCTAACATGATACTCGATGGGCTTGGCATGGACCCCATATGGCAGCACATGGAGCTTATCATAGTAAGCAGAGAGCCAGAGTTTTTCCTGCGCATACGTCACCATACCCTGGTTGCATATGGGTAGGCCTCGGTTTTTAGCTCTGTCAACCCCGCCGTGTAGGGTGCTGTAGAACCTCTGCCAAGAGACCTCAATCTGCTGCTTTGACATTCACTTAGCCGAGCTCTTACTTGCAGCTGCGCTCTCCACGTAATAGCATTTGGGGCAGAGAGTGATGCCACGAGAGCCTTCGAACTCGAGCTTGAACAGTCCCGGATTCCATCCAGACCATTTGTTCCAAGCTAGTCGGTCCTGCTTATGAGCCTGGTACTCTGCTCGCATCTCAGGACGAATGACGTCATCGAGGCTTTAGCCGACTATAGCGATATATGCAGAGTCAGTGTCCATCTGCAGGTACTCAAAGCTGTCACAAGCTACGTAGCGATCGAGGAAGTCATAGTAGAACTCCGACATTCGCAGTTTCGCGAGCTCATAAACGACTATCCCCACCTGGAAGGGCCTTCGAATTGTGATTCTCGGCTTCCGATTCTGGAGTTCATTTGACTCACCAATCTCCTCAAGATCTTCGAACCATGCACTACAGAGGGCCATGTCTACCACGCATTCATCCTTCGTGAAGCTGGTGTTGTTATGGCGTTCTAGGGCCTCGATGAGCTTTACGTAGGCACTATTGCCGAGGAGTTTGAAGAGATCTGCCAAGAGCACTTTGCTCTTATCTATGTCTCCCGAGCGGTTGGCCTCCATAACATTCTCCATGAACAACTCGAATGGGCGCTTGGCCTCATAGTTTATGATGCAATATACCGCAGTGATCTACAGACCATGGGTTATATACCACTTGAGGGTCAGGGCATACAGCAGCCGCTTCGTGCCAGAGAGGGCGCCGACCAGCTTCTGGGTGGTGGGCTGCTTCCTCCCTGTTCGCCCTAGATATGCCAGCATCTCAGACGAGATTGCCTCTCCCAGGATCTCGCAGTTATAGAAGAGAGGAGGCATTTCCTCGAACTTTGACCATGTAGCATTGGGGACCTCTATATCCACCTCAGCAAACCCAAACCAGCTGTCTGCTAGGAGAGCCTCCTTAAAGCTAGCTACCCCACTGTCACTGGACCAATGGCGCACTTTCTCCTTACCACATGTCATCTCTTTGGCCATCGTTGACAGGTACAGAGCATTTGTGTCGTAGCCGAGTAGACGTTGGCAGACACGCTCACTCTGGCGGATTCGAGTCACACCGGCCTCGTGGTATCTGATGATGCAGTGACACACCTGGTAGAGATGCCGCATCTTTGAGGATGTACATTTCTCATTCTGTGTAGAACTCCCGCATCCACTTAAGGGCGTCGATGAATGGACTGACGTCCATGTTATTGTTGTATCGCAGCCAGTTGGCGAATGCTCGCATTCCATGCTCCCTGAATGTCTGGTTACACTGTTCCCCCTCTGTTCGCGTCAAGAGGTAGCCACCCTTGAGCATAGATGTCCACGCTGTGTAGCCAGAAAGCCCTGGATAGTTGAGCTTCTCATGTGTGTCAAACCATTCATACGGGAGCCAGCTCTTCTGCTGTGTACACCCATAAGCTTTGACCCATACCTCGTACGAGACTCCTGGGCCGAGGTAGTTCAGCACATTGAGAAACTGTAGCTCAGGTGTTATGAGGAACATGGTCTGACTAGCCATCTTGGCGACTTTCATTGTACCTGTACTCTCAGTCAGCTCATCGACAAACTACTTCTTGATGAGGTTCAGGTCATACTGCCCAGAGTTGAACCCCAGTACAGGCTCTTGGTCACACCACTTGTTGATCAGTCGCTGTTGTCGCTTTGGGAGCTTGTCCAGGTCTGTCAGTATGTACTGTGCCCTAACCCGTGTCCAGATTAGAGATGCTCGCCGTTGGATCTCCAGCATGAACTCTCTGATCAGTTCTTTGGGGTCAGGATTGCAGAGGTGAGTGGGTTCACTCGTGGCGCCCTCTAAGGAGCAGCCAACTGACACACAGATAGGTATTGTGAGTACTCTTGATCGTGAGAGTCTCCGCAGGATGAGTCTTGATAACATTTAGGAGTGCTTCGAAGTCGGAAACTATGAAGTGTGGGTATGGGACAGTCCGAACTCGTTTATGGACTCTTGGGCAGCATTTTATACAGCACTCACACTATACCACAAGCATGCATCCAGACGCTCTCAACTTCTCCTCTCTCAGGAATGTCTTGCGGTATCTTTGTTCGGCATCCTCACCTCGCTGGTGTTGTAGACACCCATGCCAGTGACAGCCATGGAACTGGTAAACGGTGTTGGTGGTCGGATCATAACCATCTATGGGAGCGCCCTCGATCCAACGCTCGCAACCGTGCCCACACTGTACACGGTGCATGTGTACGCCTCTGTTTCTCGACTCATACTCGAACCAACGAGTAGCTGCTGAAGTGGATGGTTGTGGTGGATAGAAAGCATTCTCATACGCAGACTGTGGCTCCTCAACCTTCTCGTCAGGACACATGATTTATGTTTTGCCGCCTGTACAGTGATCAGTGAGGCGTTGAATATTGCATGCCTGTCTAAACATCTGCTGACAGTGACTGCTAACTAGTGTATGTGCCAGCTTGGAGATGTTCTTGATGTAGAAGGCATGGTGGGCCCACACTCTGATGGTTATGGTGTCACGGTAGTGAGCCGCTTGCCTGATCATGTGCCAGGTGCCCTCTTTGGTTGGTTCATACACGCGAATCCCGATCTTGGCGAAGAACTCTACCTTGTCCAGCTGATCCAGCAACGTCTTGTGGACATCAGGTACTGTCTTGCCATAGAACTGTGTGGCAAGCTCTTGTGCAGGAGCTGTACTTCTATCAGCTCTCACTCTTCAGTGGACGGCTAGACATCTCCAGAGACAAGTTGTCCCTGTAGGTGTCGAGGGCAGTCATACTCTTCTTCTGTGGTAGCCATTCTGGGAGGGGCCCTGTCACAAGCAGAGGTTGGCGGTCGATGGCAGCCCTGACCTCAACGTTGATTGATCGAACAAAAGCCCACTTGGTGTTGGGTCGATCGATATTGGCTGTGGTGAGGCAGGCTCACTCTCTTACTGCCACACAGTCCCGAGCTGCTCCTATCGTGTTCAGCCACGGGCTCCCTGGAACATTCTTGTGGAAGGGCATAACCCTACGGTTTTCGATGTGACGGATGCGATAGGTATGGGTGTAGCGGAAGTAGAAGGCGTTCTGGACAGTCTGCTGGATCTTTTGCATGATCTGGCCTGAGAGGTCTCCTTCTAGAAGAATGTCCAGCATACTGACCGGCGTCCTCTATCCTCTGTCTCCCTTTCGCCGAGACGCTGGTCGAGAATGTGTTCGCCTTCTCGCCTCATGCTCCAGGCTAATGGTTCAGACCTCGGCCCCTTATGGTATGGGCTGGGCTCAGACCTCGGCATTGCTTAACGATCCTGCATTTGAGAGTTAAGCACTCCAGTGGATGGACCTCCATCCGCCTCACTACAGCCTTGGCTCACAAGCTAGCAGTCACCTCTTCGTCCGACTGACTAAACTCATGTATGCACTGCGCTTTCTTGTGGGGATACCAAGGATTCTCGGTAAGCACTCGAAACCTGCCCGTATTCATTGCTCGGGAGAGTCGCTTCTGCCACTCCTCGGCACGGATCTGTGGGTGAATGCCTGTCTGGGCGTTCATACCTATTATGTGTGGTGCTGGTGATCAGTACCTGTGGGTGGATGCCTCTCTCTAAATAGGCGTTCAGACCCTATTATGTGTGGCAATCAGCACCTGTGGGTGGATGCCTGTCTGGGCGTTTAGACCCTATTATGGGTGGTGTATATCCCTGTAGATGCCTGTCTCTAAATGGGTGTTCAGACCCTATTATGTGTGGCGATCAGTACCTGTAGGTGGTGTTAAACCTGTGGATGCCTGTCTCTAAATGGGCGTTCAGACCATATTATGTGTTGTGCTGGCGATCAGTACCTGTGGGGGTGTATATCCCTGTGAGTGGCTGTCACTAAATGAGCAGTGCGCATGCATGCCCCCTGGATAGGATAGTACGCACGCGTGTATAAAGCCCTATGACATAGGTATGGCTAAGTCTGGAAGAACGCGTAGCATGCATGTGCACACGTCAGATCCACGTGTCAGTATTGTGGGAGAGTGTATGCTTATATTGTACCGAAAAATCACTTCATTCTCGTAGTTCTTGGCACGAATTAGGACCGGAATGAAGCGAGGATTTCAAAACTGTTTACCATTTTCAAATCCGACCAGAAATGGCCGAGTTAGCCACAAATGCTAATAGTGAGATTTGAACTTGTGATTTTAAGTTTGCTAATAAACACAAAACAAGGATCCACCACATTAACTACCTCGGCCATGTATGCATTAGTAATTATAGCTGATAGGTTATGTGTTCTCATTGCTGTATTGCTGCGCTTATCAGTCCCTCTAGATCTTGACGTCACTTAGAGATAATGCAGTAACAGCAATTGTACAACTCACACTTAGAGATATGATTACTAAGAGGCGAGATTTTAGTGATGTTGCGGTGAGCCAATCAATAGAGTATTGCCTTACATAAGATTCCCAGGCTGCAGACTGGGGTTCAAATCTGCTCAAAAGACCTCGCTAGAACTTACCTGAAATTTCGAAACTAGGTAGGACACTAGGGCCGGTGTAACATGGCCAGGTTAGATAAAGACCCATCGCGACCCTCCCCAGTGCGGGGTCACAGCTTAACAGACAGACACACACCAGCCAGCTGGTATAGCAACAGGGTGGGGTAGGAGATAGGTGGGGTAGGATAGGTACATAAGTAGGATAGGTATGATAGGTAGAAAAGTGGCCCACAGATAGAAACACCTCCTCAGGATACCGGTCAGAATAGAGAGAGAGAGAGAGAGGCTGGCCACTGGCCAGTATCCTGAGGAGGTTCTCCCGGACAGTGGGGTCCACACGGGAGGTTTATATTCGCCACGGGCTTCCATGGCCATGGATCGCCAAACGGCGGCCAGGTGAGGGAGGTGGTATCATTTTAATTCCGACACTACTACGGATACGGCTGACTCTCAAGAAAGGTGAAGAAAAGCTGTTGCAGATATGGATGGCTATTAGCTAGTCACGTCTATCCACACAGTTAGTAATTTAAACAGTTGTTTGAACGTTCTGTACTGGTGCGGAAGTTGGTAGCTACCATGTAGTTATGAAGGGCTACATTTGAAAGAAATCAGCATGCACGTTTCAGAGGCAGGAGAACGATCATGTGATACACTATCCTCCCCATTCACTAAGTACATACATGCGCTTATGGCTTTAGAGAACTATTTTGAGCGGAATAAAACATGGAAAACTATTTCTGGACCGATTTTAAAATGGTACACATGGTTTGGAATCCTCGCTGCATTCTGGTAGTGAAAGTATGTTTACCAACTCGGTACAAAACATGATGCCATTCTCTCCAATACTAACACGCATTGGTAGGCAATCTCTTACACCCGCACATGCGCACTATTTGATCTCACAGATGTTGTCGTTTTGGGAGCCTCTCTCATATGATTTCATGGGGTGTGTGCTTGGAGCGTATCCTGTCCAACCATTCCATACCAAGACAGGCTGGGGCAGTATGTACCTGACCGGTTGATCCACGCTACAACACCAAATTCCGGCTATGTATCTACAGATGTTCGCTAAATAAATAGCAGTACTGAAGATAGTTTATTCTCAGAATGTTCATTTATCTATCAGATAAATTATTGTTCTTGCATGGCAGCCATTATGGATGTAAAAGTCCCTTCATGATAGGTTATGACTGTTAAACACTTATTGTGTCATTATGAGGAGATTTATTAATGTGCTTGATCCTCGATAGCAGAAACCTTGTTCGCGCATATTTCCCTTAACCGATACTCTCAGTATTTTCTTTTCAGAATCGCCAAACTCAAGGCTAAATGCATGCAGGGATGTCTTGTTGTTGTAGTTGTTGCCATTATTGTTGGTGTTGTTGCCATTGTAATTGTCGTCGTCGTCATCGCCCCCGTCATCATCGTCGTCGTTGTTGTTGTTGTCGTCGTCGTCGTCGTCGTCGTTATTGTTGTTGTTGTTGTTTGTGTTTTTGTTGTTGTTGTTGTTGTTGTTGTTGTTGTTGTTGTTAGCAATTTATTTTTAATACCTCTGGATATACAAGATGGATCTTCTCTAAATCTGGAGGGAAGTATGCCCATGTGTCTACGTAGCTATAATCTAGCTTGAGGTGAATTTTACATAAATTAACTTCCCACATTCTATGTGTTCCTTCAAGGGCGGGCAAACACGTGACATGATGCATGTTCTCAGAACAGCATTCACGTGGATCTGAAATTCGCATCATGAAATACCCCCACGTGCCCATTCTGCCTCAACACCAGCATTGAACACAGTAGTCTCGGATATCATTTTTATAAACCTCTAATTAAAAAAAGCGCTCGGTTATATCGACCATGTTATGTTGGGGGAGATATGCAGCAACTTGTTCATAAATGTTGGTAACTAAAATCAAACATACCTATCATACTAACCATAACACATATGTATACTCAGTCTATCCTTATTTAACCGACATACTATTTAAAACTCTGTGGAGACAATTGTTATGACAGCCTTACCACCCCAAAGCATATATGGACAGAGGACTGATGCTCTTGGGGAAAATAGTTATTTGATCGTTTCACAAGAACATGATTTCGAAATATATCTGTCAAAATACCATTCAACGGCCATTGCGTTAAGGGGAACTCGTTCTCATTATAAACATCGTCGTGTCGTG
>CM067360.1:118704594-118766703 GCA_034401795.1 Chaetoderma sp. LZ-2023a
ATAGAGAAAGTCATTTCAGTCGTAAATTTTCTCGTTGCCTGTAAATGGGCATTGCTCAAGAGCACCGTAAAGGCCAGTCTTCCCTGGTTTGCCCATTAACCCTGTGTCGACTAAGCCAGTAAAAACTGCATTAACATATGTTTGAGAAATGTTCATTCACAGAAAAGAGAGGACTTTTTTTGAAAACGTAGGACTGTAATGACTGGCTCGATATGCTAGATTGTTTATGTGATTTTCACCAATTATTTTCACCAATTCCAGCACCTATTAACGGGATGCTAATCTCAACTCAAATGTTGCATGCACCTATAGATTTTGGTATATAGATAGCATATCATTCATATCCTGACACATTCCCTTATGTGTATCACAATTATAGGCTTTGTAATATCACGTAAATATTGAATAGAGATCGCAGCCATTTTATCTCCTCAAGCGATAATGTGAGATGTCATGTAAGTGCCAATGCATTACCTTCTTTATTATTTCTGTAATACTCATATTGCTGAAATCTTTGGAATTACTCTGACTGGAACGTCCAGTCAAATTAGTTTCAAAATGTTCAACAGGTTACCTGTATGATTGCTTCTACCCAACATAGTCACACTATAGATGACACCGGTATGACTGGACGTGCATACCGAGGCACACACCATAAGTTGCTTCTGATTGATTGAAAAAGCGAATCACGACAGCCATCATAGGGTGTAAAATGTGCCAACATTTAGCTACTAAAGCCTGAATATCTTTGTTTAGAGGCATGATAAAAAGCTTCAAATAACCTGTACAGTTTATGAGTGGTATATTAGATCACCTGAACATCTATCAAGAGATCCAGTTAGTTATGCTTTAATATACTGTAAATAATAGTCGCGGCATTCCCAGCTATGTACAACCATTTCTATCTAAGCTCTCTCTCTCTCTCTCTCCCTCCCTTTCCTTCCCTCCCTCCCTCCCTCCCTCCCTCCCTCTCTCTCTCTCTCTCTTTCCCACACCCACCACTCTCTCTCTCTTCCTCCCTCCCTCCCTCCCCTCTCTCTCTCTCGCTCTCTCGCACCCTCGCTCTCTCGCTCGTGCTCTCTCTCTCTCCTCTCTCTCTCTCTCTCTCTCTCTCTCTCTCTCTCTCTCTCTCTCTCTCTCTCTATCTTTCTCTCTCGCTGTATCTCTCTCTCTCTCTCTCTCTCTCTCTCTCTCTCTCTCTGTCTCTCTCTCTCTCTCTCTCTCTCTCTCTCTCTCTCTCTCTCTCTCTCTCTCTCGCATGCACTTTTTTACGAGTGTTAGAATCAATTCCACACTTGAATTTGTAGAATATGCATTTTAACTAGAGAAGGTTTAATTAAAGTAACTGTAAGTCTGTGATGTCTGGCCATGAAGTAACAGAATACGACACTTGTATCTTGACCATTGAACATGTTTAGGCAAGTGGAGTTGATCTCTGCCAAAAAAAGATAATTTGTCATTTTACCCATAATTGACCTTTACCTTCGGCGGGTCACTTTGAAACCATCACCATTGGATTCGGCATCCTTGGTTTGCCATAATCGAGTCTTACCAAAATCAAGGCAAATACCATCAAGTGTCAAATAAAGCAGAAATTAATGAATTGTGTTTGGCCCAGGTAGTTAGAGACAATCAAAATTCACAAGATTTAATTGGCTCAATCAACATCAACAGTTAATGGGAGGTAATTCATGCCTACACGAAAATGTATTGCTCTAACCCCTGATTGACATTGGGCGGGTCACTTTCAAACCATCACCGTTGGGTTCGGCATGCATGATATACCTTTGGTAAGTGTCCATGAAAATCAATGGAAATCTCTGAAGTGGCAAATACCCGATACATTTGCAACCGTTGTGTAGGTGCATTGGATTCAAAATTTAGCTGCTCATTCAATCTAAGTCTCTCAATCATCTTGTATGGGTAAGGGTAAGTAATCTATAACACAACGAATCCTAGTATCTTGCGACTCTACTGGGCCCCCTTGGCGTTGATGTCGGATCACTCTGAAAGCATCACCAGGGTATCCGGCATGGTCAAAAACGAAAACTGGTAATCTTGATGGCCAAGGGGTACCCTTCCATTTGCGTATGTGCAGGCCGGATAAATCCGCACCTTCAGGACCCTAAAGCTTCCATCCGATCTGATAAAAACTCTAGATTTAGACACATTTCAAAATATATCCTGAAAATCCGCATTCATTCCCTATCGGGCCATTTTCCATGGTTGACGGGTCACAGGTCAAATGTCAAGGTCACCTTTTAGGTGGGCAGACATCTTCAGGACCTCAAGGGTAACATTATTTTAAAAGTATACTAGTTAACCGACCAAAACTGTGTGCAGCCGTAGTTCAAATATCAATATTGAATTGCAATCTGGACACCCATGGGGATGCCTTCCACCTGGGTCTGTGATCTAGGGGTGATACAATCATGAGAGGATGCCGCATAGTATCTTCTAATATGTCAATTGACCATCTCTGTTGACCAGGCGAGTTCATTTCAGCCAAAAATTAAAACTGGTAATTTTGACGCCCACGCAGTACCCTTCCACTTGGCCATGTTGAAGATTTCTGATCTTCGGGTCCTTGTAAGTTGATTCTCTTCCCGCTTCGGCAAGACTTGTATGTGAGGTTGCTGCGACAACCTGTCTTACAGAGGGTGAAAGAGAGTGATACGAGCTCGCCTCGTCTAAAGATGTACTAGACGATATTTGTTTTCGTATCCGGGCCTGATCTGACTGGACCAACAAGATTTGATGATTCGGCATGGTGTTTCTCTGTGCAATTCAGAGCTAACCAGGAACACAATAAACTAAACTATTGCCTTGAATATTATACAAGGTGATGAGATTTATTAACTTTATAATTAATCTACACAGTGGGTAACTTTTACTGTTACCGGTTTACGATAAATACGATGAATTTTACTGTTACCGGTTTACGACAAATATGATAACTTTTACTGTTACCGGATTACGACAAATACGATAACTTTTACTAACGTTTCCTATCTTTCTTAATGAACTAGTATTACTCCCAGCTACTCTGGTTTGCTATACTATCCAAGCTATCGCTTGCCTACTGAAAATACACTCAGCTAGAACTTTTTTACAAGGTACGAGGCGGACCGGACTCTCGATTAAAGTTAAAGTCCCCCTTATGTACTATTTTTTTTGTGTTCTCCCTTCGTCTTGGTTTCGTACCACCGGAGGTTGCTCATCGTTCCCATTGGATTATGACATCATTTCGACCAATCACGACCCCGACTTTTCTTCCTAGCATCTGCGGTTTGGCCGATTCCTGAGTCATGGAATCTGTCGGATAACGCCCCTTAAACTGACAGTGATGGATATTGCTTCGACAATCATTGTTAATCTTTTCTCAATATCTTATTCTGACGGACGTCTTCTGTCAACTTTTCGTCTGGTTTTCTAATCTTCTTGGCGCCAGACGCTACTACGTCCTCGTCCGGCCCCTTGCTTATTAGGCTTGCGCCTGCATTTTACAAGGGTGCCATGACGTAGTGACCATGTGGCCCATCTGATTCACCAACATCTGGTGTCGTATCTGGTGTCGTGGGTCGCCTCTATAGAAATATAGAAACTCGGTCACATTATCACGGTCCTATGGTAAGTCGGTCGTCGCCACGTTACTACGTCATTCTATGAGTCATTCAGTCTGTGCTATGTACACGCTGTCCGTAGCACCTTACCGACGCTCTCGCTTGAATATTTCGAAAACTATTGGTCATAACTTCTGCTGAATACTATAAAAGGTTATGCCGCGACTGCAGCAACAACTTTCGTCTTTTAACCACGGACAGACTCCATCAGCTTACTGCCATAAGTCTTAGTCTATTCTATTCCAATTTCACTTATTGTTTCAGCTACATTTTCGCGTCAGCTTTGCATCGACTTGATGCACACACTAGATCGCGCTATTACATCCCTGCCCAATGTGTTATCCATTCCTTAGCTCGCCTGGTATTCAAATATAGTAATTCACTGAGGTCTTAGACTGCAAATATAAGATGTCCCCGGGGTCATGACCCCCCCAGAAGACAATCCGATATCTACATACGCCCCTCAACCAAAGTTAATTGACCATCTCTCTTAAGGCCTTAAGAGAGTGTCAACTAACTCGTTGTGGACTATCAACAACCCAAACCTATACCAGCAGCCTGAACGGATACCACCCGATAGTCGTCCAATCATCAACAACTTAACATTACAGGTCAATATACTATACACCAATACTTGTCCGAGTAGCGGAATGCTCGGAAATACATTAGTAGTATTCGTTAGTGTATGGTTGATAAGTATACAAACATACATGTCCGGGTAGCAGAATATCGTGCGCAAAAGACTGCCCCCGGAAACACATTAATAGCATCATTAAACCGTGGTCGATAACCTCGATCCACGCGTAACTTAAGATAGAGAACAATACGATCAATCAAGCAATACAATAGTATAATATACCACAATCAATTTCTCTAATGACGTCATCTAATCGTGACGACGTCACCATAAATGTCAGTCCTTAATCCTACAGTGCAAATATCATTACAGATCATGTGAATTTTTCCTGTTAAATAATACAGTACCAACATGGCACCATACTAACGTTCGTGCTACAACATTTAATATTCACCAATTACGGTTCCAGTGGAAACATATAAAGTTAGTGCTAAAATATCATGGTGATACCTCCCAGCGGTCCATGCTTACGTTAGGATCCACCACGTCAACGTACGTCTCCATCTCTATCCATTCGGCAGCCGTCGGGTCGATCTCAGTCCTGGCGTCAGCATTAGGCGACGACCCGGCTGCCATCCGCAGCGGCTCCGGTAGAGCTGCAGGTCTCCGGGGCTGCTGGGTCTGAATAGTTGGTGCAATGAAATGCGGTTCACTACTATGGGCCGCACGTGGCTTGCATTTATGGGTCGCACGTGGCTTGCATTTAAGCGCATTCTACATGCGTGATAACACGCCACATTTATATAATATAATCACAATTACCAACACAACTACGAAGAAACCCGTCGAATATGATACAAAAGAGCGTACCCCAATGCCATCGACCATCACTGGGTCGATCATGGATAATGGTGCTAGCGGCACGTACTTAGACTTTTGTAAATGGTTCCACGGTTGTAGCTTTAAATGGTCAACTATCATGGATTGATTTAGAACGCCGGACACATCCAAGTGGGGCATTTCAATGGCTAGGCCTATTCGAGTGTACGTCCGACTATAAGACGCTACAGGCTCGAATCGCCAGCCCCTTCCACTATACCCGCATTCTCCAGACATCAATGCATACACACCATTACTCACCCTACATCGGTCCATCAGTCGTCTGTCGCAATGGATTTCCACCATCTCGCTGAACGTTTGCAACACCACGCCGATTTTCTCATTGGCACATAATTTACTAGTGGTTACGTTCGACTTCGTTAGTTGAATATTACAGTTGCTATCAGTCGCATTTGTCAATACACTCACAATACAGGGCACGTGGGTCTTGTCGACCCGTAGTTGTCCCTGGCACACCCTAAGGTCAGCACCACGACACTCCGACGCAGTAAAGTACCACCCAGTCTTGGTATCTAGACCAATGCTGGTACGGGCCAGCATCACTTGCATGTAATACCCTGTCTTGGCCAGTGGTTCAGGCCATGAGTGTAGTCCATATTCGATATATTGTCCTCCGTCAATTAACGGTAGTGTCGCCACATAATGGAGCTTCAACTCGTCCCGCCACAATGGATATACCACTACATTTCTCTAATACCACGGTTTCACCAGCCTATATTCCGCATTAACTTGTTTTGCCACGGACGTCAGATCATCGGGACCAAAAAGTTCTTCCGTTAGACGACCCAACTCCAAGGATGCCGTTTGCCTATGGAACTGTTCGGCCGCCTTCTGGTAGTCATAGACCAGTCATAGTTCAGCCGAGTCTATAACATGTCCTAACCGTACCAACGCATAGAGTTCCAACAATCGAATCCCCTGCTGCCTGAGCGCTCGGCTCATGTTGCCCGTTGCAGTGGCCAAGTTGTCGCCTAACTCGTTAATACGGTCCGTGTTCACACCAATATCTCGGAAAGCTAATTTGACGTGCGACGTCAACTGGTTGGTAAAATGCACCACTTTGTTCATCCTCGTCATCGCCCTCTTTACCACATCTCAGATATAGCGGTACCGAACAGCGATGATGTGATGTCGCCCACAAAGTTAACTAACCCTCGCTTCTGCCTAGCGTCACTTCGACTACTCATGGTTTGCTGTGTTTGGCTTGCCATCTTCCGAATATATCGTTTCCGCTCAAAAAGGATGTTTTGGTACCCATTCTAGCAGCGAGACTGGCCATTTGGGCCAACCGTCCCATGAATTCCGCGGGTAGGTAAGGATGGTCGATGGATACTATCACGGTCCATTCGGCCCTTATCACCGACCCAGCCTCCGGACTGGTTATCATGACGCCGTTCGGTAGGCGGTGTATACTTGAGTCTTTACACATACCCAATACCACGCTAAACCACAACGCCATTATACACAATTGAAACGAATACATTTTTGTATCGTGCGAACGAATTTAGCTTCAATCATTATTACACCTTATGCACTAGCTATTCGCGATGTTATAGTATAGCAATACAATACACACTACTGGCGGTTGTGCCGCCGAATAACGGCATTTATACGACTGATGAAATCAGCGTGCAGCACATCATCGCATAGGGCGGGGTCTATTACACCAATGCGGAGTCGCTTGTCACTAGCTTCGCCATCCAGCCTATGCCCGCGCTTTCGCTTCATATCCATCCGGAGTTGCTTGATGTCAAAATCGTCATCCGGCGCATGCCTGCGCTTGCGCAGCATATATGGATGCGATGGAAGCATCTCCATTGGTTCAGAGGCAGGCTCTGGTGCCGCCTCAGGGGTGTCTATCACCATAGGCCTAGGAGTTTCGATGTTGTCACTCCGTGACTCATGGTTTCGATCGCGACTCGCACCAGGTTGAACCTCTTTCCGGTCAACCCTCTTACCCCCTGTACGCACCTCTGGCTCAATATCAGAAGCTGGCCGCTTCCTACGAGCTTTGGGTGTCGTATCAGCGTCGGTAACCATTGGTTCGGACTCGGGTAACATCACCCTTGTGTGATGGCTGGCTTTCGTCCCTTTGGCAGGGTTACGAACGGGGCGTGGTCTTACCTCGTCCCAGCATATTTCCGAGTCAACCATGCGCAGCTTACAGACGTTAAGCACACGCATTTTACCAGACCTTTGGTGGCGGACATGAGCCACAGGTCCATTGATTTTAAAGATCTCATATTCGGGGTCACTGCGAGAGTTCAGCTTCATCCTCTCCTCAGCTTTTACGACCACCGAATCTCCAACCTTAAATTCACCAGCGTTTGCACGCTTATTAACCTGTTCCAGGTGAACCTCTCGAGATCGAGCTGTTCCTTCACGAGCACGTAGCAAGGCGTTGTTGAGACACGTTAGCTTCTCACCAAGGTCCTGCGACGCATCGATTGGGACGGCCTTTGGCAATCTCGCCCGTCGCCCATACGTCAAATAAAATGGCGTATACCCGGTCGTCGAATGACGAGTACTGCGGTACGCTATTAAGGCCGCACCCAACCCATCTTCCCACGCCCGCGAGGCGTTGTTCACCCCTTTCTGTATCAACTCCTTAAGAGTGTGGTTGAATCTCTCGGTACGTCCATTGGTTTGCGGATGGTATGGGCTAGACCGTCTATGGTCGATACCGTGTTCTTTAAACCGCTCCTCCAGTGAATTGGAACAAAATTCTTTACCTTGATCGGTTATTACAATCTCAGGGACGCCATGACGCGCGGCATACTCGTTGAAGAACTTCTCTTCGACGTTTTGAGATGTCTTCGCTGCAATCGGATATGCTTCTGCCCAAGCAGAACAGTGATCGAGCACCGTCATGATATACACGTTACCCTTATTCGATTCTAACAGTGGACCGATCAAATCCATCCCAATTATCTGACTCGGATAATTGGCCATGGGCATCTCACTATACCTGGGTCGGGTGGTGACAGGTCGGTTGACCGGGCATTTCGTACATGTCTCAATCATACGAACCACGTCTTTTCTCAAAGAAGTCCACACAAAAGAATCTCTTACTATACCGATGGTCTTCTGCAGACCTTGGTGACCGGCTCGTTCATGAGCCATCCGGAGCACTTTCTCCCGGAACAGGGTGGGTAAGACAATTCTGGGGTACTCAGCGTCCAACGCTGAAGGCGTAACTAAAGAATACAAAATGCCATTCTTGACCATACACTCCTCCGGTGTGTTCTTGAACAACTCCGGGTATTCCTTGGTCTGCTCGGCACACAATCCGTCATACGGTACGTCGAACGCTTCTAGAGGGACGTGAGGTAACACTCCCTCGTCGACATCTGGTATTACAAAGTCGCCCGTATCTAACGTCGCGACTTCCACCGGACGACGTAACCTGGACAACATGTACGCTCGAATATTCTTCGAGCCTTGGATGTATTCAATCTTACATCCGTACTCGGCAATCAGTACCGCCCGGCGCTGCACCTTCGTGTTTTTAACTTCGCCCACAAACAAACTCTTTAGGGGTTTGTGGTCGGTATACACGGTAAACTGCGCGCCAAATAGATAAGGTCTAAGCTTCTTTAGCGCGTATATTACCGCATAAGCTTCCTTTTCTATCACAGGACAATTCAACTGACTGTCTTTAAGAGTAGAGCTGACATACTGAATCACCCGCCCAATACCCTTGTCATCTACCTGTACCAGTATCGCACCTATCGCATAGCTAGACGCATCAGTATACAATCTATACGGAGCATTCAAATTCGGATACGTGAGAACCGTCTCACTACACAGCAAGTTTTGCAATTTCTTTAACGCTTGCTGTTCTTCCCGACCCCACTCAAAACGTTTATATTTCTTAGTCAATTCTATCAAAGGCTTAGCAATTTCGGCATAGCCTTGCACACAAGAGCGGTAATACCCTGTTGCGCCCAGGAAACTTCTCACCTCACCCACGTTGCGTGGCGGTGACATTTCTCTCATGACCTTGACCTTCTGGACCTGAGGAGCCACTCCCTGTGCTGAAATACGATATCCTAACAAATCAACTGATGGTTGGGCGAAATCGCATTTCGATTTTTTAACTTGCAAATTATATTCTTGAATTCTACGCATAACTGTACGCAAATGCTGTGCATGCTCAGCCGGGTTTCTTAAATATATGACTATATCGTCGACAAAATCATGCAGACATTTTCCCACGAATTCTCGGAAAATATCGTTCATTGCCCTCTGAAATACGGCACCTGAGTTCGCAAAACCGAACGGCATCCGAACAAATTCAAACAAACTTTGACTGCAAACGAACGCTGTTTTCGCTATGTCTTGGCTGTCCATTGGTATCTGCCAATAGCCAGACTTCAAGTCCATAGTTGAAAAGATCGTGGCGCCGCCCATAGAATAAAAAATGTCCGATATATTCGGCAAAGGATAGCTATCCTTACGACAAACGGAGTTCAATTTCCTATAGTCAATACAAAATCTCGTCCCCCCCGTCCTTCTTAGGAACCAACGTAATGGGTGACGCCCATGGGGACGACGACGGTCTTATGACGCCCGCTGCCAGCATTTCAGCCACTTGATTCTTGACTATATATTGCTTGGCTAGCGGTAGACGGTACGCTTTCTGCCTAATAGGATAGGCATCCCCTGTCGGTACCGTACACTTGACTTTGGGAACCAATCCTAAAGTGTTTGGACGGGCCGGATCAAAAATATCTGCAAAGTCCGCTATGACTTTGTCGATATCTTTATATCCGATCGTTTCCTTACAGCTTGCATAGACATAATTTGTCTGTTCTCTATGCGGATATTCAAAGGGATATACCTGGCCAAACCATACTACAATTTTGGCCTGATAGTCAATCTTTGCATTTCCCAGGTGCAAAGCATCCGCTCCAAGTAAACATTCATGCCTCATTCTGGCCACAATCGTACTAGGGATGGGTCGGGCGTTCTCGAATTTTACTTGTGTTTCCCCCAACAACTTTATCGGGGAACCATTTACAGCTAAGAGCGTTCTTGCTCTTTTCAATGACCTAACATTCAACATGCTACGCCATATATCCTTGCGAATCAAGGATGTGCTAGCACCAGTATCCACTAAGGCATGCAGGTACTTACCCTGATCCGATGGACAGTTTTTATCCAATCTTAGACGGATTAGAAACCGCTCGGTCGGTATGCTTACCAACGGTCTCCTCCGTCCTTGTTTAACGAAGGGCTCCTTCGTCCACTAACAACCTCTGCGTAACTGTCTTGATGGGAGGATGAGTCCTGTCCGACACCGTATGAATAACGGTCATGCTCATCCGTCCCTTCACCGGTCAGCATGAATCCGTCACGATCGACATATTCGTCACGGTCGCGTCTAGCATTGTTCATGTCTTTCCGTAGGTTTCGCGAGCAGTCACGGGGTGTTATGTTTTTCTCTTGCTGCCGTCGGTCGACGACGCCGACGTCCATGTCGTCGGCGCGTGGTCGCTTGATGGCCCTTCGTGCGGGTGGGCTCTGTTGCTGGCCCCAGGCGGAACCATTCTGCGGTGGACCTCTCGACAGACAGTCCTTCACGTAGTGGCCGTCTTTGCCACACCCGAAACATTTTCTCGTTACGGCAGGAGTCGTCTGCCGACTCATGTATGCCCCAAAACAATTCTGGGCCGTGTGTCCTTCTCTTCCGCAACTAAAACATGTCACGGGCGGTGGTCGTCGCGGTTGCTTGGGATGCGGGGCAGGACTCTGGGCGACTTCCTCTCATGGCTGCATTGCCTGATGGCAGTCACTTTTGTAGTGGCCTACCTGGCCACAGTTATAGCGGGTAACGTTTTGTAAGTCTTTCGCTGCCCTGACTGGTCTGGGCGACGGCGGCGTACGTGGTTTTGCCGGCGGTGGGGTTCTCTTCTCGTGCTTGGCGGCCCTAGTCGCCGGCTGCTGCTCTCTTAGCTGTAGGTCGCTTACCAACCCACACAATTGCTCAACCATTCTGCTCTGTTGAGCAATCTGTCTCTTCAACGTGCTAACCATGCTCCAGATCTCCTTCTCCTCCTCAGGACCCACCATGTTTACTGCCATGCTCTCCTCTTAGCGATCCTCGATTTTCATGGCTCGGAGCAGGTCATCACATGTAGCCTCCTCCTCTGAAATTTCGATCGCCCGGGCCAAGGTGGTGGCCTTCTTTCGTACGATTCGCTTGCTAAGGCGATGGTCAGATAGACCTTTGAGATATATTCCCAGCACTGTCCGACGGTTGTCGGCGTTCTCAGCTGGGTAAGCGCGCGTGCTCATCTCCCGGAATCGTCGGTTGAAGGTTATGACTGTCTCGTTCCTGCGCTGTCGTACGCCCTCTAGATCGTACTTAATGCGTTCGCCCTCGTTGGCCGATACAAAGTTCACGGTGATGTACTGGTAGAATTCGTCGAACGTGACGTTTTCTCGAACCTGCCTACCAAGAACCCATCGATGGCTCTTGATAGCTGGCCGTGTGCCGCTTGGGTTATGACGTAGGCTGGTATACCCTCTAGTCTCCTCTCGTTTGCGACCCACGCTCTTCGGGTTTCATCTAAGAATGTTCGTACCTCTTCTGGTACCACTCCATCGCAGGGCTGAATGCGGTAAATCGTGTCTTGGATCTCCCTCCGGTACACCCGCTCGACTTCCCGACGGTTGCTGCTTTCTATAATGGCCCCCGCCATTGCTACGCCCATCGTCTGCATAGCGGCGATGGTTTCCGGTCGAAGTTGGTGCGCTACTGGTATTTCTATGGGTGGCATAGTTGGGTCAGCTGTTCTCTTGGGTCACGTCGCCATTCTTTGGTTACTGGTAATGTAACGCGATGACAACTCTCAGCAACCGGGGTTGGTCTGGGCAAACTACCTCGGTAATTACTTCTACGGTCGACCCCGCGTGATACTCGCGATGTTGGGTGATTTTGGTACTGTCTGATAATTTTGCTGCGTCTAGGAACGCTCGTACACGGTCAGCGACGTCGGTCAGTACTCTTGCCGAATTAGTGAGCGGCGTTCCTTGTTGGGTCATATACTATTTACTCACGGTTGAATACTCTGAATCCTGGCAGACTGAAGCCAATGAAGATTTCTGATCTTCGGGTCCTTGTAAGTTGATTCTCTTCCCGCTTCGGCAAGACTTGTATGTGAGGTTGCTGCGACAACCTGTCTTACCGAGGATGAAAGAGAGTGATACGAGCTCGCCTCGTCTAAAGATGTACTAGACGATATTTGTTTTCGTATCCGGGCCTGATCTGACTGGACCAACAAGATTTGATGATTCGGCACGGTGTTTCTCCGTGCAATTCAGAGCTAACCAGGAACACCATAAACCAAACTATTGCCTTGAATATTATACAAGGTGATGAGATTTATTAACTTTATAATTCATCTACACAGTGGGTAACTTTTACTGTTACCGGTTTACGATAAATACGATGAATTTTACTGTTACCAGTTTACGACAAATACAATAACTTTTACTAACGTTTCCTATCTTTCTTAATGAACTAGTATTACTCCCAGCTACTCTGGTTTGCTATACTATCCAAGCTATCTCTTGCCTACTGAAAATACACTCAGCTAGAACTTTGTTACAAGGTACGAGGCGGACCGGACTCTCGATTAAAGTTAAAGTCCCCCTTATGTACTATTTTTATTGTGTTCTCCCTCCATCTTGGTTTCGTACCGCGGAGGTTGCTCTTGGTTCCCATTGGATTATGACATCATTTCGACCAATCACGACCCCGACTTTTCTTCCTAGCATCTGCGGTTTGGCCGATTCCTGAGTCATGGAATCTGTCGGATAACGCCCCCTAAACTGACAGTGATGGATATTGCTTCGACAATCATTGTTAATCTTTTCTCAATATCTTATTCTGACGGACGTCTTCTGTCAACATTTCGTCTGGTTTTCTAATCTTCTTGGCGCCAGACGCCACTACGTCCTCGTCCGGCCCCTTGCTTATTAGGCTTGCGCCTGCATTTTACAAGGGTGCCATGACGTAGTGACCATGTGGCCCATCTGATTCACCAACATCTGGTGTCGTATCTGGTGTCGTGGGTCGCCTCTATAGAAATATAGAAACTCGGTCACATTATCACGGTCCTATGGTAAGTCGGTCGCCGCCACGTTACTACGTCATTCTATGAGTCATTCAGTCTGTGCTATGTACACTCTGTCCGTAGCACCCTACCGACGCTCTCGCTTGAATATTTAGAAAACTATTGGTCGTAACTTCTGCTGAATACTATAAAAGGTTATGCTGCGACTGCAGCAACAACTTTCGTCTTTTAACCACCGACAGACTCCATCAGCTTACTGCCCTAAGTCTTAGTCTATTCTATTCCAATTTCACGTATTGTTTCAGCTACATTTTCGCGTCAGCTTTGCATCGACTTGATGCACACACTAGATCGCGCTATTACATCCCTGCCCAATGTGTTATCCGTTCCATAGCTCGCCTGGTATTCAAATATAGTAATTCACTGAGGTCTTAGACTGCAAATATAAGATGTCCCCGGGGTCATGACCCCCCAGAAGACAATCCGATATCTACAATGTGAATTCCGGATTAATCAAGCCCTTCCATGCTCTACTGGTAACATCCTGACAAAGTATGGTAGTGATCCGTTCAACACTCTTGGCGTAGTTATGGTTCCATATGGAGGAATAGTCCATGTATCAGTGATCAAACGCCAAAGGTAAATGTAATGGGTAACATTCTGACCAAGTATGGTAGTAATCCGATCAAATCTCTAGGTATATTACTGCTTTGAAGATCTATATTGAAAATCCCCATACATTTCCTACGGGACCTTTGTACACTCAAGGTACGCACTTCGGGCACTATTCAGTAGTCTTTAGTTTACATGACAGATCAATATATAACTTGGTTTCATCTGTATTTCTTTCTACAGCTAGAGATGGACATTCGAAAAGAAAATGAAACTTATCTCCCAGTGTGTTTTGATTAAATAATGTGAAAACACGCTCATCCCTAGGGAGATGTTCAAATCGCCCAACCTCCATTGGTAACCTGTGATACGAATCTCTAAATGTACACAGCATTGTTGACAATGTGTGAGGAAGCGAGGTTAAATACGTTTCTGGTCTAAAAGTGTCTTTACCAATTCTATAAGATGTGCACATACTGCTGTTAAAAAACGTCACCTCTCCATATCTGGATATACGTGTCAGACAGTACCTTTTTGTAGTGAGCTTTAACCAATCAGGCTGGCATGGATTCTGGCTATGCCATACATCTTCTCCTAGTATTATCAAAGAGTGTGTTCACAAGTCATATCCATGGGCATTGGAATTCGTTCTTTTCGTGCAAGCATGGTAACAATCCGTATAGTTTGTGTGAGCGTTTGGACATTTTCCCACATACCAAATTTGCCCAATATGTGGTTATCCTATTATTATTTTTTATACTTAACGGAGATTGGCGAAGGTGGCCATAAACCATTGCCGAGTGTGTAGAGTCTTTACCTCGTAAAATCATTTTATAGAATCGTTTCTATTATTTCTCAGGCAGAGTGACATTCCCAGAGCCTGAGATTTCACCTCCATAGAGCATGATCGGGCATATCATAGAATCGAAAAGTTCTAGCAGTATATCTATCGGTAAATGGAGAGAGGTTGCTTTTGAAATTAAGGCTCTACTGGCTTTTTCAAGCATGTGCTTTATAGCCCTAGTAAACTTGCCGTTGTATGCAAATAGTATACCTGCATGTGGGTATTCTTGCACGATTTCTACATCTTCATTGCCGAGCGTACATTTTGGTAAGTTTCTTATCTTGGCTCTAGAGAATATCATACATTTAGTCTTGGAAACGTTAATACACAATTGCCATGCGTTGCAGCAGTCACGTAGTGCGTTTAATGCTGTTTGTAGTTCTGGCGTCGATTCTGCCATTATTATTGTATCATCCGCATATAATAACATAACTTGTTTTAGGTATTGGTCAGATCCAATCGTGAATTTGGATTCAGATAATTGAGAAATGTTAGTGAGGATATTGTAAGATTCAGAAAATGTGCATTCTACGTCATTTAAGTATACGGTAAATAATAACGGCGATCAATTCCCATTGTCTTACCCCGATAACACATGGGAATAAAATCAGACATATTGCTATTTACAGAATCCTTGATGCATGCTTTAGCACCTTTATCTAAATTTTAAATTAATACAAATATTTTACTATTAATATTGCTTGACAGCAGTTTCATCCATAAATGTGTTCTATGTACGGTGTCGAACGCCTTTTTATAATCTACACACGCGCAGTAAAGACGCTTGTGCTTTGCTAGATATAAATCTATTAATGCTTTTAATGCAAAAATATGATCTGTGGTCGAGCACCCCGCCCTAAATCCAGCCTGCTCTTCCCCAATTCGATCAATACCATCCGCACACGTCAGTCTGTTGTTAATGACATTGGAAAAAAGCGGAGAAGGGTTTTACCCCCATAATTTTCAGGATCCAATATAGATCATTTATTTGTATATAGCGCTAAAAGTATGCCTTTGGTCGAATTTTCCAGTATATGCCCTGGTGTAAAAATAATACTGAACAGTTTGGTACAGACACACAACCTGCAGGCCGTTGAGAATTTTAGAAATTCGTTCAATATCTGGTCTGTACCGCAGGCTTTATTGTTTTCAAGCCGTTGTTATTCCTTCCTCCGTGAAAGGGTCATTTAAAGTAACGTTGTTACTGAAGCCAACGTTTGAAAATATGTCTCTACAGTGGTTTCCGAAGCCTCGTTCAGCTTTTTGAAATGATCTATTAAGCTTTCTACCTTGGGTACTTTTGGTTGTTTCTGTGACGCCGGTGCATTGGTGATATACCAGTGTTGATGATATTCCATTACGCTTTTGGGTCTCGATTCTTTGCGTCGCGCAGTTTTCAGTCAACTTTATGTTTAAAATGACCAATATAAGCTCTCAATATCATACATAAGCTTTAACCTAAAAGTATATCCTTTAGAGGTAAGCGTAGGGCTGGCGTTGTAAGCGCCGGGCGACCGCCACCGCCGCCGACACCACCATCACCACCACCGCCGCAACAACCGCCACCGCCGCAGCCGCCGCCAATACCACCACCACCGCCCATTACGATGCACATGGAACTACTATCTCGCACCCAAGTGTAGAACAAATACTGACAACACTGCACATGGTCATCTGCGTGTACCCTTTTCGGGGAGGTCTTTTCGGTCATATACTCTCTTGTAGTGGCACACCTCTCTGTCTTAGGAAATACGTGCTCACTGCCCTGATATCCCGGATCTATCAGACTGGGGCTGGCTGATTGTCTTCACGCATTGGCAGCCATGTTGGATATACATGTCAGTTCCCATAACAGTGATGTCACGGCTTGCGGGCTGTGATTGCCTCAATGACTGCAATAAGCCCATGCACTTGCTGTATTACATGTGCAAGCTTCACTACACCATGCACGCGTCGTGGTCATGCTATGTCAATCTGTATGCTCCTCAAGTCTAGACGCTCCTTGGAAGATATGATCAGCTGATTAGTGTGTTAGTGTGGTCTATCAGATGATACTGCTGATGATCCTAAGAGCATCAGACTTGTAGACATAGACCTGTACCTAGTAAATACTGATCACAATGACACTGACTAGTACTGGTGGATATGCTCTTGACCTTGCAGCGTACATCGAGTTAGCTAAAACACAAACTTATCTAAAGCCTGATATCATAGTTAATTCATCATAACTGTGAAAAATGACACTAACAATAACTTGGCAAATGTTCATAATGTTTTTAGGTAATCACCAGATGTCACACTATATCCCGATGGGGATTAATGCAGTTCGTGGTATGATACAGTTAATCAGACCGTTAAAACACCTTGTAGACTGACTGATTGTGTTGATTAACTGCATTTGTTGTCAGTTGTGCGCGACACTCACTCAACAATCCACACACCCACCCACCATCCACATACCCATACAGCCACACTCACACACTCTAACACCCACTCAACAACCCGCGCAGCCACCTACCATCGACCCACCCATACAGCCACGCACTCACACTACCGATCCACTCACTTACCAACCCCCAACCCAACAACCCTCCAGCCCAGAAGCCCACGCACTCATACATACATCCATCCCCAGCCTTCCAGCACCGACGCCCCCACGCCCCCACACCCCTACACACACATTCATTGATCCATGCATCCATCCATCCATCCATCCAACCAGCCATCCATCCATACACCCACCCACCCACCCGCACATCACCCGTCGGTCCGTCCGTCCGTCGGTCCGTCATGCTGTCGGTCCGTCCGTCCGTCCGTCCATCCATCCATCCATCCATCCACCCCTCCAACCACCCATCCATCCACCCACCCACACACACATACAGCCACATCCCGCCACCACCCACCCGCCCACCACCCGCCCACTCATCCACCACCCTCCCTCCCACCCATCCACCCACCACACAAACCCACCCACCTGTGCACCCACCAACCCGCCACCGACCCATCCGCCCGCTCCCCCCCCCCCCGCCCGCCTGCCCACACGATGGACTTTTATACACATGTTGGCGTTGCTTTCGAACGTCCTAATTGGTGACGAAATACAAAGTGCCACTTTCCCCAATGGGATATTAAATAATCATATAAATTTACCTATGTATTTACGTGTGTAGCTATTGTGAATAATTACGTTTCAGTACGGAGTACGTGGGAATACGCGTTCATGCACGTCCATACTGGTGTGTATGTGGTTTCGATGATGCTGATGCGATAAATGAACGCGCAAAGCCACTATAATTAACACAAGCCACTGATCCCTCCAAAGCATTTAAAATTTCATAATTATTATGTTGAGAATAATGTGACTGGGAGGTGCTTCGGCCTATGGAACCAGCTGTTTGCTGTCAAACTAGTTTCAAATTACAAGTGTAATACTCCTGGAATTCATCTTTCGAGATTAGCCATCCATCATCTGACCTCGTATGATTTTACACGCAGCTCAGCGCGTGTATGATGACGCCACAAGTATTACATCACAAAGGGTTCCATATAAACCGTCATCAAATCTCAAATAGTCTGACACGTTGTAATGAATTGTATGTCTTTGTATTTTTTCGCCATTTAATAAACATGCTGTTGAATATTTTGAAACTAATTTGACTGGGCGTTGTTGCTGCCTAAGGCGCGTGTATGATGGTGTCAAAAACATTACGTCACAAAGGGTTCCATATAGGCCGTCATCAAATCTCAATTAGTCGTTGTAATGAATTGTATGTCTGTATTTCTTTGCCAATTAATAAACATGCCGTTGCATATTTTGAAACTAATTTGACTGGGCCCTGTTGCTGCTTTAGGCAGCAACAGAGCCCAGTCAAATTAGTTTCAAAATATTCAACAG
The DNA here is from genome assembly GCA_034401795.1 of Chaetoderma sp. LZ-2023a. Lineage (NCBI taxonomy): Eukaryota > Metazoa > Mollusca > Caudofoveata > Chaetodermatida > Chaetodermatidae > Chaetoderma > Chaetoderma sp. LZ-2023a. The sequence goes on from CM067360.1 coordinate 118,723,133, forward strand.
CGTACCAGTGCCGTTTTTTTTAATTGATAGCCAGAGATCGAGAAATCCCAACACGAGCGAGGTGTGGGTGGAGCTTAGCTAAAGATGGGCGGGGCATGGCTAAAACCGGAAAGATCCAGCGCTAATCTGGGAATTCAGGGTTCAAACGGTTAACACATAGGTTTCCATATTTGTAATTAAAACAAAATAGTTCCTCGCTATCAACCGTATGGGGAAGTGCGAGAATGTTCGTAATGACGCCCCAAGCGCAGTCGTTGGTTATCAATCATGAATCAGTAATCAAAGATGGCTTCCAAAAGGCATGTATGCCTGTGACCTAGCCATGGGACAAATAGACAGTAATTAGGAACTCCTCATCGTTATTACATAGCGTATGCTGGGAGCCATTTCCTCTAGACAAAGTGGCTTGAAATACAGTTACATAATGAATGATCCTAAAGAGCCACAATGCGCGTCTTTCTCCAAGTTGGCATCTTAATAATTCTCTGTAACAGTTCTCTTCCTGAATACCGGTCCAGAGAATTCGTTATCAGAATGCCCGCTGAGATGAAATCAGTCATTTTATGTGAAATATCACCCCTTTCTAAATCTGCGTTTGTGTCCTATACGGGGAAAGGAAATGTCTCGCTGAGCAGAGTTCCGCTCCTACTGAGTACAACGGAAATGAACGCTAGGCGGAAGTGAGGTTTCCTATGAGGATGCGTTTCAAAGGGCTATGTGTCGGCGGGGAATTGTGAGAAATCGACAGGTTGAAAAGTGGCCGATAAATCAGGCATTATAAGCCAGTAGAAAATATTGCTCTATATCCGGAGTCTAATGCTAGGATAGTGCATAAAGCGCATACAGCTGAATTGTATATAATCAAAACAATATGTATGTGCTGTAGTACTATTTCAGCAGTTCAATTCCCTAGTACCAATAGTTGATTTGGACTTGTTGTCACTAAGTTAATGAGGGCCAAGCAATTGCCACAAGGAAAACAGAAGATATGAAATACGATTAAATATTTAATACTCATTATGTTGAATTACCTAAAGTACGCAATGAATGGCGGAGCTTGGTCCGTCGTGAACAGTTTAAAGCATGTGGAATTGTGCGTCTTTACTATTTAATACACGTACTCTTGATTATTTTAAAAGTAGTTTGACTGAATACTGCCTCTGCCATAGGCATCAACATCACCATGCCAAATTCGTTTCAACGCAATCAGCAAACAGGTTAGATGTATAAGTAGCATGATGTAACGTACATAAATCAATCCCAACACGAGCAAGGGAGAGACAGTCCATAGCTAACTATGGATCCATCCATTGTTGATGTATATTTTGAAACAACGTTAGTAGTATAGGTTTTTTTAGTCGCTATTGTTCTTTTTTCTCGAGAACAATGGCGAGCAGCCGCCTAGAGTGGAGAACAATGGCGAACAGCCGCCCAGCGAAAAGAACAATGGCGAACAGCCGCCCAGGGGAAAAGAACAATGGCGAACAGGGGCACACGTTTGAGAGTTTATTGAACAATGGCGAACAGCCGCACACGTATTTGAGATCTGCATCACTGTGGAATGTTCTATTATTTTGAATTAGTTAACCCTTAAAAGTTTAAAAGTTGTGTATTTTACGTTTAAATGTAGTGGCGGTGCACCACCCCCCCCCCCCCCCCACCCCCCGTGGTTATCTACCATGGTAAAAATAATAAGAGATGATGTATAACAATGTAAAAATAATAGAGTTTAAGCGGTGGTCTGATAATGGAGGTTGAGGATGTATGAGGAATTACGGTATTGCTGTATATTTTGAAAATAATTTGACTGTCGCGGCGCTAACGTTATTAGTAAACTGTAGAATATTTAGAGACTGCCTGTAAGCTGTTACTGTCTTAGCAACAGGTACCAGACAGATTAGTAACAAAATATTAAGAATAATCTTGTATTAATGGTATGTTCGGATGGAGTGGTAACCAAGACTTGGTGGTGATGGATTCATAGGATTGTATCATGGGTTAAAAAGAAGTTAACCCTTTCACCGATGAATTCCCCATATCTCATTTTCATCGATACCATACAGGAAACCTGTTGAATATTTTGAAAATAATTTCACTGCCTGTGTCAGTTGAGGCGGAATGCTATAGTATTCCTCCTCAGTTGCTATTGCTGGATGAGTATGAGGGCGATGCTAGCATACTTGTTTACACGGTATGCACGATATACGAATATTTTGATAATTTGTTGCTGAATATTTTGATAATTTGAGTGGTAGCTGAAGATTTTGATAATTGGTTGCTGAATATTATGATAATCGGTTGCTGAATATTTTGATTGTTTGCTGAATAAATTGATTGGTTGCTGAATATTTTGAAAACGATTTGACTGTGTAAATTTTAATTTCTTATTAGACGATGTTAGGTAAGCGAGAGGTGGTCTTATAACGGAGGTCGAAGGAGGAGGGAGGAATGCTATCTCAACCACCCTCTGCTAGGCATTGTTCTCCACGCATGAGCGCCTTTATTCACCGGGTGGTCCTTTAAGCAAATGCTGGTAGTCGCTCAAAGAGGTGTCGCGAGGGATGAGGAGGATGGCTGATGTATATGCTAGCGTATTCGCCGAGGCAACGTCTTGCGCGATATCTCTGTACGAATATTTTGAAAATATTGATTGTAAGCCGCTGGTGGTTTAGTCACCATTAACCTCCTCCTTGGTTTAAGTCATTTTAACAATGGCAGTCATTTAATTATTAAATTTTCAAAATTGTTATGGAAATGGTCATCGTTGACGATCGATGTTGTATAATATTATATAGATAGTTTTATCTACCATATTTATGTCTTTAAAGCGCCAATCATTTATTACATTTTTAAAAATATTACCAAACTCCTAGTCATTTAATTTTCAAAAATCAGAGCGTTGCGTTACACATGTTATAGTGATCTACGTTATATATATATATATATATATATATATATATATATATATATATATATATATATATATATATATATATATATATATATATATATATATATATATATATATATATATATATATATATATATATATATATATATATATATATATATATAATTTTATCTTACATATTTAAGGCGATTCTTTAAAGTTGAAGTCATTTAATTATTAAAATTTCAAAAAATGAGCAAAATGTGTTCCCCAGTCATTTAATTTTCAAAAAATCAGACACGTACACAGTAATTTTTCCTATGCTATTATATAGATAGTGTTATCTATCGTATTTATGTCTCTAAAATGGCAGTCATTTAATTAATAAATTTTCACAAATATGGACAAAATGCATTCCTAGTCAATGGCAATGCATTAATCGACCACGAGCAATAGCGTACAGATGCCCATTTAGAACAGTAGCGTCCATCGACCACTGTTGACGGATCAGCATGTGTGCTTGCGTATGCATGTGCGAAGAGGTTTGTTGTGTGTAAAAACTTTATTACATTATTTTTTGGAACAGATAAAGAGTTCTCTTTCGAATGATGTGTGGGCCCTGAAAAGCACCGTGTTTTGAGATAGGTCTCAGTCTTCGCAGATACACACAGGCATGGTTGTTAGTTTGGTAACAAACTGCATCATGTTTGCTTTTTGTATATCAGTCAGAGTATCACCGATTATAGGACACCCATGCGGATACTGTTTGATTGGTAATAGACTATAGCACTCCTAATGTTCTGTTTTCTTGATCATATGCCAACAAACCCTCTCGTGTTTCGACCGTCGGCATATGGTGTCGCGGATGTCGATGGAACACCAACGACACCGCACATACTGAGTGTCTGATCCATCAAGGTTTGTACTGCTGGCCATTTTAGCTAAATGTACATTAACATTTACATTTATACCACATCGCTCTACTACAAAAAAAAATATAAAGGAATATCACATGAGATGAAATCTGACTGTCTAAGGCTACCTAACTACTCTGCAGATACACGTCCAACCACTTAAAGATGTTTAAACTGGAATGAGAAAATGGATTGAATTTGTACCGTTTATAGGAATATATGTACTGCGGCCGCAAATCCGCAACACGAGCCCGCAAATCCGCAACATGCGCCTGCATGCGGCCGCACATGTACGCATGCATTTTGGCGTGTATGTGTGTTCAGGTATGTGCATATAGTTGTTGCCAACCACAACACACGCCCGTAAATCCGCAACACATTTTAGCCGAATGTACATTAACATTTACATTTATACTACATCGATCTACTACAAAAATGTAAGGAATATCGTGTGAGATGACTATCGTCCTATCAAAAACTGTCATGTACTGGCCTCCATATACTGACGCATACATGCAGGCAGAAATCTTGGATATGTTCATGGGCTAGACGCGATGGATCAGTTTGTTAAATGGTTTATGCGCATAAAAAACTGTGCGCGTTAAAAAAGTATCCAGGGAAATATGTTTTCTCTGACCACCTCGTTATTGTGCATAAAGCATCTATCATTCGCTTTTAATCCTTCAATTTGTATGTAAACGCGTTAACCTTCATCTAAAACCCTCAGACATGAAACTAAGCGGCTTCCTACCAGTCATTTACTTTTTATAAAAAGAGAGCAAAGTACATCTCTATGTGGGTAATATATAGCTAAGCCAAGCGATGTTGTATGCATACTATTATATAGATAATAATCATGCATCTCGTATTTAAGGAGTGGTCTTTAAGGCGTCAGTCATTTAATTATTACATTTTTTAAATTGTTATAAAAATGGTGGGAACAATGTCCACCGTCATCATCGTTGACGAATAATGACGAGCACCCTTGTATCGTTTAATGTATTAGGTGGTCGATGCTGTCCCTCGTGGTTGTAGTAAAAAAGTATTTTGAAACTAAGTGGAATCGTGGCTTCCTATGTCAAATTGTTGCATTGAACAGCACTTTTTTAAGAGTTTGTGCGCACAAAGGCGCTAGTGCGAATTGTAGCTTCCTATGTCAAATTAGTATCAAAACTATTCGCTTAAACTACCAATGCGCCATAATTTAGGTTTGAAGAATCAGAAAATAACATCCCTGGAATGAGTGTAGAGGTGGTCGCATAACTGAGGTCGAACGAGTGAGGAGGAGGAGGGATGAGGTATGCCAGCGCGGTGCTGCCTGGCACTAGGGATGAGGTATATTATCATACTTGTTTACAAGGCCGGCAATGTGCTTTGTACGAATATTTTGAAAATAATTTGACTGCGGTGTTAGCAACAACTTTCTATCAAATCATTTCCATGATATTCAGTGAATATTTTGAAAATAAGTTGACTGTCTGCATCAACTTATGCTCAAATCGTTTCCATACTATTTTGCTAGGAAGTAGATCCCTGGAATGTCTGAAATACCTTGCCAGTCAGCCAGTTAAAGGTAATAAAACTAGGAAAAATTACCATGTCCGGGTACACACAGTATGAATGCATTATGAGTACCTAGTCAATGAGACCCCCGACAACAAAAATAATATAGTTGGCTAAACATTGTCTAGACATTGCGGCCGCAACCACATACTACCAATACCGACCATCACCATCACCACCACCATCACCACCACCATCACCACCATCACGATCCCTTTATCACCATCAGCACCACTACCAACCAAGCACCAACACCCACCACCAATATTAATCCCACCACCATCATCCACCACAACACCTATTTCCACCAACTGCCAATCCCACCTCCACCACCACCACCACCACCACCACCACCAACAGCATCAGCACTCCGATTTATATATTGAGGGATGTGGGGGGACCCGGCTGGGCAGCTACAATCATCAAACACATGCATAAAGAACCAATGTTTTATTTGTATCCATATTTTCACTTTGAAGTAAATATTACATATGATAAAATGTGTAGTTGCTGTAGCATAAACAAATAGTCAATGTTCTGGAGATCCATTTATCGATGACTGATTCCTTATGGATCAGATATATCACCGTCAGAATCATCATCATTATCCTCAGCATCTAGATGGTTCCTTAAATACTTCTTGATCAGAAACTTTCTTTTTCGAAAAGCTGAGAAGACTGCTTCATCGTATGCGTACCCCTCGTCGGCAAAATCTTTAATTTCCTGACGAATGATTTTAATGAGCGTAGAGTTCTGTAATCGTCTCTACTGGAATATTATGTCTATACACTTTGTAACTAAAGCATCAGCATATACGGAAATAGGCACATTGCCTACACCATTTGGGTCTGTGTACCATTTATAGGATTATATGTACTGTGCCCGCAATACACATCATGCGCCCGCAATCCACAACATATGCCCGAAAATCCGCAAATGCAGCCCGCATACGGCTGCATATGTATGTATGCATTTTGGCATGTATGCGTGTTCAGGCATGTACATACACTTGGTGCCATCTGCAACACACACCCGCAAATCCGCATCATGCGCCCGCAAATCCGCAACATACACCTGCAAATTCGCATCATGCGCCCGCAATCTGCAACATATGCCTGCAATCTGCATCATGCGCCCACAATCCGCAACATACACCAGCAAATCCGCAAATGCGGTCCACATGCGGCCGCACATGTACGTATGTATTTAGGATTGTATGCGTGTCCAGGCATGTACATACACTTGGTGCCATCCGCAACACACACCCGCAATTCCGCATCATGCGCCTGCAATCCGCAACATACGCCCGCAAATCCGCATCTTGCGCCCGTAATCCGCAACATACGCCCGCAATCCGCATCATGTGCCCGCAATCCACAACATACGCCTGCAATCCGCATCATGCGGCCCGCATGCGGCCGCACATGTATGCATGCATTTTAGCATGTATGCGTGTTCAGGCATGTACATACACTTGGTGCCATCCGCAATACACACCCGCAAATCCGCATGATGTGCCCGCAAATCCGCAACATACGCCCGCAAATCCGCATCATGCGACCGCAATCCACAACATATGCCCGCAAATCCACATCATGCGCACGCAATCCGCAACATACGCCCGCAAATTCACAACATGCAGCCCGCATGCGTTCGCACATGTACGTATACATTTTAGCCATCAGAGCCAGTCATTCCGATGAAAGATTTTCAAAATGTCTTCTGGCGCACGCAGGCGCACACCGTGGCATGCACACACCTACACACAAGGGCACAACGTATAACTAGCAGTATCGCGTATTAGCATGTGTGCATACGAGCGTGACCTATATTAAACCCTCATGACATACCCTGTCCAACCTATACACCATTTTTCAGACACCACGCTCTCTCACATTGCGACCACAATGTCTAGACAAATGGATAGCTGTCAGAGGCAGTCATTCCAATGATAAATTTTCAAAGATATTCTTCTCTAGGGCTGCAAGTATGAATATGAAGACATTCGCTATGGGTTCACAGGTGGGTGGGTGTTGGTGGTGGGCTTAATGCCTGGTGTTGGGTGTAGGTCGTAGTGTTTCACGCACGCACCTACGCACAAGGGCACAACATATAATGAGCAGTATCACGTATTAGCATGTGCGCATATGAGCGAGACCTTTATTAAATCCTCATTGACATACCCTCTCCAACCTATATGCCATTTTTTTCAAACACAGAGCTCTCACACATTCCGACCACAATGTCTAGATAAATGGATAGCTGTCAGAGTCAGTCATTCCGGTGATAAATTTTCAAAAATAGTCTTCTCTAAGGATGCAATTATGAATATGAAGAAATTCGCTATGGGTTGGCGGGTGCGTGGGTCGTGGTGGTGGGGTTAATGCATGGTGTTGGGTGTAGGTCGTAGTGGTGGGTGCTGGCGATGATGATGGTGGTTGGTGGGGGATGTTTGCCAGTGCAATGACTAGACAAATGGATAGCCTGCAGTGCCAGTCATTCTGATGATAAATTTTCAAAAATAGTCTTCTCTTGTACCACAAATATGAATATGAAGAAATTCGAGGGTTAAAAGGGTTAATAGAGTCCACGTAATGGTGCAACACGAGGTGGTCGCTTAGGGCAGGACTGAATTATATAGTAAAAAACATGGTTATAACTATCACTGATCTGTAGCCACAAGGATATATTTATATTTGTAGTAAACGGACATCTATGATTATGCTACTACGCTTGTAATGTCGCTCTTAATTGTCGTATCTTTAAGCGTCGGTAAACAGCAATAGCCGGTGAGCGGTTGCAGGTGTTATTATCGATTTTTTACAATCTCACGGCGAGGACATTGTAATATCTTGGGCTTAGAACGAGACGTGAGGTACTAACACGTTCTTTCATTATTAACACATGGTATGTGTGTATCTCGATTCAAGATTGATCTCACGGCTATTCAAAACGTATGGTTAAACCATACGCACCAAATACTCTTTTTAGCATAAGTACGCTCGACATACAATTCTATAAACACACACAACCATCAGAGACATAATGACCACATTTTAACCATCGTATCTAAAACGACTGGCGTTATTGCACAGTATTTAAAAACAATGTGTGTGTAATGACGGTTTATTTAAGTCTATCAAAATATTCAACTAAAATAGTTTTTCTAATAACGTTAGCAACGTCAAATTAATTTCAAAATTTTCAACCGTTTTCCTTTTTGGTATCGATGAAAATGAGATATGGGAAATTCATCGATGAAAGGGTTAACTTTTTTAACCCATGATACAATCCAATGAATCCATCACCACCAAGTCTTGGTTACCATTCCAACACTATCTATATAATATTATACAACATCGATCGTCAACGATGACCATTTCCATAACAATTTTGAAAATTTAATAATTAAATGACTGCCATTTTTAAAATGACTTAAACCAAGGAGGAGGTTAATGGTGACTAAACCACCAGCCGCTTACAATCAATTATTTTCAAAATATTCGTACAGCGATATCGCGCAAGACGTTGCCTCGGCGAATACACTAGCATATATGTCAGCCATCCTCCTCATCCCTCGCGACACCTCTTTGAGCGACTACCCGCATTTGCTTAAAGGACCACCCGGTGAATAAAGGCGCTCATGCGCGGAGAACAATGCCTAGCAGAGGGTGGCCGAGATAGCATTCCTCCCTCCTCCTTCGACCGGTATAAGACCACCTCTCTCTTACCTAACATCGTCTAATAAGAAAGTAACATTTACACAGTCAAATCGTTTTCAAAATATTCAGCAACCAATCAATTTATTCAGCAAACAATCAAAATATTAAGCAACCGATTATCATAATATTCAGCAACAAATTATCAAAATATTCGTACATCATGCATGCCTTGTAAACAAGTATGCTAGCATCGCCCTCATAATCATCCAGCAATATCAACTGAGGAGGAATACTATAGCATTCCGCCTCAACTGACACAGGCAGTGAAATTATTTTCAAAATATTCAACAGTTTTCCTGTATGGTATCGATGAAAATGAGATATGGGGAATTCATCGGTGAATGGGTTAACTTCTTTTTAACCCATGATACAATCCTATGAATCCATCACCACCAAGTCTTGGTTACCATTCCATCCGAACATACCATTAATCCAAGATTATTTTTAATATGTTGTTACTAATCTGTCTGGTACCTGTTGCTAAGACAGAAACAGCTTACAGGCAGTCTCTAAATAGTCTACAGTTTACTAATAACGTTAGCGCCGAGACATTCAAATTATTTTCAAAATATACAGCTATACCATAATTCCTCATACATCCTCAACCTCCATTATCAGACCACCTATTAAACTCTATTATTTTTACATTGTCATACATCATCTCTTATTATTTTTACCACGGTAGATAACCATGGAGGGGGGGGGGGGGGCGCACCGCCACTACATTTAAACGTAAAATACACATCTTTTAAACTTTTAAGGGTTAACTAATTCAAAATAATAGAACTTTCCAAAGTGATGCAAATCTCAAATACATGTGCGGCTGTTCGCCATTGTTCAATAAACTCTCAATCGTGCGCCGCTGTTCGCCATTGTTCTTTTCCCCTGGGCGGCTGTTCGCCATTGTTCTTTTCGCTGGGCGGCTGTTCGCCATTGTTCTGCACTCTAGGCGGCTGTTCGCCATTGTTCTCGAGAAAAAGAACAATAGCGACTAAAACCCCCCTATACTAATAACGTTGCTGAAACATTTTGCTCTTATATATAGCTTATAGCAACACATTACCGTAACCGTGTTTGCAACATGAACATCAGTGGTCATAATAAATGAAGTGAAAAGAAGAATATGAAACGTCAGTTGTCCTGACGGTTAAAGTTTGCATGCAATTCTTGAGACAGCTAAACATAGGGCTTTGCGCAACTAAGTGCCTCTAACCCCCGGATCTGTCTTTTGCTATGAAAAAGTGTCTTGTAATTGGTTTTATATGATGATTTGTCTAGACGATCTCTTAAATACAATTAGAAATCGTAGGTTTATGGGCATTTGGCACATCAGCAAATTGTAGGTTATTAGCAGACAAGAAATACCCTCATAAATCAGCAATCACGGGTTGAGAGTATGCAGACAATGGACCTGAATGGACCTTTCCAATTTATCCATCCATCATATGATGTCATAATCCACTACGGGGCGTGTAGGATAACGTAATAATCAATTACGTCATGACTGACTTGGATACGTTCTTTACGAACTCTTAATCGATGACGGACTAAGCGTTTTTGTGTACGAATTGTATGTCGTTAATATTTAACAAACATGCGCTATTGCTGCCATGGTCAAATTAGTTTCAAAATATTCAACAGCCTACCTGTATAGTTTCCTGGAAATGTATAGTCAGGCAGGCCAGCGATCAATACATCCCAGCACGAGCGAGTGTGGATGGAGCTTAGATAAAGATGGGCGGTGCGTTTCTAAAACTAGATTTCTCCATTGGAAGCTCCTGGTAGTCATGTTCCGGTGGCATACTAGCTGGTGTTCACATCGAGGCTGGCCTCGTGAAAGCTAGTATGGCCAGCATATATGTGTAGGAGCATATATGTAAGAAGGCAGCATCCAGAGCAATCGGACTATATGGCATTGGCATATGCAATATCATCAAGAACGTCACACGTACACATGCCTTTCTTACATTCAGTATAGCTGACAACAGCGCGGATACGCAATTCACCTTTCCAGAGTATCCATCTATCAGTCTCCCTCTATCAATATGACGTCATATGACGTCCCACTCTGCTAAGCGGCGTGTACGATGAGGTCATAATCATTACATCATAACTGTTTCTATATGGCCCGTCTAAAAGTCTTAATAGTCCGACACGTTGTGCGAATTGTATGTATCTAATATTTAATAAACTGCATGCTCTTGACTATTATCAAAAAAATAATTTGACTGGACGCTGTTGGTGCCTATGGCAGCAACAGCGACCAGTCACATCTGTTCCAAAATATTCAATAGCTTACCTGTATATTTTTCTGGAAATTGATAGTCAGATCGATCCCAAAACGAGCGAGGTGTGGGTGGAGCTTAGCTAGAGACGTGCGGGGCATAGCTAAACATGGAAAGGTCTACCACATACCTTTCTCTCAGCAATTACGCGGATTACTATCATACGCTGCGTGAATTCGATACACTGCACATTCAATCAATGGACCTTTCAATTTTTAGCTATGCCCCGCCCATCACTAGCTAAGCTCCACCCACACCTTGCCGTGTTGGGATTGATCGAACCCCAAATGCCCTCGCTATCAATTTCCTAAAACCTATGCAGGGAAGCTGTTGAATATTTTGTAACTAATTTGACTGGGCACTGTTGCTGCCATAGGCAGCAACAGCGCCCAGTCAAATTAGTTACAAAATATTCAACAGAATATATATTAAATAGTAAAAGCAAACAAGTTGTACAACAATGCATAGACCGTCTTCAAATATGCGTTCGTGACGTACTTATTGACGTCATTCATGACGTCATTCATTATGATGTCTTTGTACACATCACGCAGTTAATTTTGACGTCATATGATGGGTGGGTACTCTACAAAGGTGAATTAAGCAATCGATCAAGCGACCAAGCAATCAATCGATCTATTGATCAAACGATCAATCGATCACTCAATCAGTCGATCAATCGAGCAAGAGAGCAGACGATCAAGCGAGCAAGCATGCACGTGAGCAAGGGAGCAAGCGAGCAACGCGCACAGAATCAATCAATCAAGACACCAACCGATCAATCGATCAATCGATCGATCGGCCAATCAACAACTCGATCAAAAGACCAAGCACTCGATCAATCAATCAATCAATCAATCAAACGACCAATTGATCAATCGATCTAGCGAGCAAGGAAGTGTAGTTCGGATCGACCGGTCGGGTACCGGCCGTACCAGCTAAGCTGGGTACGCACCGCCTGTCTATGATTCATTTCGTGAACACGCCCCTCTGGGTAGAGCTATAAGCGTATATAGGCCTATGGGAGAGAGATCGTGCCGAAAAACGACTAAGTTCTTTAAAACGCGTTATGCGCATGCACGCGCAGGGACGCTGTGTCTATGGAGCGCGTAGTTGTGACCTAGATAGGATGGCGCTTTCAGTGTACCGAGCTGGTACTCTGTAATCCTTACTGATTGTCTGTCCCCGATCGATCTGGCATTGATCAAGACCGGAATTCGACGGGCTTTCCAAATCTGTAAACCTTTTCAAAATCGGTTGAGAAATGGCTGAGTTATCCAGGAACAACTCTTCTTGATTATCTTCAAAATATTGCCGTGATGTCATAACCACGTGGACGTAAAGCTTCTAGAATGTTCTAGAACGTTCGACGACGCTATTATTAGCGATGCGCTGATTGGCTGCTGGTCGAACGATGATTGGATGAAGCCTGCGCCTGTGACGTCACGGAGAGTATAAAAGGAGAAGCGATCCAGTGATCGAGAGCATCCTCGGCCAGGGGCCGACATGTTGGAGCTGTACCAACTACTATCAAGCATGATACACATATTCTTTCACTATGTGTCGGGTTTTTATCCCGTAGCGTGCAGTCTCCAACCCACCACACTAACACAAGTTTGTAACTCCCCATATGCGGGAGTAATTTGGAACTTTTGATAATCGTTCACGAATACTACATCTACATTCGGAACACAAACTTGTGGTGTGGCCTTTGCGGCCTGAATATGTGAGTCTACAGATGTAGAGGCAGGATGTTCTTTGATGGATGACTTGCCAGATCTGCCGGCCACGCCTAAAAGTGGTATTTCAAAAGATGCTGCACCAATCGTGTAGGTTCGTTCAACTTTCGACCGCAACAAGTAAACTCTGCCCGGTGCATCTTAAGAGCTGGTTGACGTACCCAGCACCGTGAAGCCTTGTTTTGTATCTTAATTTGCCTCTGACAACCCCCGCCTGTAACTGGTTGTTTGCACCTTCCATCCATGCCATCGGTGTATGGGAACTTTCTTCACCACGTAGTACTATCGTATCTTTGCTGACTGCTCGTTAGACATTCTCGTAGGCCTACAGCGCTAAGCGATGCGTTCCCACCATGTGTGTTCTTATGGGACTCTTGTTTATGGAAAACAGCTTATGGGAACCAACCTGTGGGAACCAGCCTGCAACTTTCCAGCTTCCGGAGAGTGCATCATCTCACGTCGACTACGGATTGACCTGCCAATGTCAGTAACACGGTAGCCTAACTTGGGAATGACTACCAAGTATTCAAGTAACTATACTTCACAGTTTAATTATTTCTCTATATAGGTTTCGTTAATTATCTCGTATCAGTACTAACGGTTCCGATGACTAAAAGGAACTGTAACGGTCTTAGGACCGATAGTTATAATTTCTGTATTTGTTAATAGTTATTATCATTTTCTTCAATGTGTTGCTAACCGCACTATAGTAGGTTCGTTGACCTGTATTAATATATATATATATATATATATATATATATATATATATATATATATATATATATATATATATATATATATATATATATATATATATATATATATATATCTCTTAATCGTTTGACACTGTATTGTTTGTTCTGGTTAGATTATGTATGTATATGGCCAGTGGCCATCTGTTAACTTGTTTTGCTTAAGTTATAGAAAATATAGGACTGCAGTGCACATAGGAAACACTATGCAGCAACATTTATATATGCAACATTTTCACCCGCCACCAACAATTTTTCACTGAGGTAGCTGTCTGTGCTATAACTCTGTTTAGCCTGGCATGCTACCGACTAAACCTTTTCTATTCAGCTCGATAGGATAGGTTCAAAATGATTAGATACACTTTCTTCATTACATACTATGTAATATACTCTTCTCTTCCGGTAGTGCGATAATCTAGCCCCGCACTCCGGTAAGACTCATAACTCCAAGATTGTATCTCGCTTCATATTCCTCTTAGCCTTGTCACTTTTTAAATTGTTAGATGTCCCTATCTGCACCATGGGCTTTTCCGACTCTGGGAAACTATTGGGTTTTCCGAGCGGTGGTGGCTAGGGTGCGGTATCACATACACATCCCCGCATATCTTCGGATAATTAGTAGTTAACACTTTAAGCCAATGTAGGAAAGCACTGCGAAAACACATGTATTAATTATTATTTTATTTACTGACAATCCTCCCGCACCACAGTGCAAAACTGGCAACTTATATATAAACCTAACGACAGGTTAACTGATTAGTTCCATAGGACCCGGTGACGGGCGAGATACGTATTCTCACCGAATTCTGTTGAAATGTCTGGGCATGGTATTTAGATCTTCCACGCCCTTATTGGAAGGGCATTTACGGTGTGCAGTCGTCTCTCTTACCCCCACTATAACGATAGGAGATATGGCCTGATAATGCTTTCGTGAAATGTAAACCATGTCTTGTAATGTTTCATGTGGCTATGAAGTGGAATGTTCGGATTCTCACCCAGTTCGGAGATGCCACTAAGTGACAGGTATGAGCACTGTCTACAGCATTGATGTCCTCGGGCATCCGTTCTCCTTGACAGCCGTGTCTAATAGCTAGGTAGATATCAGCCAGTTGCGGCCTAAACTAATTTGTGTTATGAAAACAACTAACAGGAATAAGCAAAACAGAAGGCCCACAGAAATAAAGTGGTAACTACTAACTCAGCATATTAGGAATCACATAAGACGGTGCCGAAGGAATCCATCGGGAATCTTCCGTTCCGCCTTCATGTAAAATAAGTACGCACCTCCAGTAAATTGGAGTACACATGCCCTAGCTCCTCGGCATTGGCATCGACGGGAGACACCAACACCACCGCCACCAGCAACACGACCAAATACAGTTCAATCATCGACTTCTCAGATACACGCACCACCCAGATTTCAACCACTTTACTCTTCCCGCGGTTTTGGCTGAGTCATCCTCCCTCCCGAATTTAGCTGGAAGAATGACTGGACCAACTGTAAAATCCAGTTCGAAATAATAAGTCGGACTAACCGCTGGGACGATAAACAAATAGGTGAGTATCTTGCAGCAAAACATTCGGGAAAAGCCCTGCAAGTTCTTGCGGATCTGGAAACGGATTATACACCCACCTACACCTAGTTGGAATGAGCACTCATGGAGCGATTTGGCGATACAGCTCTCGGATAAACTAGTCGAATGCAACTTAGAAATCTTCGACGATGCGTGGGAGAAACTCTTCCTGAGTTAGTTAGCCGAATTCGGAGGCTGGTCACCCGCGTATATCCGAGCACCAATGCGGAGGGCGTAATTCACCTGCATCTCGATACTTTCATCGATGCATTAAGTGGTGGGCCCGCTCTAAAAGAAAAGCTATTTCTCGGTGACCATGGATGTTTGGGCCAATTGACGGCAACCGCGGTTCGTATTGAGAACTTTCTAGAGTGGGAGAACAATAACCGGCGCCAACTCCATCCTATCAATGCGATAGCGGGTGCAGCTATCGCCCCACCCGCTGGTGCTCCCCCCCCCCCAGATCAGCAACACCTACCGCGCATACAGCACTACCGTCAGAATTGCAGAAGACCAGTCAGAATCATGCGCCTGGAGGTAGGGGCCGTGCCTGCAGAGGAGGGTACAGCGGAGCCCCAAGACGCGGGAACCAGCGGAACAACAACAACAACAATGGCAACATGGTGGAGCTGATAGTGGTGATCAATAAGCGGATCCCCGAACTCACCAATTTGGTAACCACACTCAGCACCAACCTCGCCACCACACAGTTTAGAACAGCAAACACTACCAGCACCGCACCGCCACCGAACACCTGTTTCGGATGCGGTCAGCCAGGACATTGGATGGAGCGGTGTCTTAACCGACCTCCCTCCACAACGCCTGCTCCGGACCACAGCAGACCGCAACCAGAGAAGCAGTCAAACTCTTAAGGGTACCGAATTACAAGGAGCCACTTCGGTGCCCATATCCTTCTTCCGGCTCAACTGAGGCTTTCACGCAACAACGTTCAGTGACTAACAATCATCCACAGAAATCAGCATTCACACCCACACCAAAATGCACGGCTTCCAATATATCTGTGCCTACGCTGCCACCCTCCCCCTCCGCAGCAAGGACATCCCCTTCTTTTTCCATACACGACATACCTTCTTTCCTATGTAAAACGGCAGTAGTAGGTTGTAGTACCTCCGCTGAAACAACGTTTTTGAAAGCACCACGTCCCTCCACCAAGACACTAGATTCTCGGTGCCCTATGGTGGTATGCAGAACACCACCCCAATCAGCATCATCTTCCGCATCCACAGACAGTAGCGATTCGGGAGAGACCATTCATTCTGCCTCATGGATTCTCAAGCACCAACATAGACGGAGGAATGCACATCTATAGAAACCGCACTGTTTATTATGTGCTTCAACAAAACATCCTATGAAGTATTGCCAGAAATGGCTTGCACAGGTAGAACTTATCCATCATCCCGTACATGCCACCGTCTATACTAATACTGCTCAATGCCATTATCGCTGACCGCATCATTGGAAACTCTTCCGCAGGTTCATCGAAAGGTAATCTACCAATGTGCCTGTCTGTTTAGTGGCGTTTCTACTAGCGCCACCGTTGACACTGGAGCTTATGTTACAGTATTTAACCAGCGCTTATATGAGAGCATCGCATCTCATAAAAAGCCCCCATTAAGCCTACAAATATTACCTACGGACGGCTACGGGAGCAGATGTACCTGTGGCCGGTGTGGTTAATTTAGTCATTCAAATAGAGGAGATGCAATTCATTCAGAGAGTTGTCATCGCTTCCATTCATAATGATGCCATACTTGGCTCTGATTTTCCCAGTGCCAGTGAAGCCATCATACACTGCAGACAACAGGTACTCGACATACACGGCCGACGAATACCTCTCGGACCAGCATCGTCATTATACGATATGTGTGCAGTAATACTATCAAGTACCGCCACGGTTGAGCGGGGACAGGAACGGATCCTATGGGCCACCACAACACAGTTAGGAAGCAACACACACATCACCATACTGGAACCCGACCCTGATTATATGATCGTCTCACAATGCGGAAGTCCCCGCATAATAGTTGACACTACTGATAAAGGCAAGATACCCTTTAGAGTGTTCAATGGTACTGCAGAACCCATTACTCCGTAACCAGGCGTACGCTGCGGCCATTTAGTGGACATACTTTCACTGGCAACACCTGCACTTCCGGATACAATACCACCGCTGACTGATGAGTTACCCATACATCTACATGATTTATATCTGTGTGCCACTGTTGGATTACTGAAATCACAAAAACGAGAAATTCGGAATCTATTACATAAATATCGCAATAGTTTTTGCTCCGGAGATATGGATCTCGGAGAGACTCATCTCGTATGACACTCCATCGATGCAGGCAATAATCGCCCCATACAACAACCGGTATGACGTCTTCCCATTCACAAAGAAGCTGAAGCACACCAACACGTAAATGACATGTTGCGAACGGGTATTATCGAACCCTCAGCTTCTCCATGGGCTAGCCCTATAGTGCTAGCAGGCAAAAAGGAGGGAACATTGCGGTTTTGTATTAACTACCACCGCCTTAATGATCTTAGTGTTAAAGACGCTTATCCGTTACTACGGATAGATCAGGCCTTGGATTCCTTGTCCGGATACAAATGGTTTTGTACCCTTGATTTAGATAGCGGTTACCGTCAAGTAGCCATGGATGAAGCTGATATGACAGCATTCGTTTGTATGGACGGTCTTTTCCAATTCTGCAAGATGCCCTGTAGACTGTGCAACGCTCCTGGAACTTTTGAACGACTCATTGAGCAGGTATTGACTACCCTGCAATGGGAAATCTGTCTCTGTTACATCGATGACGTAATAGTTTTTGGACCTACGTTTGAGCAAACGTGAACAAATTTGGATACCGTGCTTTCAAGATTCCACACGGCCAATTTGAAACTCAAACCGAAGAAATGTCGTCTCTTTAGACAGAGTGTCGAGTTCCTGGGACACGTCATATCCGGTGATGGAGTGGCTACAACAGCCATCAACAACTAAGGCAGTAGCAGAGTGTCTTCGGCCCTCTTTAGTTACGGCGACACGGAGTTCCTTGGCTTATGCCAGTACTATCGCCGTTATATCCGACATTTCAGCGAGATTGCTTCACCCCTCTACCAGATCATCGAGAAAGATCGACCCTTTGAGTGGACGAGTGAGTGTGAATGCTCCTTCAAGGCACTGAAGGAACTCTTGACGACCACCCCGATTCTTGCTCACCCTAATCCAAGCCTCGATTTCATCTTAGACACTGATGCGTCAGCTTTCGCTATCAGTGCAGTTCTATCACAGGTCACAGAAGATGGAACAGAGCAGGTGTTGGGTTATGGTTCGCGTACTCTGAATAAAATGGAGAGAAGATACGCAACCACCAAACGAGAATTATTGGCGGCGGTCCATTTCGTCAAACATCATAAACACTTCCTGTGCGGGCGCCCTTTTTCAATCCGTACAGACCATGCCTCACTACGGTGGCTCAGGAACTTAACAAATCCGGAGGGCCAGGTAGCGAGATGGCAGGAATCCCTGCAGGCCTATAACTTTAACGTTGTTCACCATCCCATCACCATCAAATTGCATGGAAATGCTGACGCCCTTAGCAGAATCAGCGTGGAGGCTGAACATGAAGAGGCCGACACCGTGACACAGTCAACACAGCCATCTCCAGAGTTCCCGGAGTTGAGGTGCGCAGAGTGGAATCCGGAGAAAATCGCACGCCAACAAACAACAGAATTGCAGACACGAAATATATACGCGTGGATTCCTCCTAAGGAATCGGTGACACCTTTATCCCCCACAGCCAAATATTATTACCAATGGTTTGAAGAATGTCAATTAATTAACAACGTTCTGTACATTAGTGACCGTTTGGTAGTTCCGGAAAGTTATCAAGAACTTATATTGAAACAACTACACGATAACGCTGGGCATCTGGCCGTGGAAAGGACTGTTGCCTGTATCAAACTGAGATTCCACTGGATCGGGATTCACGATAGTGTAAAGGCATGGGTTGCCAAATGTATCATGTGCCGAAGATGCGCTGATGGCCAACACCATATTGCACCGTCTCAAATTGAGATTGTTGGTGCACCGTGGGAGCGAGTGGCTATTGACGTGCTCGGACCCTTGAATACAATGGATGATGGAAATAAATACATCCTCGTATTACAAGATTATTTTACGAAGTGGGTAGAAGTATTTGCTTTGCCGGACCAAGAGGCATCCACCGTAGCAATGTGTTCTGCCGCTTTGGTATGCCTTATGAGTTGCACTCCGATCAAGGAAGTAATTTTGAGAGCCGGCTCATATCAGAGCTCTAAAAATTATTCCATATCGTCAAAACAAGGACAATTCTGTACCACCCCTGGAGCGATGGGATGATAGAGAGATTCAACAACACTCTCGCGGAGATGCTTACCAAGGAAACAGGCCTTGATTGTAGAGATTGGGACCTACGGCTCCCGTATGTGCTCATGGCTTATCGCACTTCGAAACATTCCAGCATGGGCTACACCCCTGCTCGGTTAATGTTGGGCCGTGAATTATCCTTACCCCTGGATCTGGCCATGCCACGAATACCAGGGTAGAAAAATCTACCATCTCTCTATGTCAAACTCTTGCGGCAAAGGATAGAAAAAGTCCGTGAGTTAGTGAGAGAAACACTATCCACTGCACACCGGCGGCAAAAGACATGGCACGACTGGAGAGTGCATGGAGATCCATATGAAGCAGGACGAATGGTTTGGGTGCACGATTCACGACAGTCTGCAAACGTGCCAAGTAAACAGAGTTACGAGTGGAAAGGCCCCTATGTGATAGTAGGCAAGACGGTGGACATGACATACTGCATCCGTGCTTCGGATGGCCTGACCTAAACCTTGTGTCAGTGATGACCCAACACCAGAGCTCGGACTGGGCGTTTCTCATGACACTGGTACCAAGACAGGTATTTCTACGGAAATTAGTATTCCCATGGTTAGCGCAGAGCACCATGATGCTAGTTCAGCCCCAGTTCTACCAAGCCAGAATGTGGGTGAACAATCGGCTAACGCTGACGACGATGACGATATACGTATTCGCCCTCTCCCTCCTCAGCGCGTGTCTACTAGATCTGGGAAGTCGTATCTGAAGAATTTCGTGTTTGTTTTGTCCAGGATACTGGATGGAAAAGTTGTTCCTCCGATCTCTTCCCATTCCCACCCACTTCATGCTATGCCCCCCCCCCCCCATCAAAGAGTTACCACACACGGAAGCTGAGGCTGACCCAAGCCATGCTTCCTGTGGAGTGGAACATGAAGTGAAGAGGCTGGGTGAAGCCCTAGCGTGTCTAGAACCGCAGAACCGTACAACAAGTGGCACCCATATCCATTATAGCACCAACGCCCCAAATCCAACTGGCGTCTCTTATCTACACACCAAGCTTGGACATCACCAGCCCAGTCCAGTTCACACTCCACTCGTCATCCGTTGACCGTCAAACTTCAGGTATGAGAGAGACTGCTGTAACAGAGGAGGTGGTATCCCGCACTGCACCGACCAACATTACCCCCTGCGGTGGGCAGGGAAGCAGCCTGTTCAGCAGACACTCGGCTCGAATTTTCCCCGTGTCTAAAAATTACGACAAGACACCAACCGTCGTGTAATGGGAGATGACCACATCCCCCTATCCAAAGTATGCCCCATCCAATAGGCCTACCATACGCCCCTGTGAACAGTCAGAACATCACACCACACACAGAACGTCAACACCTACAAGAACACACCTGCTTTCAAGACTGGATGCGCCAATTCATCATTGTGCCTACATCACAGACTTGCTCAGTTATACTCAGCATAATGGAGACATTCAACGGCGGCAACAACAGCATTTAGCAGCACCTACTGATCTTAATTAATTACTGGTAGAGACATAAATATTCCCGCAACAAAATTCCTCCTGCACAAAATTGCGGGAGAAATAATATCTTTCGCAGACTACACCTCCCGCAAATAACAACAGACTTGGCGTTCACCAGCATGGAAAACTGGAATGCGCCCACTTCGCTCATAAGATTGGCATCATACAGCAGCCCGGCCATCCTGACAACAGCATTATCATCAACAGACAGCAGCCAACACATCTCCCGCACACACCTTCTTATCCAGTTACGGGATAACTGATCATATGGATATCAGGAATGCACTACAGCCATCTATAGTATGCATCACGGGAGGACGTTTGTCCAACGACCCCCCCCCCCTCCCCCTTTCTCCCGACGTGGTACGTGAACAACTAAACTACATACTTCATCTACACGTAATAACAGTCGATATTATTAAGAGAGCAAGATGCCCGCATTGTCGTCGGTTACGAGTAGGATTTTGCTATCGAAATGTTGAATTCGAGAATGGTTTGATCAAAGCTATGACAGCATCCAACAGGTCATCTTCGCTCTAAAGTAACTCTGTCCCTCCCACGGGCTCGGCGATTACAGAGTGAAATACCCTCAGGGTTCGATACAGTTGAAATTCACGCCGCAACCCTCCCCTCCCGGACTTAGCGGCCATAAATGCATCACCATCACCACAGCACAAGCACGATCCACGGAGAACCAGTCACGCATAACAGATTCAAATCACCAACATCACAGAAACACCGATACTCAGGTTGACTGTATTCATAATCTCCGAACGACAGCATTTTAAATCGTACAAATTGTGTCACACATGTTTGCAAGTTGTACTGTAATTTAGCCATTACTAAAATGGTACACATGTGTTTGGTCTAAGCCGGGTCGTTCTACCCATCGAGGAGAATGCTTGGACAATGCTTGGCCAGCCCTCCCGCTCGGAAAACACAGCTATCTTGACAGAATCAGTAATGGTGATCTACTGCATGCATAGATCTGTTTAAACCATGCAAAAAATTACTTGCAACTTTACTGTTACATTTTTTATTAAGAGCACAACTGCTCTACCGTGCTACAAATCATTAGCGCACGGGCCGGTAAAGCGGCATAAAAAATCCTGCAGTAAAATCACAGAGAGAATTTCAAAAATTCTCTCCCGTGCATTCCAGTCTATAATGAACACAGGCTGCGAACTACCTATTACAGACACCTACCAAGACGCATGTTAAAGAACTCGCGCAAATACGGGACATTATAGAAATCTTGATGTAACATATATATTTTTATGTCTCGCCTCAGCAAAAGACTACACCTCAGCCACAGCATTTTGACCGTCGCCATATACAGCGTACACGGTTCCGATCAACCACGTGCTTTTTAGAGCCACATGACATGTATTACTATTTCCAATGAGATGGATCAAACGCTTTAAACAAAAGAGCCGCCCAAAGATGCAACTACCACAGCGTGATGGAGGAGTGGCGAGGGTGAGTCCGGGAGATTACCGCTGATGTCACCTGGCTCCCACGCACCCCATCAGGCACTCCAGCCTAACATTCGAATAGGCAAGTTTATAAGCATCCAACCTATAGTTACAAATACTCCACTTATATAGGAGGAATTAATCCTATGACGTCCAGGCGAAAAAGCAAGGAAATATTCACATAAGAATGACCGAATCACCTGTAAAACTTCTTAGGTGTGGTCATCCTCCGCCTGTGACGTCACCAAATAGTATAAAAGGAGGAAGTGCGCTCTGAAACTTTGTCTTCCCACCAAAACTCGACACTAGGGAAGAACATAGGATTAGGCTTCTTTCGTGTCGCAAACTAAATTCTGCTGTTTTTCTTATTATTATTTTGTTATTATGTTAGGCCTGGAAACTTATACGCCATGAAGAGATAGGGCATTAGGTTTTGAATAGAGTTCCCGCAACTAACTACCATGCGGGAATGAGATGTCACTTCTTGAAGATCTAGCGTTGTCGGATTCCTCCTAAGAAGAATCGCTGCCAGTTCCAGAGCGGTTCCCGTGTAACTCATTGTTGACTAGCGGAGAGCCATGCACCAGAACTTTCACTAGGAAATCCGACCGCACCCTTCATATTAATAAGGATCATCTCTTCCAGTCAGCCTTTTGTGTCATGTGACAGTACCTCTACACAGCTACTCGCTAAGGGATCACTCACACGGTCCATCATCATCATCATCATCGTGTGTTGGAAGTGACGTTAGTTCCTGGGGAAGAGAACGAGGACCATGCCGTTCTAGCCACTCGATTCGAATCTCGGCTCCCGGTCAAGGTTCTCCCGACCGAGAAAATGGCCCGCACCAAAAACACCATGCGCAGATATCCCGTTGGACATCGTCTTCCCGCGGCTTCAGCAAATAACGTACCGACAGCCAGACGTGAAATTCTGCCCACAGTCGTGTCTGGAAGTGTTACGCCAGTACCTATCAATTCATCCACACTGGTCCTGAAGCAAAGTGGGAAGCAGAAATCTCCCGTAAAATCCAGTACGGCAGCTCCCACATCAGTTACTAGCCAGTCAGCTATGGTTACCACACCCGCCACCGTAGAATCGCAGACAGTAGTAGCCAGTCAGCCAATCTCAGTGGTGATTACGACACCTGCGGAGATAGATATTTCCAGTTATCCGCAGTCTCCATCTCCACCTGAACTTACCATAGACGAAGAACCGGGACCATCACAGCCTGTGACAATCAGCGTAACTCCAACCCATGTTATTCAGCATCTGCCTCCTTGCCTTTCTGACCCTGCAATCAGGAAGCGAACCACGCCGGAACGACCCTACGCAGGAAAGAGACGGATCGACCATACCCAGGATATCCATCCCGTACCGAACATTACTGCTAGTCGTCTGCTAATGTACGCTAAGTTCCGAAAGATGTTGTCTCCTACCGTATCCGTTCCCGCACCACGTCTTCAGCTGGCAGTACAGCTCACCGCTATCACCATGCCAACTACAGCGACCACCACGCCGACTACACCCGCCATCATCACGACAGATACCGTCACCACAACATCAGCAACATTGGCAACTACTAGTACCGCCGCTGCTACACAGATGGAATCTTGGAACCAGCGGTAACTGTGAGAGACATCATGGATGACCATATTCCCGCCACCATCACTTCGGATGTTTCGGACAGTGCCAATAATAATAATAGTGAGAGCATGTCAGCAATAACAGTGCATCCACCGCGACCTACCACCGTCAGTTGCGGGACCCACACTCAATGGGGAAATTTCGGTGCTGAGGTGTAATCATGTGTAATTCAGCAGAAATGTTAATAGGCGATTCGTGGAAATGTGTTAATTATTACTTTATATTTGAAATACTTTTCTTCTTATTATATATGTTAGTTCAATTGAATCCCGTCCCTAGGATGACTACGGTTATCTCACACAGCCACACACTTTAGGTGCCCGGTTGTGTCTCGTACGAAATGAGCGCTGCGGACTCTAATGTTGTAAGAATGTCATGTGCGACGTAAAGAATACAACCTCCCACAGTGCAATAACGCCACCGTCCCGGCATGCAGTCTCAGCCGCGCTGAGGCTGCCTGATAAACCAGTTTTTAAGTTATTATTATATATCTTATTTTTCTTATTACTTTTCTTCCTGTCTTAGACGTCAGGACGGATATGGGGTCAGCAAGAGCTGCCCGTTGCGGACCCGCAAGGATGGGCTGCAAATAGATATTTTAGGTATATATATAATAATACTACTTGGTGTGTTGGTGGCCCCTTTATTTACCCGGGGTACGCAAGTAATTCGGTGTGATTAATAAAGATATACCTCATAAGGGTATGTTACCCAGGTAATATTTATATAGCTTGTCTTTTTGTTATTATATTTATATATATATATATATATATATATATATATATATATATATATATATATATATATATATATATATATATATATATATATATATATATATATATATATATATATATATATATATATATATATATATATATATATATATATATATTTATTTATTTACAAACTTAAATTGTGGTACGTTGGTTCTTGGGTGTTCTTTGCGGAGATTATGATTAACCGCACTAACGGGAACACCCATGCGAGCTATTGTTTAAGATCATATACTAAATAAAGTTAGAGCACGCACCGTAATATTAATAATAAAAAGAACACAAAAAAAGACCTGGACAAATAATTCCAGGTCAAAAATTGAAAACTAAAAGTATGCCTCCCCTCCTCTTTGTACCCCTATGTGATCTGTCTCTTGAATACGTTTCTATGCGTCACTACTCCTCTCCGGCCACGCGCCTACCTGGGAAGTCTATGATTCCCGCCTAGCGTACGTCCGTGCGTCGATCCGCCATGCGTGATCGTTTGCCACGGATGTCAAACTAGGAGGGGGTGGTGTAGTTCGGATCGACCGGGTGTGTACCGGCCATACCAGATAAGCTGGGTACGCGCCGCCCGTCTAGGATTCGTTTCCTGAACCCGCCCCTCTGGGTAGAGCTATAAGTGGATATAGGCCTATGGGAGATAGAGCGTGTCGAAAAATGACTAAGTTTGTTAAAACGAATAATGCCCATGCGTGCGCCGGACGCTGTTTCTATGGAGTGCGTAATTGTG
This sequence comes from Chaetoderma sp. LZ-2023a, assembly GCA_034401795.1. Classification (NCBI taxonomy): domain Eukaryota; kingdom Metazoa; phylum Mollusca; class Caudofoveata; order Chaetodermatida; family Chaetodermatidae; genus Chaetoderma; species Chaetoderma sp. LZ-2023a. The sequence goes on from CM067360.1 coordinate 118,749,121, forward strand.
ACATAGATAAGATGGCGCTTTTAGTGTACCGAGCTGGTACTCTGTAATCCTTATTGATTGTCTGTTACCGTTAAATCTGGCATTAATCAAGACCAGAATTCGACGGGCTTTCTAAATCTGTAAACCATTTCAAAATCGGTTGAGAAATGGCTGAGTTATCCAGGAAAAACTCTTCTTGATTATCTTCAAAATATTGCCGTGACGTCATAACCACGTGGACGTAAAGTTTCTAGAATTTTCTAGAACGTTCGACGATGCTATTATTAACGATGCGCTGATTGGCTGTTGCTCGAACGATGATTGGATGAAGCCCGCGCCTGTGATGTCACGGAGAGTATAAAAGGAGAAGCGATCCGGTGATCAAGAGCATCCTCGGCCAGGGGCCGAACAGGTTGGAGCTGTACCAACTACTATCAAGAGTGATACACGTCTTCTTTCGCTATGTGTCGGGGTTTTATCCCGTAGCATGCAGTCTGCATCTGCGGGAGTAATTTGGAACTTTTGATAATTGTTCACGAATGCTACATCTACCTCTGCGGCCTGAATATGTGAGTCTACAGATGTCGAGGCAGGATGTTCTTTGATGGATGACTCGCCGGATCTGTCGGCCACGCCTAAAAGTGATGGTTCACACGACGCCGCACCAATTGTGTAGGTTCTTTCAGATTTCCACCGCAGCAAGTAAACTCTGCCCGGTTCGTCTTCAGAGCTGGTTGACGTACCCAGCACCGTGAAGCCTTGTTTTGTATCTTCATTTGCCTCTGACAACCCCCGCTTGTAACTCGTTGTTTACACCTTCCATCCATGCCATCGGTGTATTGAAACTTTCTTCACCACGTAGTACTATCGTATCTTTGCTGACTGCTCGTTAGACATTCTATTAAGCCTACACCGCTAAGCGATGCACTCCCACCAAGAGTGTTCTTACGGGACCCTTACTTACGGAAAACAGCTTACGGGAACCAACCTACGGGAACCAACCTGCGGGAACCAGCCTGCGGGAACTGTCCAGCTTCCGGCAGAGCACATCATCTCACGTCGACTATGGATTGATGTGTCAATTTCAGTAACACTGTAGCCTAACTTGGGAATGACTACCAATCATACTTCACAGTTTAATTATTTCTCTATATAGGTTTTGTTAATTATCTCGTATCCGTATTAACGGTTCCGATGACTAAAAGGAACTCTAACGGTCTTAGGACCGATAGTTATAATTTCTGTATTTGTTAATAGTTATTATCATTTTCTTCAATGTGTTGCTAACCGCACTATAGTAGGTTCGTTGACCTATATATATATATATATATATATATATATATATATATATATATATATATATATATATATATATATATATATATATATATATATATATATATATATATATATATATATATCTTAATCGTTTGACACCGTATTGTTTGTGCTGGTTAGATTATGTATGTATATGGCCAGTGGCCATCCTGTAACTTGTTCTGCTTAAGTTATAGAAAATATAGGACTACAGTGCACGTAGGAAACACTATACAGCAACATTTATATATGCAGCATTTTCACCCGCCATCAACAATTTTTCACTGAGGTCGCTGTCCGTGCTATAACTCTGTTTAGCCCGGCATGCTACCGATTAAACCTTTTATATTCAGCTCGATAGGATAATACTCCTCACCCAAACTAGCACTAGGAGTAGTTCCCGCGCGAGGCACATCGCTTTTTCGTCTGAGATAGCCTTCCTCCTTTCAGCTTAGAGGTATACTAACTTATATGAAGTTAAATAGCTGTGTCTCGTGTACGGGAGCCTCCCTTGCGTGGATACCTCTGCGGACCTACGAGTCTGTATGGTACCTCCGGGCGCCCCATGTTTAAAAGTTCATCTACCTGCCTCTATGTCTTGTATTTTCGTATGCTCTTACTGTAGTTTTATCTAGCATATTTTCAATTTGGTACGTACACGCATTGTATAGACTTATATTTTTAGGTCACCAAATCAAATCTTGTAAGTCCATAGCTCACGAAATTGCTATGGACAGGCATACTGGTGACACACATTCTTGGGATGAGACCGTTGTGTTTAATGTTCGCGACAATGGTCGCACGGCCGCACCGGAACGATTGAGTTCCACCGGCCTTAGGAGCCAGGATTTGTTTCCCGCAGGGCAGTCTCGTTCAAGGTCCATCACCCCGAGACCGGATGCTAACCAGCGTCATCACTCGTCGTGCGTTTACACTGCCGGCCGAGTTACAAAAGGGAGCAAATGGGCAACCATATGCAATCAATCAATCAATCAATCAATCAATCAAGCAATCGATCGATCAATCAAACAATCAATCAATCAATCAATCAATCAATCAATCAAACCCCCACTGAACTAACTAACCTACCACCCACCCACCCGGCAACCCACCTACCCACCCACCACCAATCTTACAACCCACACACACACCCATCCGCCTTCCCACTATCTCGCTCGATCGCTTGCTCACACGCCCTCCCGCCCGACCTCCCGACCGACCGACCGACTGACCAATTGACCGACCGACCGACCGACCGACCGACCGACCGACCGACTGACCGACCGACCGACCGACCGACCGACCGGACCGACCGATCAATCGATGCAAAGACAACTCGTTAGCAAGATTATTTATTTGAGCTATGTATATATTTTCAATAGTAGTATTGTATAATTAATTGCATTTAAATGAGTCTTTCGTTTTAGGTATTATGTATGCGTGGGTATATCATGATCGATGTCTGCTTCGAAACAATGATTGCTAAGCGTATAATAACGGGCTGTGTACATTAGCGCGTTTGCGTACGCGCTAGCGTCTGACGTTTGCGTATCAGAAGGCGTTTTAGTCGCGAGGTGTGCGTCCATCCATATGCGCGTCTTTTTACCACACATTTTCTACTACGTACGACTTGGTGTGCGTGAAAACAATTGGTGCATGATGCCATTTGCTTTCGTTACCTTACAGCTTTTGATTTTTAATCGCGAAATGAAGCGACCCACAAAATCGCTTACGCCAACGTCTTTATAAACGCGTACGCGAACGCGCTAAACGGCACCGCCCTTTGCACGCATGTTCTTTAGCCTACGTTAATCATGGCTTATTGGACGAACCCAATTTAAGCTATTCCTTACCCATCTTTAGCGAAGCTCCATCCACCCTTCGCCCGCGTTGGGCTGGATAGATCGCTTAGACTGCCTGCCAATCATTTTCCAGAAAACTAAACAGGTACGCTGTTGAAGATTTTGTAACTAATTTGACTGGGTGACAGCAACAGCGCCCAGTCAAATTAGTTTCAAAATATTCAACAGCATGTGTATTAAATAGTAAAGACATACATTCGTGCAACGAACCTTAGTTCGTAATCAATTATGCGTTCGTAACGAACTTTGCTACGCTATTCATGACGTAACTGATGATGACGTCAGTCTAACGTCACATAGCTGAGTATGACGTCACATTATTGACTGAGAAACTGGTTTCGTGAATTGACAAGGTAATTTCAACATATTTTGTCAAATTCGCTAAAAATAATACAACAATGTGATGTATTGATCGAATGCGTACTAACAGAAGGTTCCATTTCTAAATAAGCTCCGCCCACATCTAGCTAAGCTTCGCCGTCTCTTTCGGCGTGTGAAACATTGACCCCTGAATTACTATTATATAAATTGCTACTAACCCGGTACCGGGTATTTTATTAAATATCTTAAAATCTACTTTGACTTCCCCATGGCAGAGGCAACACCCAGCCAGATGTGTTTCAAATTAATCAACAGAATGGTTATTAATTTGTAAATTCATCAAAGATATATGATGTGTACACTTTAGTTAGGGATTTTCCGATTTTCGTAACTGGCCCGCATCATTTTGACTGTGACGTCAGCTAACATGTGCCATATTTGGTTTTGACGTCAGATAATTCAGTGACAGATATGATTGCGTTTTTTGTTTTAATTTAAAAGCTAACATTTACCTATACTCAGTTGCACGCACCTATGTCAGATTCAAGTGCGTCACTATCTACTAGAGATTGGTAGGGGATTTTGTGTGGAGATTTCCTCCTCCCAAAGAAGGAGATTTGGGCGCTTCCTTACCGGACAATTCTGAAAATTAGATCCCTTGAGAACCCATTTCACACATTCTTGCTGATTAACTGCACCTTTATGTTGTATCCAAAATTGTATTAGAATTTGCCCATCAGTTTATTAAACAAATTCGGACTGGAAACCAATACTGACTACAGTTTCAGTCAGGTTTCTGTTAAGATATTCGACAGAATATTTCCTATATCATAAGGTTTAGGCCTGCTTTGGCTCCACTCTCAACATCAACCACGGACTCGTTTAGCAATTTAATTTTTCAACGTAGTTATACCTGAAATCGTTTATACGACATAAACATAATCTGTTGAATATTTCGAAAGAGAGTTAACTGGAAGCCGTAGCTGCCCCAGGCAGCAACGGCATCCAGTCAAATCTCTTTCAAAAATATTCAACATATTAATTTTAAGTCGTAAACAATTACTTGCTGGATTCAGTCTGCTAGGTTAAATGGCTAACAACTAAATAACAGTTGTGGGTTCATGAGTTGACGAGTTATCTTTGGACAAATTATGGGTTTGGCAAGTGCCTTATGTGCCATAGGCCTACCACTCGCGACGGCCCGAGACTGACATAATTAATTTATTGGTCCATGTGTTTAGATATTTGCCCATTATTGGCAAAAAAAGACCTCAAAATCTCTAGTATGAAACATACTAGTAAAGGAATATTATGTTTCAAAATTGCTGTCGGCGCTGCATTAAAATTGCAAAGGCCATAACTCCGTGTCGTGGACTCACTTACACATTATTGGAATGCCAATATTCAGTTATATAAAATCAAATAGACCCGAGTTGTTACACATGCAGAAATACCGAAATTGGCAAAACAACCTTACTAAAGAGTATACTATACCATAGGCCAATGTGTTGGGGTGGGGGAATTGGTTGCAGACGAAATTCTCCAGAAACTGTGTCCGATTGACCGTGTTTTCAGTTGGGGTCGGGAATGGGTGGGTTAGGAACTGGCATTGCTTAGTTCATAACAAATGAGGTGACGTAGGAATACATATTTTGACGTAGGGTTAGCTACGCCTGGTCGGGGAAACAGTTGAATTCTTCGATCACCAGATCACAACTCTATAGACCTTTTCAAAGCCTATGTTCGTGGATCTCAATGGACCTTTCAGTGTATCCATCCCTCATATAATGTTATAATCACCTACGTGACGTGTAGGATGGCGTCATACTCAATGACTCTATGGATGACGTAGATAAGTTCCTGAAGTAAGTGTAATTGAAGACAGTCTAAGCGTTGTTGTACGAAGTGTATATCTTTATTATTTAATACACACGCTGTTGACTATTTTGAAACTTATTTGACTGGGCGCTGTTGCTGCCATAGTGCCATGAATGGCTTAACTATGTTCATCACGAATGCTTAACTGATGACGGAATAAACGGTGCAGTATAAAGTGTATGTCTATACAATTTAATACACGTGCTGTTGCATATTTTGAAATTGAATTGCCATAGCCAGCAACAGGCCACCAGTCAAATTAGTTTCAAAAAATTCAACAGCGTACCTGAATAGTTTTCTGGAAATTGATAGTCAGTGAGTTCAGGGACCGATCGATCACAAAACGGGCGAAGCGTGGGTACAGCGTAGCTAACGATGGCTTGGGTATAACTAAAGCTGTATTCCTCCGTTATAAGACAGTCGGAGAGGCATGGTGTGGAATATGTCAAACCAATTTGACGGTAGGATGGTACTGGACAGTCGGAGAGGCATGGTGTGGAATATGTCAAACCAAGTTGACGGTAGGATGGTGCTGGACATTGGCTTCTGGAAATTGGAACATAATTTTTCATCCTCAATTCACATAGTTGCAATTTTCCAAAGTACGTAATTCGGTTTAGCTGTTGAATATTGCGAAACTCATTTAACAGGGGCACGTTGCTCGCATAACAAGTAGCGGCTCCAAATCAAATAAGCCGCAGCATATTGAATAGAAACCAGAAACAGAGTTTTGGTGCTCTGGCATTTCGGATTCAAACCCTTCATACACAGTGCATGCACAAACGGACTTATTGGCAGTCCTGAAGTAGAGACTGTCTTTGACTATAGATTTAAAGTGTCCATAACATTACTGGTTTACCTTTGCATAAATAGATCACACGTGCGGCAATGTTTCATAAAATACACACCGAGTCGCTTGAGATGTTCTCAGTTAATAACAAACGGCTTTTGTTTAATCTCTTGCAGCCTGCCACCAACAAGCTGGTCGAGTAACAACTCAAAATATATCACCTGTATGTGAGTTAATCACGATACTTTATTTGCACAGACGCTGCTTATAAGACATTTCACCATAATTTCAATAAAAATGAGCAAAATATGCTGTAGTTTGCTTACACCTATTCGATACAGAATTTGGACCATATCGTTCCATTTAATAACAAATAAACATGTACGAGCATATTCAGCATAAAAACACGTCTATAACCAATTACACATATCGCGTGTACTAAAGGTAATTTCGGCGACACCGCTTTCGATATCTGCCTTGTTTATATTGATTCATGTGCAGCGCTATGCTATCCGTAACTCGTGTGACGTAGATGAAGGCGGCGTGTCGATTTCCGGAAGTGAAAATGGTGAAATCAGAATTCCCGTTTTGTGCGTTTTCAAATTTGTATTTCTAGCGTATTTATTAGTGTATGCTCGAACTAATTATATGCAGGAGGCAGATTTCGATTGCATTTCAATCATATTGTATAAATGGCTATCAACTGTCTCGCTGTTTCCAAGCAATAATTTGTATGAACAAAAACTGCTGACTTGCTGAATATTTTGGAAACAATTTGACTGAAACTTGTTGGTGACCTAGCCACCAATAACTTTCAGTCAAATTGTTTGCAAAATCGGTAGCAGGTCCACAGATATAACCCTTAGAATATGTCCTCTGTAAAGAGTTATCAGTCTGAGAGTTACACTTGTGTTGGCATACGGACCTTAAGTTGACACATGCTGTGTTAATGTTGTAGTGCGATTCACCTCCAAGGCACCTGTGAGTGTGTGTGTGTGTGCATGCGTGCGTGCGTGCGTGCGTGCGTGCGTGCGTGCGTGCGTGCGTGCGTACGTACGTGCTTGCGTGCGTGCGTGCGTGCGTGCGTGCGTGCGTGCGTGCGTGCGTGCGTGCGTGCGTGCGTGCGTGCGTGCGTGCGTGCGTGCGTGCGTGCGTGCGTGCGTGCGTGCGTGCGTGCGTGCGTGCGTGCGTGCGTGCGTGCGTGCGTGCGTGCGTGCGTGCGTGCGTGCGTGAGTGCGTGCGCGCGTGCGTGCGTGTGTGTGTAATGGCGTTAGTAATAATCGCCGACGTGTAAAGGCTGCGTGATAAATCCAGGTTAACGGTTGGCATGTTTCTAAAATAAACCGCCGTTAAACCAATTATATTCGCGATTAGTGCAAATATACAGCGCAGTAAATACCATAATGAATCTGGGCGGTCGATGGATACAGTAGAGCTAGGAATTAACTTATTATGTTTCTAAATCAAAATAAACTGTAGGCCTACTTTTGAGTAGTTTGAAATTCTTGGATCGGATGATAGGCAGAAACGTCTTCCAATCTAATTATCTTCACAATATTCAAGAAAGCATTTCCCACATCAAATTCAAAATTGCACTAACGCACATGTTGTTTTGTAAACGCATTAACCTATTTATGAGCTGTAATGCACATGTCAGGTGGAAACAATGTTAATATTATTCATTGCACCCAGTGCCCCCATCTTACTGTCTTGCAGATTGGGGGCGGTCAGTCCACCGCCAAATGAAGACGTTATTCTTGGCACAGGCCCATCAGTGGTACACGGGTTCTATATTTGCTAGTACTTTCTAATTCCCTGCCAGTATCTTTATATGCAAACAGTCCAGTTTCCTTATTTGCTTACACATTTCCCGAACACACATCGGGCGGCAAGACAATGAAGAAACACGTCTTGAATTACTGATGCCATTTGCCAAGGAAAATACTCCTATCTGTAAATGCTTTCATCTATCCCACAGCTTAACCCTTTTGGATAGTGGTACCACAAATAGCAGAACTCCCGTGACTGTCAATGTCCCACACATATACACAATAAACAAAAGCCGGTCTACAATCTCGGCAGCTTCTTGCCATTCCTTGTACGCCAGTCCTATCCTGTCTCTCTCTAAATCTCGAGTTATCAGGAGCTGAAGCCGCGTCAGAATTACTTCAGATTCGATAGAGATTCCTCCGCGCTCTGGCACCATCTTTAGAGCGTCAACAGAGGGAGACTCCACGCTCGTGATGGTGTGATTGTTTTCATAATCTATCAAGTTACACCCGGATTCACTTCCGTCGAATGGCATATTATATTCACTGTGGTGCGTACTCCTTTTCTTCAGCAGTTGCTTTATACGGACACATTCCTCCGTCTCTTGCTTTAAATGGCTGGCTTTCATGCATAGAATTGTAGCTACTTTTAGCAAAAAGCGTTTGAGCCGTGGCGGTACACCACCCTCCTCTTTTGTGCCTCTGGCATTGATATTGGAAACCGAGACTGCTAAGATGACAGATAGAGAGGTCAGACCCATAACTGACGTCAAGTAGAGACCTGAAACAGAACATCACGACGATGGTTATCCGGGAATCAATGTAGCAATGACGACAATGATGACGATGAGGATGACAGCAACAACAACACAAACGCAATTAACAACAACAACAACAACAACAACAACAGCATCAATATCAGCAACAAAGACGACGACAACGACGACGACGACAATGCAGCAGGAGTAGCAGCAGCGGCACCACCAGCAGCAGCACCACCACCACCTGCAGGATCTGCAGCAGTTTAAAAATAATAATAATAATAATAATAAAAATAATAATAGCAAACGCGCTGGTTCAGCCTACTTAGAGAGGAGGGTTCATGTTCATTTGATTATATGCAAGTCGTTGTCTCTTTTAGATCGTGGCCTGATGGCTTAGTTGGTTATTGATTTTATTGTAAGTCAATGTTTATGTGTATAGGTCGCTCTTACTAAAAGAATACGAAGACTAGTATTTTTTCTTAGCAATAACATCTCTCGAGGCCAGAGCACGTGACCATTTTTCGTCTCAGAACTGGACACAACAGACTAACCCAACACACCCACAGGCGGTTCCACCTTACGACATCGCCCGCTTGTCCTTGTGGAGAAGCAGAACAGACCACAGAGCACATACTTCAATGTTGCAGTACGTATCAGCTGCTGAGAGAAGAGATCTGGCCTTTGTCAACCTCTTTTCTTGAAAAGCTGTATGGGTCTGTGGAAGAACTGCAGAAAACCACAGATTTCATCTTGAGAACGGCTCTTCAAGTGTGATACCAGCGATCGAAAAGAGGAAGAAGACTGCTTATGAAGGAAAATAATTGCTTAGTCAAGTAGTTTGATTTGATTTAAACATATTTTTATTGTTCTAAAGACAATTGGGATCGGGTCACTAGTTTTTTACAATTTAGGTACGGCTCGCTCCCTACATAGATATTATACAGTAATGTCGGTGGCACTGTAGTGTAGGTTCAGAAACATAAATACATATATACACTTGGAAATGCACCAGAGAGATCCACTGCCAGTGGAGGGCAATGCCAGCGCCCCGACGTAAAATGCCCTAAAGGGTATCCCATACCGGCACAGCGCTGCAGCCGCATAGAAACTCAGTCCGGCACACTGCCAAACACCCCCACCCGCATACACCCCCCCCCCGCCTCCACTCCCACCCACCTCACCGCTCACACGTCAGCAGCGCTACGCTGATGCGTTCACCTGGGGGATACGATGGTCGCCTGCCGCCGAAGAACCGCGCCGGCCCATGACTAGTTCCGAGGTGCGTCGTGATGGCGCGGGAAAATGAAGCGCACTTCACCTCACTAGTATACAGTTTGCCACTTGTGGGCTTATTTAATATAGCCGTCAATTGAACTGTTCTCACCAGTGCGTATACGTGCATAAACCACCACCCCACCCCACAACTCCGCGTCAGCAAGTCGAACCACGTCCTATGGGTCTCTGTCTTTAAAGACTCAGTTTTACTATTTAGCCCTTGGTGCCAGCCAGCGGCAGCCCTCCAGAAGCCAAGTGTAACACTGCGGCCCAAAACAGGCGCAAGATAACGTCCGACGCCAGCCAATGCCCTAGATATTGGCCAGCGTCGGACGTCCAGCCACGCCCACTGAACGTCAAAATGGTGCACCATCCCTCAGGTTCGATGATCTCGCGGCCACTAGACATAGAGGACCACCACCAGTGAGCCCCACGTACGAGTGGCAATTGTAGACTGGCTTAATACACGATTTTGTTTGTTTTTGGTGTTATTGGATTCTCGTGTTCACATCAACCTCCAGCATATCTAATTTGTGCCAACCCGTTTTGTGTTCCAAATATAGTCTTGGACATTTCTAAAGATGATGGTGTTTTGGGTGTTGTTAAATTCTGGATCTCCATTTGATAATGTATTCTCTGAGATGTTCGGCATGTGATTATTATTTAGGTCGGATATCAGTTTTTGTCTTGGTTCGTTGTAGCGGGTACATTTGAATAAGTAATGGCTATTGTCTTCTATTTCAATACATTGTGGGCAGTTTTGAATAAACTTACATTTAATTGGCTCCATTTATTTCTTAATTTTGTGTGTAGAATATGATGGCGTTGTACTCCATATGAATAATATGTTGGTTTAATGGTTGTTGGATTTTAATTTATGCTTTTTTTCTTCCTGCGATAGTGTTGATGAATTCTGTGTGTTTGTGGTTCCATAAGTGTAATTGCGCTCGGGAAGAAAGAGCGTCTGAAAACCTCACGGCGTGTTTGTTCTTCTTGATAATTGTTTCTGTTACTCGAGTTGTGATTTGTTAATTCTCCCACGCGGGGGGGGGGGGGGGGGGACAAGCTCCTTAATGCAGTTTGGGCAATCATCTTCGTTTATAATATTATATAAGAGTATAATTGTTTGTTTTTTCGTCGATGTACTAGCGTCTCCAGCCCTATTTCGCCGTATATTAATGGGCCTTCCTTTTGGAGATGTTCCGGTAGTTTAGAGTCGTATTCTGTACATCCGTCACATATTTCTGAGCCATATTCCAAAAGTGGTCGTAAGTAACATGTGTAAATGTGTGTGAGAGGTATCAGATTTTCCTCATACATCCTAGTATTGTGTTTCCCTTTGATAAAGTAAAGTAGATGTAGTGGTACTGTGATATAACATGTCGCACGGAATTATTGAGAAATATGTTGAAAACGGGATTTGAAATCTCTTACATTTTTATTGTGGAAATATATTTCCAGAGTAATATCATCTTGGCGACAGTAATCAATGTTTGCTTAGGATTCTCTTTCTCGGAAGCCCTTGAAAGCCAGTGGTGGCCAGACCAATGGTGCCACATTTTGCTCAACATTCAAGTCTTTTAGTTCAAAACAGTTCGAAAAAATACTGACTTCAGCAATTTAGCATATATATTAGACACGGAAGAGTATATTTTTGACAAGCATTGGATGGCTACAAGAGATAATTAATACCAAATTACGATAGGAATTGGAATGTGCAGCCGTGTCTGCCCAAACTGGTAGCCGTGATCAAATTGGCGTTATTGGCCATCACGATATATATTAATGTGTCAATTGGTCTTGTGTGATTAATGAGTGGGTGGGGGCCATTTTACGTTAACGCCATCCCCGGGTGACCTAGCCCATTCTAGCATTGGCATCTTTCTGCCAAAGCGAACACTGGTAACATTAGCCATAATTTTAACCATGGCGTTTGACCATTCAACACAAACCTCTGTATTCCGGACGCAAGGGTAATTATTCTAGCGCCGATTGGATAAACACTATAGTAGTCCATATTAAAAGAGTCGAGCTGCAAATGTCCATCAATTCCATATGGCTCCTTTTATGGTTATGAGAAATGGATTAAGTCTAAAAACCTACGGTAAATCCAAAATAAAAGCCCAAGCAAAATCAGGCCATACTGTTTACTATAAGTTTCCAAATTTATTGTTGCTCGAATGAAACCCGTAGGATGTGATAGTAATTATAATGTTAGCAAGAGTAGGCGGAAGTAGAAGAAGAAGAAGAATACAAAGAAGAAGAAGAAGAAGAAGAAGAGGAAAAAGAAGAGGAAAAATGACCAGAAGAACAATAAGAATAAGAAGAACAGGAATAAGAATACCAAGCACAAGAACGAGAAGCATGATAAGAGAAACAGAAGGAGGCGAAGAAGAGCATAGAACAAGAAGAAGAAGAAGAAGAAGAAGAAGAAGAAGAAGAGGAAGAAGAGAAGAAAGATCCTGAGAGATTACACTGTTCTGCCTTGCCCTGCAGACTAATTATATCGTGCAATACCCACCTATAAGTGGTACAAATGTTGAAGTGGCCGGCATATTCTCAGCAATTAGGAGCATAAACACACAGAAAGTAAGAAGGACTGTAAGTCCGAGCGTGACCTTCTCTCCAGAATCAGGTCTCATCCAGAACCCTAATAACGTCAACATAGACAGCATTACACACGGAACAATGACATTGTACGTGTAGTAGAGGGTCTTCCTGCGAATGTGAATGGCGAATGTCACATCAGGAAATGGTTCTGGACAGCACGGGTAGTGAACCACACTACGCCGGACATCAAGATTGACCAACTCCCATTCTCCATTAGCGACATAGTTAGATAGATCTACTGGCTCGGACCGATTAAATATATCCACCTACAAATATAATATATTACATTTGCAGCACTTGAAATAGTTTACCTACACTGAGCACGAAGGAAAATATTTAGCAGAAATAAATCCACAGTTGTCGGTATATAATTATCAATTTAAACCATTTTCTGTCAACTTAACGCTTTACTGGTCAAACTAGCCACCACTCAACTCTGCAGTGGTCTTCGGACATGTCTATTTGAAAGGCCTAGAGAAGAGTATCTTTGAATGTTTAGCACTAGAATGCCTGGCTCGATAGCCGAGCCAGTCATTCTAGTGATACACCTTCAAAAATACTCTTCTCTAGGCCTTTAGATAGACACTGGCTAAGTAAAATCTTCTTTAACATCACCCCTTTATTGGTCAAGCCAGCGGAAAAAAATTCAGTGGTAAATTTACAAAAATATTCTTCTAAAATTTAAATATTTTGAAACATATTGACCACCAAAATGTTTAAATGGTATATCAAGTGGTATTTTGAGCGCTTTGAGGCGCTGTTGACACAACTCCCGGTGGAATACTGGTCAATGTGACACTTTTTACAGCCATTCATACATGTATACACACTCACGCACGCATATATATATGTACATGTGCATATACTAATACATCATTGTGGTATTCTATGCTGGTTTTAAATGATTTGCTAGTGGTATGGTACGGAGGGTGGGATGGGGAGGGAAGGGGAAAGCTCATCACTACAGATAGAGAATTTGAATGAAAAAGTTATCGCAGATTATGTTAGGTTGTTATTTTCATGTATGCGGGTTCACCCGACATGTCTTGATATGGTAGTAGTAGTAGTAGTAGTAGTAGTAGTAGTAGCAGTAGTAGTAGTAGTAGTAGTGGTAGTAGCAGCAGCAGCAGCAGCAGCAGCAGCAGCAGCAGCAGTAGTAGTAGTAGTAGTAGTAGTAGTAGTAGTAGTAGTAGTAATGGCGGTGATTTCAGTGTGATTTGTCGCATGTTTGTATTAAAAATTATAAATTAACAGATACTCTATATCAATCAGATGCAAAATTGTGTTGGTTTAATAGCTGTCCAATATAGATTCTCTGGCAATTTTTGTAAAGGATTTCTAATTTATGATTTTTCGCGTATTTTTGTGCTGGTGCTGTTCCATAGTTTTGTGGCTGCTATTGTGATTCGTCGTTTTCCTGTTTCTGTTCCCATAAATTGGGTGTGTAGATTATGCTTGGCCCTAGTGCTGTGTTCATGGATTTCAGTGTTGAGTGTGAAGTTGCAGGCGATGTATTGTAGCAATGTTTTGGGGTTACAATCTTTAACAATGTTACACGTCTGTAGTTTGCCTATGTCAGTGAGTTTTAAATTTGTTTCGGATTTGAATATATTCGGGGACCCTGTTGGTTTTGAAAAAGTGTTACTCCTTATTGTAAGGCTGTTAAGCTTTGCTAGATTGCTCATGTGCGTATTGGTCCAGATAGCGTTGCAGTAAGCGAGATGTGGGAGAACAAGGGTGCAGTATAGGGTTTTAATAGTATTTGGTGGTATACATGGTTTTAATCTTTGTATGACACCTGCATCCCTTGCTACTTTTGCTGTTACTATATCGATGTGTTTAGCCCAGGTCAGTTGTTTGTGACATTGTCTAAGTAGTCTCCCAAAGATTTTGCAATTTCCTTTTTATTTATATGGGTTTTTGGAGTGTCCTCTTTCTTTAATTTCAAATTCGTAAATAACATATACATTGTTTTGTCAACATTTAGTGATAATGTGTTAATTGCAAACCAGTTGGTAATTTCTTCCATTTCCTTATTTACTTTTTTATATAAGGTATCTATATTGCCCTCGCAGCAAACGGCGAACAATATCAGTGACATGTGTTTGCAGATATTGTGTAAGTCATTCATATATAAGAGGAACAGCAGGGGGCCAAGAATAGATCGATGAGGAACACCACATGTTCATTACCCGTTTTCAGAGCATACCTCATTATATTGTACACATTGAGTTCTTTCACTTAGCTAACTCTGAAACCAGGTGAGTGCACTACCTCATATACCATAATAGGCAAGTTTGTCTAATACGATTTGGTGATTAATGGTGTCAAAAGCTTTTGAAAGGTCCACAAAGATGCCTACTATGCTTTGTTTCTTATCCAGTGATTCAATACTTGTTTCAATCATTTCGATCATTGCATGCATTGTTGAGTGTTTTGAGCGAAATCCATATTATGAACCGTATAGAATTGACTTTTTTTTGTCTAGGTAACGTGTTAGCCGATTGAACATTCGGCACTATAGGAGTTTGAGAAGAGTGGAAGTATGGAGACTAGCCTGCAGTTTGAGAAATTACTTGAATCCTTGGCTTTGTATATGGGTGTAATACGTGCTATTTTTAATTTTGCTGGGAAAGTGCCTTGCGTTAAAGAAAGATCGCAAATGTGACTTAGTAGGATGAGAATATCCACAGCACAGTTTTTGTTTGATCACAACCGATTATAGGAAAAACATCGCTGTTACTCTATTGATCAGACCGCCTACAAATGTCCCAGGCCGATACAGTAAATACTCATTTGCGGTCGAGAGAAGTCAGTTATTCCAGCGATACATTTCCAAACATAGTCTTCTCTTTGAATGTAAATAGGCATACATTCGTTGAGAGAATGCCAATTTTCGTGACCGATCACATTAAAAGCAAATAAAAGCAAGTTTTAGAAACAGTGTATGCAATATAATTTGTTCACGATTATTCAATTTTTTTATTTTTTGTCTTTCTAGCTAATCCCTGCTCATTTCTCGCTAAGAACCCCTTCATTTTATGTTTAGTGTAATCGATTTGAAATTTTGGAAACCTGATATCCCACAATCTATATTGAAGGTAAATGCACATGTAAGCAGTTGACCATTTAAAACCTAATTTGGCAGGGAGCCGTTTCTTTTATACCAGTAACAGCTCGTAGGCAAACTTGGTTCAACATATTCAAAATAATGTGTATTAACTTGTAAATTCATCAAAGCTTATACAATTCGTATACTTTTATGACTGGCTTTCGGTTAGCGCGAAATAGCTGCGCCGTGTCTACCGTGACGTAAACTACCGTGTGACGTAATTCACCTTTCCAGAGTATTCATCCATCATCTGACCTCGTATGACGTCATAATCAGCCCAGCGTGTATATGATGACGTCACAATCATTACGTCACAAAGGGTTCCATATAGACCGTCAACAATCTCAAATACTCCGACACGTTGTATGAATTGTATGTCTTTGTACTTGTTTGCTATTTAATAAACATGCTGTTGAATATTTTGAAACTAATTTGACTGGGCGCTGTTGCTCCCTTAGGCAGCAACAGCATCCAGTCAAATTAGTTTCAAAATATTCAACAGCTTACCTGTGTAGTTTTTTTTGGAAATTAATAGTCAGAGTGTTCAGAGATCGATTGATCCCAACACGAGCGAGGCGTGGGTGGAGCATAGCTAGTGATGGACGTGGCATAGTTAAAGCCGGACAGGGCCATTGATTATGAGGTCAGATACTTGATACCAGATCAGATCTCTTCGTTGCCGAAATATGGATCAGTTAAATTATTTTCAAATTATTCAACGTCATTCCTTGACGTCAATCTTGGAATTAAAACATTGTAATTGTAAGGATGTTTTGCTAGTGAAGATTGCTCCAGTAGTACACACAGTTGTGTAATGCGAAGCAATACATATCAATGCTCACCTGGAATCCATCATACGCCCAGGAACCCATTTTCAGGTAACAGATTTGATCATCAAATGGAAAGTACGTGGTGTCTATCTGGCATGTACTTCGGAACTTCACGATCGGAGGCCAGAATACATCGCCACTAGACCCGACCATAGCAAGTGCTTGCATGTAACCATCTGTATAATCATCAGCACTACAAGACAAGGTTATGCAATATACGTATCCGTTTATGGCTATCCCCGCCCATTTCTAACTAAGCTCCCTCTACCTTGTATGCGTGTTAGAAATCAATTTATATATGTTGAATCAGGAAATCTCAGAATCTCAAATTTCCAGGTAATTATACAGGTAAGCGGTTTGATATTTTGAAACTAATTTAAATCAATGATGTTGCTAGATATGGCCGGAACAACACCGTATTAAATACGGTTTCAAAATATTCAAAACCTTTTTTTTAAAATAAAAAATCCATCAAACACAAACAAATTTGACGAATTTTTCAATACTCTTACCAGCCCTAGATACGGCATTATGTATTGTGACGACAGCATGCATGTGAGTTAATTGTGTATGAAATCACATACGGTGAACGGCAGATGGGATGCATCCGATAAAATTAATGTATATAGACAGTTTTCGTAGTTCATTCAAAAGATGATTATATAATTTCACCCAGACTAACGGTGGTCACTGACGCCGCCAAAGCTATGGCCACTACCACGGCACATATACACTCGGCCCTGTATCAGAATGATGGAAACTGGACGGTAAATCTGACAAACCAACTATTCAATTACTACTGCCGCTGCTACTGCTGCTGCGGCTGTCATGGCTGCTGTTGCTAGACCAGCAGCTGTTACTGCTACAACAACAACAGCAGCAGCAGCAGCAGCAGCAGCAGCAGCAGCAGCAGCAGCAACAACAACAACAACACCAACAACATTAAACAACAACAACAACAACAATATAAACAACAACAGCAACAACAACAACAACAACAATATCAACAATACCGCTGCTACTATTACCACTACTACTAATACTACAACTGCTACTGCGTAACACACGTGTCATGC
>CM067360.1:118767203-118804703 GCA_034401795.1 Chaetoderma sp. LZ-2023a
TGCCACTGTTGCTGCTGCTGCTGCTGCTACTACTACTACTACTACTACTACTACTACTACTACTACTACTACTACTACTACCACTACCACTACCACTACCACTACTACCACTACTACTACCACTACTACTACAACTACTACTACTACTACTACTACTACTACCACTACTACTACTACCACTACTACTACTACTACTACTACTACTACTACTACTACTACTACTACTACTACCACTACTACTACTACTACTACTACTACTACTACTACTACTACTACTACTACTACTACTATACCTGTTATATAGAACAATATCAGGAAGCCATAACTTCTTGCATGGTATGCGTAATATTTTGATACCGCCGAAATCTTCAGGATTCCAGTGCAACTTTTCGTCATGCCATTCCTGATAAAGGCAAACAGATGCGATAACGGGTCACCAACCATAAATGTAGGAATAGCATACTGTTCAATAGGAGAAATCCAGTTTTAGCTATGCCCCGCCCATAGCTAGTTAAGCTCCACCCACACTCCCCCCCCCCCCGTGTTGGGATAGATCCAGAAAACTCTACTCGTAAACTCTTGAGTATTTTGAAAGTAATGTGGCTAGGTGCTGTTGCTGCCTATGGCTGTGCTCTGTCAAATTAGTTTCCACATATTCAACATCATGTTTATTAAATAGTAAAGGCATACGATTCGTACAGCAACGCTTAGTTCGGCAATTATGCGTTTTTGACGAACGTATCTATGGCATTGATGATGACGTAACCCACACGCCATGCAGTTGATTATGACACCGTGTAGTTGATGGAAAGCTGAAAAATCCATTGGAAAGCCAGATATATTTCCTAATTATCTAGGATATATATCTCTTGATCTTGTTTGGATAAGTATCTAGATTGGATGTCTATACACTTTAGCTAGATTTAAATCGTTTTACTAAATTGGATAGCTAGCTACACTCTGTCGATAATATTGACAATAAATGGGATTTTGTTTGTTATCATCTATCTAGTGTCGTAACTCACTGGACATTTCTCTGATATAGATTCGTTGGCTAACGTGAACTTGACGTTGTAGAATATACAGAATTGCATAGGTAAGTTTGGCTTATACAGAAATCTGTGTCTTTATCAATCTATATCGATCTTACATCAAAGTCATGCTATCTATTTAAGTAATTCCAAATACCTGTTCGCGTGAACTAGCTGTCCTGCCCAACACACATTATACTACGACGCGTACGCGCTGTGAGGCACACATACCAATATAGCTTTATATGCATTTACCTGATCAAGCCAAATGTTTAGCGTCAATACCTGGTTGCGTTCATCCTGCAAATAATAACAATAGTTATCAGTATGGCACTAACTATAATGCTAAGAAGAAAACAACTCAAACAAGCAAGCAATCGAGTGACCGACCGATCAACCGACCGACGGACCGACGTACCGACGTACCGACGGACCGATCGACTGACCGATCAACAGGCTGACCGATCGACCGACCGACAGACCGACCGAACGATCGACCGACATACCGACAGACCGACCGACTGACCGGCAGACTGAATGAATAAATGACTGATGAAGCGATCGAGCGATTAATCAAGCAAGCAAGCAAGCAAGCAAGCAATCAATCAAATATGAAAAATGTTCGATATTACGGGCTATAAATTCATGCAAGGAACGGGAGAGTTGCTTGTTGAAACGCAATATCGTCGACCTTGGAATTAAGAAACCAGAATATTATTTTAAGTAGGCCTACACATTTTTCGAAATCAGCCAGCCTCAAGCCGCGTCAGGAAATGAAAGAGAATTCAATAAATACTCATCGCTTTGGCAATATTCTAAACCTACCCAGTCAGCCCCAGAGCCGTAAAACGAACATCAAACCCATATCTCGAGACAAGCTAGCAGATAGTATTGCGTAATTCTGGCAATAGTTACCAGAAGTTACAATGATTGAATGGACCTTTCCAGTTGTGGCTATGCCCCGCCCATCCCTAGTTGAGCTCCACCCACGCTTTGCCCGTGTTAGGAACGATCCATTTCCGAACGCCCTGGCTATCAATTTATAGAAAAGTATACATGTAAGCTGTTGAATATTTTGAAACTAATTTGACTGGGTGCTGTTTCACATGGTGGAAAAGTCGTCCTGACATCATACTTAGTGAATAAACACCAACATTAGGTCGTTGGGAAATCTCGCTTAGCAGGGGTGGGGCGAGGGCTGGAGCAGCGGGCGACATTAATTATATAAATCGAAAACATTGACAGTAGGAATACCTTCCTTTTCTCCTTATATCATATATTGGGTATACGTCCCGGACAGCGCTCATTGGGAAACAGCTTCTGGTATGATATACATCGGGTGTATACAGCAAATACCTCTATTATATTATTGGCTAAGTGCTATCCGACAATGACAGTGTTTGAAGGAGCTGTTCTTTTCTTTCCTATTCTTTTTTAATCTGTTTACATCGTTTTTCTCCCCTACATCTCTCTCATCTAAGTTGTAAGAACTTGTGCCCGATCCCATTGTGCAATTGTTACAATAAAATATGTTTAAATCAAATCAAAGACCTCCCCTCTTCCTCTCACCCCCACCTCCTCTCCCTCAAATGTGCGCCATACCGCCGCAATAACTACTTATAGTTACATGCGTGTAGTGGCTTTATTACACGGTATATGCCAAATCAAAGCCGAGACGTCAAATACGAAAGCGTACTGGGATTAAGTCTGAATCCGAGGGTACAACAACGAATACGCAATTCTGTTTATGGTTATAGACCGATAAAACATGCGCATGGATGCGCATGTTTTTTAATACATGCACACAGGAAGTACACGTGATGTATTTAGTGTGGCATAAGTATAGGGCATGGTGTATAGTCCGCTTCCAATTGCGTGCTCAGCCGACTTTACAACTTTATCCATGGTCATTGGGCCTTTTTCATTCTCGCACAATCTGAAATCGCTTTGGGAGTATACAGCAAGGCTGTCGTTAAAGGCGCTCGATGACGTTCTTTGTCGACATCCAGTATTGCCGGCACTGCCCTCACAGTCAGTGGCGTAGCCAGGTTTTCACGTCAGGGGGTGGCCTGGCGAGGTCTAAAATGGCGCCACCCAACTTGAGCGAGGACTTAAAAGGCGCCACCCCGCATACCAATTAGACGTCGGAATCTGCTTAAATTTCTTTAATACAGAGAAAATAGCATCCCAGCGTCGCCAACTATTTGATTCTACCCAGAAAGTAGAGTGTATTCTACTATTCGTTGTCTTGATGTAGCGTAAGTAAAACAACACAATTCAACATAGCGATGAACAAGCATGACAAGAAGACATTAACAATGTTGCACATTCAAATAGTTCTAATTTCAATGTAGATTAATTGTTAAAGGTGGTTTGGGAGTTGGGACGTCCAGAAACGTGTATGCGTTACGGACATGATTCAAGCGCCACATTTTGGAAGATTGGTCCGGAGGAGGACGGCGTAGCCAGGTTTTCAGGTCAGGGGCTGGCCTGGCGAGGTATAAAATGGCGCCACCCAACTTGAGCGAGGACTTAAAAGGCGCCACCCCGCATACCAATTAGACGTCGGAATCTGCTTAAATATCTTTAATAAAGAGAAAATAGCATCCCAGCGTCGCCAACTATTTTATTCTACCCAGAAAGTAGAGTGTATTCTACTATTCTTTGTCTTGATGTAGCGTAATTAAAACAACACAATTCAACATAGCGATGAACAAGCATGACAAGAAGACATTAACAATGTTGCACATTCAAATAGTTCTAATTTCAATGTAGATTAATTGTTAAAGGTGGTTTGGGAGTTGGGACGTCCAGAAACGTGTATGCGTTATGGACATGATTCAAGCGCCACATTTTGAAAGATTGGTCCGGAGAAGGACGGAGCGCCCCCCCCCCCTCGCCCCACACGCCTGCTCCCCACCGCCTAGTTACGCTACTGCTCACAGGTTCCTATTTTACAGGCATGTGTACTGGAACAATGCGGAGTGAAGTGCCTTGCTCAGGGACACAAGGTGGCAGCCTGGCCGGGAATCGATCCAGCGACATTCGAGCCACTCGGCCACTACAGCTCTAAAACAGTTTGCGCATGTTTTATGGGGTGTTTCTGTAAATTAAACTTTAATTAATTCAACAGGACGCGCAAGGAAGGACGTTAGTTTACGCGAGACTTGGAATTATTCTGTGGCGGCCTCACAAATTGCAATTTGTACGTTTATTGCTATACCATTATTGATCTACTATCCGTCTTTGTGGCCGTATGTAGTCGCTTATATATGCACACTACTAAATTTTCACTAGCGGCACTCACGTAAACATAGTGTTACATCATATATCACCCCATCAAGTCCCTCATTATCTATCTCGACAGAGACTGATATCATTAATCATATAGATTAAGTTGGTCGGTCCTTCTATCGTTCAT
This sequence comes from Chaetoderma sp. LZ-2023a, assembly GCA_034401795.1. Classification (NCBI taxonomy): domain Eukaryota; kingdom Metazoa; phylum Mollusca; class Caudofoveata; order Chaetodermatida; family Chaetodermatidae; genus Chaetoderma; species Chaetoderma sp. LZ-2023a. Next base: position 118,771,656 of record CM067360.1, read on the forward strand.
TCGGCCAGTCGGTCAGTTGCTAGATCGATCGACCCGTCTGTCGGTCAGTTGGTCACTCGGTCAGCATGTCAGTCGGTCGGCCGTTCAGTCGGTCACGGGTTTGCATATTTCGTTGGTCACACAGTTGGTCTGTAAGTTATCTGGACCATCACTCAACGTTCCTACATTTCTCTCCGAACTGCCTATGTTGCAGCCATGGCAGTCAAACTTGCATTTCATATTACACAGTTCATTATGTATTTCCATTTATCAATGGAGGAATCCAGTTTTAGTTATGCCTCGCCAATCTCTAGCTAAGCTCTACCCACGCTTTGTTCATGTTAGGATCAATTGATTCCTGCACTGTCTGAATCTCAATTTCCAGAAAACTATACATTAGCGCGAGTTTTCTGTACAGACATGCAAATACGGATGCGTCAATTGCAGATCAATAAGCAAGAAGACATCTGAATTTCAGAAAAAATACTCGAGGGTATTTATGCCATGAATTAACGTGGTCTCTGGGAGTCTGCCCTCAAACTAATGAATGAGCGAACACCGCTGATGTATAGGTGTAATTAAGGGCGCTGCCTAGATGGAAAACATTTCTTTTAATTTCTAGACATGCACAAGGAAAATAGCATCGCGACCACTAAATAGCAACTCCCACGTTAATCTGAAGTATGATGTATACGTGTTCCAGGAATGTATTCCGGATCACATGATAAACAGCTGATGGTTTCTGTCTGTGGAGAGCGAAGTCAGTGATTGCTAATCGATGGGTGCCCACAGATATCGCATACACCGCATGCACTCTACGCCTCTACCAACTGTCGTTCTTGGCATTGGTGTATGTTGTAATCTATTACTTGTCACACATGACTTGTTATCCGCTGAACCCTTTATCCCTTGAATTTGTTCAAGGAAATTTAAATTATCTCATAGAAAATCTATACTTGCAGACCAAGAAAAGCCTGCTATTGAAAATTTACTACTGGAATAACTGGCTCGAAATATGCTTCGCTTGGACTGCAAGTCGGCATCTCTCATGACCAGTTCTGAAGCAATGTTCGGCTGATATGAGCTTTAAAGAGTTGTGTAACGACCGTGTGCATTTAGCACCATACACACCATATCATCATCATCATCATCATCATCATCATCATCATCATCATCATCATCATCATCATCATCATCATTCACTTTGGCGACTTTTATGCGCAACCGTAACACGTTCTACTCTGCTGATAATTGTACTACTACAGGGTCACCAGTATACACAGTTTGCTTGTTGATTTTTTAGAACACCTCTGGTGCTGGTATCTGACGCCGTCAATACATTTCAATGTTTTGGTTATGTCTTCGTTTTGATCGGAACTGACGCCAATGTTAGCTATCTGCTCCCAGAGGTCTTTTTTGTATAACTTTCGCGTGCCACTGTCGCCAGATAGGTCGTAGATGACTCTACCCTTTTGTTTGGTATTGTGTATATACACTAGGTAGAGATGGCTCATTTGAAGGCGTGTAACGACGAGCTTATGGTCCACATTGAAGTCTGCATCTGCATTGCAATACGCGTCCCGAATTAAGGGTTATGCGTCTGATTTGCATGGCATGACATCTATTTGGGTGAAAACCGTTGTTGTAACCTTAGGCACGGTTGGGGATTTGCGTCCTGTCCATGTTACCGAATAACGGCACAGCTGTTTGAAAGGCGTATTTGCAGCATAGAGGCCACTGCAACAAAGGAGTGCCACCAGTGCATTATCAGTGCAGTTGCGTGTGACTTCTCCTTATGACCACATACATAAAACACGTTCTGAATTCTTGTCCGCATTGCTGAGCTGACCCAGCCTGGAGGTGAAGTCCCCACGAACGATTGTCCTATGGATGGGATTGTAATGTTGGAGCTCAGTTCAGCACAGACTAAATCTGATAGCGATTGAGTCAGTTTGACCTTTTCAGTAGCTGGGCCATATGCATTGGCTATGCGATACTTAGTGCTAGTGCCGTTTCGCGTTGGTATAGCCAGGTCGATGAATGCAATGCTATAGCTGACGTGCCCAACACTAATGACATGTTCCAAGAGCCTTAGTCCGATTAGGAAACCCAACTCCCGATATGTGGCCTAGCTTGTGGCCTATTTGAAGTTGCTGATCTTGGTGGGTAGCTACTTCAGTCTTTTGGAATTGTGTAATATCTATGTTATAGTGTTCACAGTCTGCACCTAACGTAGCCATGGTAACCTCCTGGGATGATCCATTGTCTGAGGATTTCAAATACAATTTCTGCTTTTGTTCTATCAAATTTCTCAGACCACATTCCTGGTTTGCATTTGGAGTCTTGGACCCGTATTCATAAACCATTCTTAATTTAAGTGTACGTAAAGTCTCTGTACCATAAATATTATGTGACACGCTTAAGTCAGGATTCACAAACGGTCTTAAGTATCATACCTCACAAAGTCTGTCGAACACATCTTGATGCCATACCCACCTCCTTGGGCACGTCCTTGCTTAGGTGGTCTGCACAAGTTTGAAGTAAAACCTTAACTAGAGTATACATTTATTGGCAACATCCGTGTTCATTCATATCTGCGTCTGATGTTGTTTGACAGTGTACACAACACATGCAATCTCAAAGTGGTGTATTGGCAAGTCATTGATGGGTCAACGCTATACACACTGTGCATGTGCAGAGAACTCGATATGAGTAGGCAGATTAGGAATACCAATTTTCCGGAGATCGAAATGTTTCGTTTAAGAAGTAGTATGAAAGGGAGTTAGTGGGCATTAGATCCCAATTTCGCCTGCAATTACAACCAAATAGAAGCACCGCGCTTGGCAAAAATCACTGAGGCAGTGGAACGCAGAAATCCATATGTTGTCCGAACAAAGACAAGTGGCAGACTCTGGGGAGCGTAACTTAGTCGGCCATGGGTGCAACCAAACAGCTCGTCCTCTTGTTGGATATGCTTTTGTTCGCTGTAGGGATTCAAAAAGCGGGGTCATCAGCCATGATCTAAATAGATGTAGCCTTTGTCTCCTAAATGTACTTACGCTCAGATTCGTTTCTCAAATGTGTGGTAAATAATTATTGTTTGCAACCTTAGTGCTAGTGAGTCGTGGGTACTTCAGTCGATTTTGCTGCAGCATTCCTGATACGGTACCTAGCATCCGTCATTACCTGAGTGGCTGTGTGGGACCTAATACGTATATGGTAGTCCCAAGTCCCAAATCATCCCACCCACCCCACTCATAACATCGGGAAAATTGACGACTTCATTAAACCCTTCAACAATGTTTAGGATGATTTGGGCTATTGGACATCTCCTAGCATCATGCAATAGTTGAACCAACACCCAGAGCGTGCTAAAGTATGCGCCCACCCCAACCCCAACATCCAGTCCGCCAAGCACAGCCTCCTACCCTAGTTTGGTGAAGCTTGCTCAAGTAGAGCTAGAGCTATCCCACCGGACATACGGACACATGAATGAACGGGCGGGCGGACGAATGGACGGACGGATCAATCACGGACCAATTAAATGATATATACCATATATATACATATATATATATATTTATATATATATATATATATATATATATATATATATATATATATATATATATATATATATATATATATATATCGGGGAGGGGAGGGGGGCCCCTTAATGTTGTGACTCACAATAGCCTGGGGGTATGGATTGTATGGCCAGCTGTCTACTGAAACAAGCATGTGGCATAGAAACGCAAATCTGATACAGTAGGGAGAGCATGGGTTCTCGATGTCTGCAGTTCTAGTACATATCCAACAGCATCAATCAACTCTAATATCCTCTGCCGATCTCTCGTAGAGTTGCAGGTCGTTGCATAGCCATTAATTCCAGTGGATGCACCCTGTGATAAAATACTCCCCCATGACGAATCATATGCCTTCTAGGAACCTCTTCATGCACAGCAAACATTAACTCAGTCATTTTGAACAGAAAGAGCAGATTTTACGTTGGAATAACCAGCCTACGTAATGGTAAGACATCCTTAGATGTGTATATGTAGCGGTATATCTAGGTATCTCACTTCAGGTAAGCAGCATATCGAATACCGCGTGTCCATGATACCGAAGCTAAGTGGGTAGATAACTATCTTTCTTTGACTTAAGTTGGGTTATAAATACGGGTCCTGAGCTTCTGGTATATCTAGCTATCTTGCATCATGTAGCATATTGAATACAGCGCGTGCAAGATGCTCAGGTTAAGTACGTAGATGCGTATCTGTATTTAACTCTCTGCGCGGCGCACACGGCTGCTGGGCTATCACATGAGCAGACGAACCGCGTATGGCACTTAGATTATGCAATCACATGAAATTCAGTGCACTATCAATGCACTATAAATACATTCGGAAAATCAATCTATCTATTTATCTAACCATCATCGCATAACTCATATATGAATCTATGTTGAATGTATACCACTACATCTCAATACAATGATCATATCCTAAGGATATGGGCACAACTTTCCAATTCGAGTATGTATATGATAGTAAGCGGCTTATCTCTCCTCCAATGTGTCGTGTTCATTTCCCCGTATCTTGCTTATTTAAAGGATAACTCACACTTATCTTAGACTTACTATTCAGGTGATAGAATTTCTGACCCATAATCCATACCTGATATGTTAGCTTTATATCATGTCGACAACGAAATCTATTCAAGCTTTAGTAGCTAAATGTTGATGCATTTCTACAGCTTATGATGGTTGTCATGATTTACTTTTCAATAATCATAACATACCCTAGCGTGTCTGCCGCCGTATATACACCCAGTCATAGAGGCGCCATCTATAGTTTGGCAATGTGGTATTAAAGTAATCCTACAGGTAAGCTGTTGAATATTTTGAAACTAATTTGGCTGGAAGTTGTTGCTGTCATAGGCAGCAACAACTTCCAGTCAAATTAGTTTTAAATATAGTCAACGAGACGAGTGTTACGTAATAACGAAGGTAATTCATTGACACTTACATAGCATCACACACGATCGCTGGAACAGACAAAATGGTGGCAATCACTGTTCAACGTTAGCGTGATATTACAAAGCAGATACGTGTGATACAGACAAGGGAATGTGACAGATATGACTGATATGTAATAGAATAAAGCTACTCTATCGGTGCAGTATAACATTTGAGATTAGATTAGCATCCCTTTGTTTTTTCAAATACAATTTTATAACAATTTAACACTTTTTATGGTCCAATAAAACGTATTTGGACGACCCGTGGTAGAAATGCAGCCATTTCATTAGCTAATATATACAAGTTGCTTTTTAATACATGATAATAAAAATCAGTCGGCAAAACTGGGCGTAAGCGTTTTCTCAATTTCCTAAGAAATCGCCTAATAGAATAATAATTGGCAATCGCCATTATAGACATGCCTATGGTATTTGATGCACGCACATGTATTAACTATGTATTATTTTTCTAGTATTTTCTTTAACAATACACGCAACGTTATCTGGTGATGGTGGTGATGAGGGTGGTGCATGTGATGCTAATAGAACTTTCCATTTTACCTATGCCCCGCTCATCTCTAGCTAAGATCCACCCACATATCCCTCATGTTGGGATTGATCGATCTCAGAACTCCCTGACTATCATTTTCCGGAAAGCTATACTGGTAAGATATTGAAGATTTTGGAACTAATTTGACTGGACCCTGTTGCTGCAACAGCACGTTTGTTACATACTTAAGCCTAAAACAGCACCCCGGTGGTACTCGTGATCATCATCATCATCATCATCATCATCATCATCATCATCATCGTCACCGCCGCCTCCGCCGCCAACGCCGCCTCCGCCGCCTCCGCCGCCTCCGCCGCCTCCGCCACCTCCACCGCCGCCGCCGCCGTCGTCGTCGTCGTCTTCGTCGGCGGCGGCGGCGTTATCTGTTCCGCATCGTTGTGCAATGCTAAGAACGTTCTGTAGTGACGTGCTACATTGAACACTTTATGATGCACAATGGTAGGAAAATCGACGAGAGCATTATAACTCATAGGCTGTGAGATGAAATTTAATTTGAAAATCGTTGGGGGATATTTGTGTTACAGGCGAATACGAGGCGAAATTTATGATCAGTACCTACACCTACTGGTTTTAGTCCAGGAATATGTCTTTCAGATGAACCGTTCCAATTTTAGCTATACCCCACCCATCTCTAGCTAAGCTCCAACCAAGCTTCGCCTATGTTGAATCGATTGATCCCTGAACTCCCTAACTATCAATTTCCAGAAAACTAAGGCAAGCTGTTGTAGATTTCAAAGTGGATTTGATTAACAGCGCCAAAATTAGTTTTAAAATAGTCCATAGCATATGTATTAAATAGCAAAGAAATACAATGAGTACACTGTCTTAGACTATCAATCGTTAATACGGACTGCATCGAGTCATTCGTTCTCTAATTAAATATGACGTCACCCTACAGGTAACGTTGTTCATTCTGACGTCATATGATAGACGGTTAAGCTGGAAAGGTCCATTCACATACACATTGGGCATGCCCTCTCTGCCTAGCAATGATACACTCACGTGTGCATGCGAGGTGCTATCGTGTAGTTCACCCGTACTTACGACATCAAATATTTGTGTCAGAGTCATCCCTATGGAGACGTTGACCGTGTCAGATGCATTGTAAACCGGTCGGGTGGCACTGTCATAATCCTCCATTAATACCATTAGGAGGCGTTGTTCATCCGTCAGCACTGGGTGGCTACGATTTACACAGACCTGGTAATCTGGAATAGGAATGGAGAGATTCAATATTAGTTATGTCCCACCCATTTCTAGGTATACCCCGCCAATTTCTAGCTCCGCTCCGCATATATTTGAGCGTGTTGAAACCGATTTATATACGGTGAACCCCGTATTCGCAGAATCCCATTTTCAAGGTAATTTTACAAGCAAGCGTCCAGTAAAACTGGTTTCAACATATTCAACAGACTGTTTATTAAATCGTAATTCCATCAAATAAATACAATTCGTACAATTGACGCACATTTCGAGCTTTATGACAGAGCTCCGTCACTTTGATGGTTATGTGAGCCGATTATGCCTTCGATACTTGAGCAACAGATCGGATCGCATTCAGAAAAAAAATCAAACATTGATAAAATGCTGGGGCTTGATTTGTCTATCATATGATATTGTCTGGGTGAGCAATGTCAGAGAATATGACGAAAACAGTGGCCACTACCTCTTCCACTGTCCACTGTATAACAACCAAAGAGCCTCTTTTTACCATGTACTCGTTTCCAACAATATTCGCCTTACATCATTCACAGCTAAACAACACATGTATGGCAATGACGATGATACTCCTGAGATTAATCTCCAAGTAACAACGATGCTTTGGAAATATATTGCCGAAACTAATCAGTTTAAATAGCAGCTGCTCTGCTCTGAACTAGCGATCTGCCCAATACTAGCCAAGACGGCGTTGGCAGCAGTGGTGGAGCTGCATCCTAGGCCCATCTTTTCTATTCTATTCTATTCTATTCTATTTAGTCCACTCTATTCTATTCTTATTCGTTGCAGCTTAGTTCCATTTGGTTCTTGATATGCGATTATAATCGTATATATTATTTCTATAGGCCTATATGCAGTTTATAGTATATTGTATGCCGCCATTTGAAGCATTTCAACTGTATGTGAAAGGGAGACACGGTAATAAGATCAGTCTTAGCGTGCTCCCACTGAAACAAACAATGCATACTGTGTACACCATTATGACGTCATTTATTAAGCTGTGTAAGATGGTAGATACCAGACAGGAAGGCAATTCATTGACGTATTTTACTTGATATTGCAAAGATATGAATATTAAATTATCGACTGTTACAACGACATCACTTAGAAGACCAGTTGGCAACAACTATGTTTTCGTAGTGTGACCATAATCGCCAATACCCCATGTAACGTCACATTGCGATAATATTAAATACATAAACCAATGCAACGGTATAATAGTAGTATGATATCACATTATAAACAATACACATTTGTTTACATCAATTCATGATAGTATGGAGCACGATTGCTATACAACCCATTAGACAGAACCGTCCGTCGACGTCAGGATATAGTCTCCAATATAGATTCTCACCTCGGAAGAGTCTGTAAGCCTATGGGCCGCTGGTACTGACCATTATGGTGGGCTAATAAGGAGTTGTAATATCGGCATTAAATGCGTACCTTTTGATCATCAGTAAATGCTAAGAAATGGCTCATATTCTGCTAATAGATGGGAGGACGGTGGTGTCTTTTTCTACAACGATGTTGCTAGAATATTGTGCTGCATTAAGTAGGAACATTATGGACAGCGTATTATAGCAGCGCTGTTTTAAAGATTGCACTAATTGGTGACACCGATCTAAACTAGAAAACGTCATAATAAAATACGTCACATGTATGGTGATAGCGCAATCATAATTGACAGTAAATACGTCGCCATGAAACTGGGAGTGCCCGTCGATTGTACGAATTGTTTTATCTTTGTTGAATTTACTGCTTAATACACATTATGTTGCATACATCAAATGCAGCAACAACACCCAATCAAATTAGATTAAACTTATTAGATCGGTTATCTGTATAGTTAGCTTGAAATTGGGATTCTGGGAACTAAGTCTTCACTGCGTTCAAATCTATTCTAGCACGCGCGGAACGTGCAAAGAGCTTACCTAGAAATGGTCCGGCCATAGCTAGAAATGTACGTGCCCGCACCCCATATTGCACGCCATGCTATTTATATCCAAAACACCACTCGGGCAGGAGACCTTATTCAAGTGCATGGGTATTTTTACACTGGCATACCTCCATACGTTGATGTTATCATGAGTGAGACCAGGAGACAAAACACTGCTGTCTGATGAAATATCACGAGTATGCTTCGATAGCCTTTAGTTCCATCCGACATTTTTATGCATCCCTATTAACAGAGAAAAGAATTTGGGGTTAGTGCTTTCCATCTGCGAATAAAATAACTAGGCACTTATCTCACTACCTATGCATAATGGTTATCTCCGAAGCCTCAAATGAGGAACTTAACCACGTTCGTTTTAAATAAAAACATGGTGAAATTCGTCCAAAAAACGCGTCTCGATATCATTTTCAAACGGGCCACCGTTACATCTATTTTGGAAAACAATGTTCATGAAGCGCTCCGTGTTGCAATTTAGCTGTTGGGTTCAAAATTAGCCGAACTGTGTGTGACCTCACGGACACACAGCTAACCAAGTTTGGATACGTTCATTTCGGTGTAACCGGAGTTATTGAAGAATGCATTGCATTTATCTGTTTTGAACATAATTTTTCTGAAAGCTGTTGCATTACAGTTTTAGCGAGTGACTGTAAATGTGGCACACATGATTGGGATCACACGGATACGCATCTGCTCTAGCTTGGAGATGAATCGGTTAGAAGAAAAACTGTTATTGAACAATGCGTCAAAAATGTACATTTTGAAATTACAGTTGCTGTCAATTGTTGATGTTTCCATTTAGATCTTGACCCCAGAATTGGGATGCGTATCTGGGCCCCACTCGGCATGCGTCTACTCATGTTTGGACACCTGGATTCCTCCAGGAGAAACAAAGTTATTTTTAAAATGGCTAAAGGGTAAGAAAAAAACAAAACGACGGACAACAATAATCACCTCATGCCCGAATTAGCCCATTGACACTTTACTGTCTAAATTTGGTCACGGAAACATAAATATTTGCTAATTGAATTTTCAGTTTAGGCCAGAAGAAGACTATTGTTGAAAATGCATTACTGGAATGGCTGTCTCTGTTATCGCGCCAGTCATCTCAGTGACACATTAAAAAAAATAAGTCTTCACTTGACCTGCAAATGGGCATTCCTCAAGCCCACTGTAGAGGCCGGTTTTGGCTGTCTTCGTCATCAAACTGTTAATCTACCAACGCGCGTACATATGTACAGCACACCTCGGAAAATATTATGTATAAATTGTAAAAGCTAAATTGATAAGCAAGGTCGATAATTTGGTTGTAAGTTTTGAACGTGTTTGAAACTGTATTTATTCTAAAAAAACTGTTTCTCGGACATTTCCCTAGACATCCGACTTCTGTGTGCATATGGAGCTGTCATAAACCGCGCTATTAAAAATCTGTGTCTAATCACAGCGCGAAAATAAGTACATTTCTATGCCGATAAATCTAGCGTTTGGTTAATAAAATCGAACACATTCCTAGAAGTTGGCAGTAACTTATGCATTTTGTCAAGCTAAATAGCGCTATTTATTAGATGGCTAGGAAATTACATGCACACATATTACAGAGTCGGTCTCAGAGTCTTAGTAAGACAATGCATTCATTGTTTCCATAACCAATCAGATGAGTCTAACGGCAGCATGTTTATCAATATCTGGAAGCACTGGGTATATGTCAAAGTGTATAATATTACGAACAACACAATTTGTTAATTATGCCATTAGATTGGTATAATAAACATCAGCCGATGGATGTATTAAAAGCAAACATATATGACATTAATAATACTAATAATAATAATAATAATAAAACTAAACTCACGTAACTGGCATTGCTCATGGAATCTCTCCAACGCAGAGCACCTCGAATAATACAAATACATAACTATGCGGAGACAAAATGATGTGTAGCCTGCAATAAGTAGATAGATCAATCATCTATCTTGCACATTGACACGATAGTAGAGCGCTATCCTTCTGCGAGTTTTTGGATCAATGTGTAAACTAATTTGAAGAAGCAAAGGCTACTTACTTCGTTGTGTCAAACATATGCAGGAATCATAGCGTACATGCATAGTGCCAGCTATATGTCGCATACGTGCAGAAATAAAGCACAGCCCACATGTGCAGATTCTGAAGAGAATAGTCGATGAGGAAGTGATGCATTCCCATAACATTAATCCTATAATGTGGACACAGATTCAACTGCGTATACTCCAGGCTTAATCCCGGTATAGACTAGCTCATTCCGATATTCTTAATATACGCGACACATTTGTGTTCAAGTAGAATACGGACGATCAAGTCAGGAAACTATGCTGACATACAACGCTGCATTCGGGACATATTGGAGTTATATTTAGAAATAATTTCAAAAAGAAATATTAAAAATCCATTTTCATGAGACTAGACCAGAGACGAAAAACGCGCAGAGCGGAGCATTGCAAAATAAAATGACACAATAATCCGGTTATAACAGACTATTCTTGCGTGCATGCGCTCCATATACACACCCCGTACACATACACCTATCGCATTCATTGCCGGGATATACAGGGTGAAATTATAACAACAGTATATGTTTCTTGCGAGCATCTGGCTATATGGTGTTGAATGAATTATGAGCCACTGTATAGATAATGACCCATATTGGAATCTGATACTGGAGATGGTAAAATCAATAGGTTTTCCAAATGCCGTATCTACAAACTACGGTTGCCGCACCAATGCCCACATGCATACCGTGCATACTTCCAATACTACAATGCTCTGAAGGAAATGCGTTGATAGATGAAATGGTGCACAGAATTGATCCAATGGTCGACAGTCACTTTGGAGAGTGGTTGACATAAATGACTCCCAAGTCTACTTGAATCAGTAACAGTCAATTTCTTCAATTGTATACAGAACAGTATCCGGTCATACGTCAACGCGCTACGCACATGACCGAGTATCCATTGTGCAGTGCGTGTATTTCTTTTTCTGCGAGCTGGTTGGCACAACATCAGCATCGTTAAACATATACTAGCTCGAATATCCTCATGATAATTATTATCGCATGCCATACACATGCAGTTGCATGCTGCTTAATGGATATGGTTTGTGTCACAGCATCTTTTCTACACAGCCAACACGCATTCAAATTCATACACGCTACTAAGTTAAGGCATTAGATGGCGCAATCCCAGAGCAACCACTACCAGCTAAATTGTCAAGCTAAGTCTACAGTTACTGTGTTCTGCAAAGACACAAGCACAAGCAACACAATAATAGAACCATCGCGCTCACTCACACATGGGTAGGTTTACGCGTTTCTCAACGAATGCATGACATTTCCCAGAAGGAGTCCATGACCATTAATGATAGCATCCAGACTGATAATTCCAAGACTCATCCAATGTTATTATGATAACACACACACGCACGCACGCACACAGTCACGCAAGCAGGCACGCACGCACGCACGCACCCACGCAAGCACGTACGCACGCACGCACGCACGCACGCACGCAGGACCCACGCACGCACCCACGCACGCACTCACATCAGCAGTCGTGTGTGTACACCGAGAACTGGCCATATATTGATAGAATATACGCTGATGGGAATCACCAATTCTGTACTTAGTATGTAAATGAAAAATCGCTTATGAGACAATGTCACGGCACTTAATACCATGACGCACTAATATATCACATGTGTCGAATGTTGGTTCACGCACAGAAATGGCAATGACTTTAGAAATTTTCGGTTCCACGTTATGTGTTGTTCAGCAAACACAGCAGACCAACCATAAGTTATGGTCAGTTCATTCACTTCAAGGTCACGCAGTGCTATACGGGGTACAGTGGATTTATAATTCCTCTAAAATATTAACACACTGTATGCATGATTCAAATGTAGTAACAATTAATACTAAATTAATTAGAGCTGATGAGGCACAGTTATGTGGGAAAGCAAATCATAATAAATTAAATTAGTCTTAAAAAGTACTACTTTGAATCAAAATTTTACGATTCAGAAAAAAGAGATTGCTGATCACGATGGCCACCAGCCCACACTACACCTGATAGTGTGACAGCGGGCGCCCACACAGAGACTCACCCGCGCTGGTAAAACATTGCTCCATATGTCTAGTAACTACTATTATACGTGCAATTATATATGCGCCTGGCGCCGCAGGATACGTTAGGTAAACAGCATGGACAATGCTACATTAAACACATTCGACAATATGTTTAGAACACACACACACCATGACCAACTACCAGCGTGACCAGGGTAATGGACATTGATAAATACATAAACATAGTATGACATTATGTTTGCTAATGACATGGCTGCATTTCAACGAAGCGCGGGATCTCTATTTTGAGCTGAACGAAAAGTGGAAATCATATTTTAGTTCTCGAATAATGACCGCATTTAGTAGTATCTTATATTATCGTCGCTGAAAGCAGAGCACGCTCGGTAGAATGGAGGAATATAGGTTTAGCTATGACCCGCCCACGCCCAGCTAAGCTCCACCCACGCGTTGTTCGTGCTGGAAACGATTGATCCATGCACTCTCAATTTCCAGAGAACTGTACAGGTAGGCTGTTGAAAAATGTGAATTTAATTTGACTGGACGCTAATGCTGCATATTGCAGCAACCGCGCCCAGTCAAATTCGTTTCGAAATAGTCAACAGCATGTGTATTAAATAGCAGACCGTATTTATACAACGTGCCAGTCTATTATTAGCTTTTATTGATTATGACGTCACCCTCACGTCACGTATTAATTGTGACGTCATATGATGGATGGAGAAACTGGAAACGTCCATTGCTGGATTTCTTGTCAAATCCCAGAAAGAGACGATTATTCACGAGAACTGTTTGGGAAATTGGGCACATCAAAACACACGACTATCGCCTATTAGTTCCATCTGTGATAAGAAAATAAGTTTATTAAATAGGAAAGATGTACAATGTACAACATTTAGTCCGCCATCAATTAAGCACTCGTGACGAACGTATCCACGCCATTCATGACGGCATTGATTTATGACGTTATCATATACATCACGTATTTGATTATGACGCCATATGATGGACGGATAAACTGGGAATATCCATTGTGATGTGAATGTATTAATTAGTCAGGCGAGGTGATAAGAATCAGACTTTAAATTCATTTAAAGAATTTTAATTGGATTCTAAATCACATATTTACAACTACACTGACTGCGATACTAAACGTACCAAAGTCAGACAACACTTAAAGAGATTCGTGACATAGCATTCATCTTTTATCTTAAGCATGAGTAACATAATAATTCCCACGTGCGTACAATACACATGCCGCGTCGATCCGGACATCCGGCAGACTATGCGTTGTTGTACGAATTGAATGTATTTACTATTTAATGAAGACTCTTTTGAATATTTTGAAACTAATTTCCAGAAGCGAGTAGAATTAGTTCAAAGTATTTACCGGCGAATCTGTATAGTTTTCTGGAAATTAATAGTCAGGGAGTTCAGGGATCGATCGATCCCAGCACGAATGAGGTGTAGGTGGAGTTTAGCTAGAGGTGGGCGGGGCTTAGCAAAAACTGGAACGGTCCGTTCTAATTGGCTGATGTCATCTTATCAACGTGGGTGCATTTTTGTTAATATATTCACAACTATGCTGCACGCAGATTTTATTTTCTTACCAAATCTGTATTATTCTCATCATTCACGATTTAATGTTGACATGCTTCATCTCCTAACGTTTTCATTCCATTATCTCATCAAATACGGCATGGATTTTTTTTTTCTTCAGAATCTGCATACACCATATGCTTAGGCTGTCACCAACAGGTGTACATACTAGATAGAACCTGGTACTGTGGATGTATGGTATCATATCGTTAACGAGCATATTAACCGTTTGGCTTATGAATTATGCATATGTTCGTGGTTTATCTTTCGCGATATGCCAACAATTGCGCAATGTTGTGATGACGTTTCGACGTTTATTTTCTCTGATTCACGCTCCATATAATATATTACACGGTTGCAGAGATATTCCCTTTGTATCTCTAACTCCATTTAATCCAGAGTACATTTATGGGAAATTGATTTTCTTATAACTGACACAATGGACATTTCCATTTGTAATTATGCCCCGCACATCTCTAGCTAAGCGCCACCGACACCTCCTCGTGTTAGGATCGATCGATTTCTAAACTCCCTGACTATCGATTTCCATAAAACTATACAGGTAAGCTGTTGAATATTTCGAAACTAATTTTACTGGGCGCTGTTGCTGCCTACAACAGCATGTTTATTAAATAGTAGAGACATACTATTCTTACAACATGTCGGACTTTTAAGAGTTAAAAACACTGCACATGACACAGTCTCTAAAGTCTGAAGCTAAAGCTAAAGCGAGCTAAATTCTCATACTAATGTATGACGTAATGCGTGTGACGTTATCCTACACATCGCTTAGCTGAGTATGAGGTCATATAACGTCGTTACTCTTAAAGGGTTCATTATTAGTTGATTTTCGATATTGGTATGAGGGCGTATTTTCAAAATAATGGGCTTGCATGCACCTCGTGCTAAATCGTCAAACTATGTAAAATCATGCTATAAAGGGTATATATTATTAAAAAAGCTTTGGTGTCAATTTTTCCTTTCACTTTCAATGTCATTTAAAGGTCAACTAAAGGGCTTACCTTAACACATGGCGCTAGAGCTAGAAAATCGCCATATTATTCCGTGTATTGCTATGAGTCATTAATACATTATTCTGCTGAATACATACTACATATATCTAGTCTAATGCATGATATGGCGCTCAAAAAAGGAGTATATATCATATCTTTCATTTTTTCACACCCCACAGGTGGTCAAACCAAACACGTCCAGGAATGCTACGCTTTGTGTTGATACGTGCGCCTGCGCCATGTATCCAAGTGAATACATGCATTGACTACATCTGCTGATAATTTTGAAAGAATATTCCAGCAGCTAAGTTTACCGTTTTATTAGAATCATCTACAGGTATCACACCCTGTAAATTAATGAAATGCCAGAGAGTGTTTCGGAAAGGTCTGGACCTTTGTATATAACTGCAAGTGGTACGAGCACTTGCTTCCAACGCCAATTATCATACGGCAGTCTTCTCCAGCGTCTGGAAGGCGAGATAAAGCAAGAATAAATAGATGTGTGTCTGAAGAAATAATGTCAATCTGCAGTCATAGTTTTACTGCAACAAATATTAAACGGACATTTGCTTCCTCTTGCGAAATACTCAGATAGCTCATGCCAGACTGATTAGACTGAACACCTTCGATTGCTGGGAACATGACATGTTTTTGTGACAGTTCGGATGATTGATGAATCTTTTCAGACAAGTAAATAATTAAGCTTTGCTTTGTTTTGGACTTGCTGATGTTCTAGAACGAGGTGCACAGAGATAAAGAGTCAATGCAAATGTCGTATGTAAAACTAGGTCTCTTGCTCCGATGTTCACCGGTAACTTTCTTTCAAGACATGCCTACATTATATTGATCAAATACTGCATGGTCTTCTTCGTATTTCTCCAGTCTTCGTCTGATCATGTTTAAGAATGCAAATTCAAACTCCTTACAATTCTTTATTGTTCCGCTACCACACTGTTTTAAGATTTCCATGGCATCTTTGATAACGGCACGTAATGGTATAAATACCATTTACATTTCCCTATACAGTTGATTGATTTGGTACATTCGCACACACCTTTCTTTCTGATTGATAAGTTTGTACATGTGTACAGGGAACCTCATGTCTCAATATCTGGCCTACATTTCCCAAAAAACTGTCATGCGCGCAATGAGTTGCCTTCTTTCTACTAGATGCCCCGTGTCTTATCTTCTGCTTTGGCCGTGTATCGCATTGATTCTCTCACCATTGATTCTCCCGTTTACAGATCTACTAAACGCATTCTCCCTAATGATGGCAATGTTTGGAATGTCTTTCTGAATGACGTCAGGTATGACCCACTTTACGGCAATATTAAAAAGACGTCTCGCTTTAGGCTTGAATTTGTTTGCATGTTCAAGAGCACAGCAACGCTGGTTAACCGCCTTTTCATATCTTTGTAGAACTGCTACTAATAATTCATGGTGAATTGTCTGAACTGGTGCAGCCATACACACCATGCGTTCCGGTTATTGTGGCAGATGTAACGATGTTGGCGCCACAGGAAAGAATCGCGCTAATGTGGCGGGGTTCAAAGTAATACAAAAACGTCCTGCCATCACTTTCCTTGACCGATTCAATTGTTCCAGGGCTTGATGTACTTCTTTTCAGGAGAATCCTGGTGTAAGTTCTAATGTCTATGCCTGGTAGCTCATAAGAGCAGTGGCAGTGTCGACACCATATCCATATACACTCGATACCACTGAATTGTAGGCTATTTGCTATGTTTATTAGTGTCCTGCCGGTAAAATTGGTGGTGGGGTGTGTGTGTGGGAGGGGGGGTTGGGGGTGGGGGTGGGGGTGGTTGGGGTGGGGTTTGGGGGTGGAACTATAGATTGCACTCCAGTTGTCTGTCCATCCATCCATCTGTCGCAGTTGGTTTTCCACACTTCTGTTCGCAGTCTTTCAACGTCTTCTACTGAGAATTGGTACATTGCTGTGTTATGAGATGTTACAGCTCAGGTTCAAGTGTCAAGCGTATGCATCAGTTTTTGATGGAGTTATGTCCCCCTTTCAACCTATGAAATACGAAAAATATTAGGTTTCCGCACATTTTGTCGCAGTCTTTCAAGATATTCTACTTAGAATTGGTACATTGCTTTGTTATGAGTCTTACCATCATGTTCTTTGCGACGTGATCTACTTCTTTTCAGGAAAAGCCTGGTGTAAGTTCCAAAGTCTCTGTCTGGTAGCGTTTAAGAACAGTGGCAGTGTCAACACCATATCCATGTGCAACCGTTACTACTGAAATTATAGGCTATTTGCTATGGTTATTATCATAGTGCATTATCTGGTCTTTTTCTGCCAGGTATCTAACATCTCTGCATCAATTATGTTTAGATCTTCGCTGTTTATAGGTCTGCAATCCTTGCCTAGACTACCTGACATACACCGTAGATCATTATGAATGCCAGGCTCTGAATCAAGAGCTTGTAGTGTGGTTGCATACACTTGTAACTGCCCTCTTTATATATCTTCCATCAATTATTGTACGCACTGTAAATGAGCCGTGCAATCGTGCCTCAATCCATGACTCATCCATGCTACTACTCTCAATAAAAGATCCAATTGCTCGAATTGTGCAGAAACTGTATACACTTCTCGTATGTGTAGAATATAGTTATCGTGCAAACAAGGCATGAGTTCTGGGAGCCCTAGCGTACGTTCATAATGATCCGTATTTAATGACATCACAGTATTCTTGTCTGCAAGAGCCACATGTGCACGTATCTGCTGTGCCTCTTTAAGCACTGTATCTAATGTTGAAAGTACTCGCGCCATGCTTTGCCCTTTCTGTGCTTGGTACATGATAATATGGTCTATGACACATTGCCCCCATTGTCTTGAAGCTCACGGATAGGCGCATCTATTCCAGCCCTATTGTTAATTGATGGGTAATCTTTATCACCATAGCCTCTACGTTCCCTGACATATTTTAGATATTCTGTAAAGAATATATCTGTGGATTTGACATTAACTGTTCTTTGGTTACTTGCTAGAAGTGTACACACAGATCATAGTTGGTCATAGCACACATGTGTTTTCTTAGTGTTTGGTTGTCATCTAAGTTTGTCATGGCTGTTGTAGCTGGTATCTGTGCATTGGAACTGTTATAATTGGTTTGCCACTACAACAGCGTTAAATATGTATGTAACTATTATGTTTTAAACCCAAATACCGCCAGACAACACATTCAGTGCCTGTTTATATATTTCCCCCATATGTTTCAATTACTATGAAAATCCAATTATGGTCATAATTTCCGTCTTTGAAGGCATGTGATTTTCATATGTATAGCCCTACTAGATATTACTGAAGAGAACACATTTGCCAAATTTGGTTTTAGTCCATCAACAAATGGCAACACGTGCCACAATTGTTGGCAAACAGACAACAGACGGGCGGACGACAGACACACCGCCAGTATATAAACCAACCGATGTGAGTCTGTATCCCTATCTGCAAAAAACAAGATTTGTTATCAAAATACAGATTCTCATGGTTTTGGAACGTTTTTATCACTATATCGACAGTTCATGCCATGACCTTCGCGTGACCTTGAAACTGAAAACTAAAATTGACACCAACACTTTTTGAATACTAGTGGTCCCAAAGAACATGATTTTATATGGTGTGAAGATTTAACATGAGGGTGGTGGAGGGGGGTGGGCATGCTGAATAACATACGCCCTCCCACTATATTGTTTGATTTATCTGAATCATAGTCTAATTTTCTAAATCAAATACGCAATTATCTGGTATTTCCATGATTTTTGCACATGCAGTTGTTTCCGTATGCTGGCTATCTAAATCAGTTTGATATCTCTGATCTGATAATATTTACAGAATGCAAATATATAAAACGGTTTCTGTGTTATTGTATTCTCATCGGAAACCAATTCTCAGATAATAAATGCACAGGGAACTTAATTTCTTATAACTGATGGACCTAAGGGGCGATAGTCTTTGTCTTGATTTATCCAATTTTCCCAATAGTTCTAGCAAATTTCTATTTCTGTCATTTGATAAGTAATGGCACAACGGACCTTTCCTGTTTATCCATCCATCATATGATGTAATAATCAACTGCGTGTCGTGCGCGGTGGCGTCATGACCAATTACAGGATGGATGACTCGATTTAGTCGGCCTTAAATGCGTAATAGTTCGGCACGGTGTAGCCTACGAATTGTATGTCTATGCTATTTTATAACTATGTATATGGCAGCAACAGCGTCTAGTCAAATGGGTTTCCAAATATTCAACATCTTACCTGTATAGTTTTCTGGATATTGATAGTCAGGGAGTTCTGGGATAGATCGATCCCAACACGAGCGAGGTATGGGCAGAGCTTAGCAGCCGCCTAGATATGTGCGCGACATAACTAAAACTGGAAAGGGCAGTTCTGTTCAAATTGGTTTGGTTCATACGATTCAGCACGATATTCAAAATCATGGGCAACACACACATTTCACATATCGCGAACGCTTCACAAAGTCTTCAACTTTTAGTCTAATTCATCCGTGTTAAACGAGTTAGAAATTGCATGCAACTTAAACGAGATATATCTGGTGATCAAAGTGCAACTACTACTCAATTTATTTACCACAATGAGCATATTATTATGTACTTATGGTAGCGTGAAGACGCATATTTAAAATTGCTCTAGAGGTCAAAATAACAAGGCAAAATTGCCACCACTGCGCACATTAATACTTGCTAGAATAGAATCATTGTACCTGTCTATGTAAATTTGTAATCCTTCTATATGTAAATTGAACATCCCATACGTAAAGAACATTGATTAAACATACCTGTTATGCTAAGTGTTAATGCATTTGACTTTCATAATGCGTCTACTCTTGCTCCATGCTCTATGCTGTTAAGCAAAGCATACACTGTGCGCACCATCATCCTGGAAGAAATGCGCGCACCAATAACAGGAACGCCATCTGTTAATGTCAGTACCCGATCCAGATGTGGCATGAGAACTATTCACTAAACAAAGTAGGCTCATTACCAGGAATGCCAGCATGTATGTTTACAATGCATGTTATGCCGCCCAGCCACCAGTAGTGGTGTGTGTTCTAATACACCAGCTGCTAAGAGCACGTGGTTCATATTGAAATTCGATGTGGCCGACACTCTGGGTATGGTATACAGACCCACACACCTCTATGCCCGGTGTGGACTGCGTATGGCCGGGCTGTGTATAGCACGGTGTTCTCAAAGCCTGACACCCGGACGGGCTAGCTGACAAACGAAGCAATGGTGCATACGTTGATTTAGGAAACGTAGCCATATTGGTGTAAAATACATAAATATCATGTACACGGCGATGACATTTCCGACCATCAGCTTGATTTAGCAGCTGTCAGTAAAGTCTGGTACATACGCTGAAGATTTTAGATATTATCAACACGTATGCAACGAATCGATGCCGATCACATTGCATCAGCCAATTGACCTTTCCCGTTTAATTCATCAATCATATGCTCTCATAATCAACTCATAATCAACTTCTCGACGTGTACGATGGCGTCATGATCAATGGCGTCATGAATGGCGTAGCTAAGTTCGTGTCACGAACGCTTAATTGATGATGAACTAAGCGTTGTTGTACCATTTGGATGTATTTACTATTTATTAAATATGCTGTTTAATAGTTTAGACTAATTTGGCTGGACGCTGTAAGTTGCTGCCATATCCCCCCCCCCCCCCACCCCACCCCCACCCCCGGGAAAATTAGTTTCAAAATATTCAACAGGTTACCGCTATAGTTTTCAGCAAATGGATAGTTAGCGAGTTCAGGCATCGATACATTCCAGCACGAACAAAGCGTGGGTGGAGCTTATATAGATATGGGCGGGGCATAGCTAAAACTGGATCTCCATATTCGCATGCGCAGTGACCAACATGGCTATATCTGAGCAAAATATTCATGCGTAATTTGCATCATAACCGAGTCAGTGATTCTAGCGGTACATTTAAAAGAGAATAGTATCCACTTGGTCCTGACATTGGCATTCAATAAGCAAATACTTTGATATCCTTCACCAAAATTAGCCATTAGAGAGTGAATGCAACCAGCTTGTCATAGAAGCTAGCGTGTGCACAGAACTTAATAACATAGCCAATAGAGACAGGGTTTACCTTACTAAATAGTGTCATTCTACACAATAATAATACTATGTATTGGCGACTCTGACTACTTATGGTCACGATGCTATTGACAGATACCGATGACGGCTCGAATTTGTTGAGCATGGTGGTGCACTCCATGTCCAGCCAATGATCACAACCTTTTTCAATTTCGGGAATAACTACAGATATATTAATAATTCAACGTGATCGGAAATAGTAATTATTTACCATCTTCCGTGGAGGAAAACGCAACTATGTCCGAATCGACATTCTGACAGCTTATCTCACGCAAAGCAGATCATATGTTATATCTATGTATACATAAAATATGTTATTTCCGGAAATTTATAAGTATTTGTAATGGTCAATGCAAATAGAAAATTATCTCCAACACAGTAGCTGTAATTGTAGGAGGCCCGTGAGACGTAGTACGCGGCTGGCCCATTCCCCTCGGGCTTAGCGAGGCAGGCACGCGCGGTGCCTATCAATAATTCTGCTCCCAATTCCCTGTTGATAAAAACGATCATCTTCCACCATAAGTATCTCATTTCTGAATATCAGCTTCATTTAGCAATTATCGATAACGACACTTGCGTCGAAAGTTGGTTTGCATCATTCATGTATTTAGTTGATGGGTCGGTGGGTCATTGGGTCAGTGGGTCGGCGATTTGTTGGTGGGTCACTGGGTCAGCTGATTGGTCGTTCAGCCTGTCGGTCATTCGATCGGTTGGTCCATCTGCTGGAAGCTCATTATTTCGGTCGTTCATTTGGTGAGTTTCTCGATCAGTCAGTTGGTCTGTCGGTCGGTCTGTCGGTGGGTCGGTCAGTCGGCTGGTCAGTCAGTCGGTCAGTCGGACGGTCATTGGTCGGTCGGTCGGTCGGATGGCCGCGTGGTCCGTCAGATGCTCGATCCATTGGTTGGTTGGTCTAACACACTACTCAGTTGATCCCGACTTCTAAGGAGACCCTAGACCAAATGAGCATACACATTCACATTGTAGGACCATGACATATGCAGGGTTTAGTGCACCTTGCACAAGTAGTACAGCAATGGCATTGGCTAGTGCATTCATTGGTGCATCTACAGCCCACACACAGTTCACTACGCTTAGGATGACTGGCTTGGCTAGCCATATGGCTGGAGACCATCGGCCCACCCCAGTCTGATAGATTCGGGATAGCAGGGCAGTTGGCACGGATGGAGAAGTGCGCGATACAGGAGGGTATATGGTTGAAATCGGAACCATGAAGAGGGTAGACACATCATGCACAGTATCATCAGTATTTGATCGATACGTTGATCCGAATTTGTAGTTGCATGCGCATAGGAATGCGTGGTGGTAGCAATGGCGGTGGTGATGGTGGTTGCAGTGGTGGTGGTGATGGTGGCAGTTTTGGCGGTGGCGGAGTGGAGGCGGCAGCAGTGGTGGTGGTGATGGCGGCGTCGGTCGCCAGGTCCCTACGACGATACCCTTGCGATAACTCTTATGAATATACTTTTAGTTTAAAGCTTAAGCTAGAGATTATATTCGCCATTTTAGTCATTATTTGATGTACGGTTGCCTCCGATATAATAGTTCTTTGTGCATCGGACTCGATGATGTTTGTGGTATGGTGCTTATAGTGGTGGTAGTGGTGGGGGAGGTGGTGATGGTGGTGTAGGTGTTGTTTGTGGTGGTGGTGGTCGCCATGTGCTTATGACAGCACCCCCACACCTTACCCAGAAAGAATATAATTTTAGTGTACAACTTATGTATGATATGGAGAGATTATATTGGCACTTTTAAACATTAATATCATTGAAAGCTGCGGCCGTCCACGGTAGTAACTGTGTTTAGTCCAAGTAAATTACATTGTATGGTTCAATGGAAAATGAGATAATAATATTTCACGGCTGACATTCTAAATGTGCTTATGGAACACGCATGGCACAATAGATGGACTTCATCCGACAGAGTGTTGGGGAGCAATGGATGGGTGAATACAGACTCCAGGGATCGATAATACTGGTTTACAAGAACTGCATGCAATTGAAGTAAGTTTAATCCGCCTTAGTTACATTGTGAAATATATATATTTCTAGTTATACCAGTGACTTCCTAAAATTCTAGGCATTAAAATATCAACCTTATAGTATAAACCTTCCACTCGAGCAGCAGCCACGTTGCAAGCATTGCGATTTTACGTCTTCACAACACGCACTTGAATGGCAGTATGAACAGTTCAGTTCTGTTGGCATCAACTCGTACCGCCCTGTGAAGTTGTTTGGCACATTGAGGTAGGGGTGGGGCGATAGGGTCGCCTTTCAAAAGTCGTAGCTGTGTCAGAGCAACCAACTAATTTGCATCATTATCACCTTTTTTTCCTTTGATCTCAATGGCTTTAGTAAAGGTGTGAAAAAGACACCGTCATCTCCCCTGTTCTGATTGGATGCTAGATGTAGAGGGTGACCATAAGCCACACCTCTCCACCCCCACCCCCCTCCTCATTGAATCATGAGCATCCTGACATCCAATGTGGTGAGCTTAATGGTAATTAGCGCAATGATTGACAAGTGTTAATGACCAGGTAATTAAGGAGGATTAGCACGTTACATATCCGCACTCGTCTTTTCCTGTGAACTCGTTCCGTCATGAAGTCCCACGCCCTCGTTAAGTCACGTGCTTCCAGGCATCCAGTGCTACGAGCTTAAGGGTAATTAGCGTAATGTTGATTGAAGAGGGTTAATGGGTGCAATTAAGGATGATCTCTTGAAGTCAAGCTAAATGTTCAAGGGTTAATGTATTACGTAATGAGGGATGGCCAGGTTACATGTCTGGACACATCTTTTCTTGGGAACTCGTTTGATGATGAAGCCCCGCCCACTCATTAAATCACAGGTCTTCAGGTATCCAATGAGATGGACTTATCAATATGCATTAGAGTATAAAAGCAACGTTTTAAAAATCTGATCTGTTAAGAATTAACGTTTTTGATTTTTGTTTACACGGTTTGTTCAGCATGTATTATGAGTATGAATACAGGCTATTTTATGGGTTGTGATGTAATGGTGTGAGCACTCGGTAAGAATGTACACGTGCACATCATGAAACATAATGATGGATTTGTAGTAGACATACGCGAGTTGGTGGTGGTGGTGTTTACCCCACCAAGCGAGGCGTGTTTATGTACAGTAATACGGTTCAAAAGTTCGCTGATATGATGCCTGCATTCGAAGAAACTGTGCTTAGAGCTAGATGTTCCGACAGGGTAGAGCAGTTTAATTACATATATGAATTAGAATCTCAATTAAAGGTCACTATCGGCAACACATATCTGTATGTCAGGCTAACTTGGAACTTTACTTCGAACCGTCGAACGAGAGTTTATGGTGCCTCCATTAACCCTCCTGGAGGGTATATTAAACTCTTGCGACATCCATCCTGATGATCTATCAAACCGCGTGCTGCATTCATTAATTCACCTGAGAGAAGCAATCAGACTGGCGATGACTGAAACCGATTTCTCATCGGACAATGATCACATAGAAATGTTCGCGAGTCAAGCTTAATGCAAGTGAGTATAGACTTTACTGTTTTTTGTTGGACCTGGGTCAGGCTGGTTTGGTGGGCGTGGGCTCTGGGGGGCGAGTTGGCTAGGGTGGAACTGGAGTGTTGGGGGTTGGGGTGGTTGTGGTTGTGGTTGTGGTTTGGTGGAGTGGTTGTTGGGGTTGTAGGTGGGGGTTGTTGAGTGGTTGCTGTGTGTGTGAAGGGTCTATGTGGGGGGAGGGGGGAGGGGGGGCGGCGAGGAGTTGGCTAGGGTCGGAGCCGAGGTGTTGGGGGAGTAGTTGTGT
Source organism: Chaetoderma sp. LZ-2023a (assembly GCA_034401795.1). Taxonomy (NCBI): domain Eukaryota; kingdom Metazoa; phylum Mollusca; class Caudofoveata; order Chaetodermatida; family Chaetodermatidae; genus Chaetoderma; species Chaetoderma sp. LZ-2023a. The sequence goes on from CM067360.1 coordinate 118,797,113, forward strand.
CTGAGGGTTGTGGAATGGTTGTGGGGTTTGTGGGTTGCGGGGTGTTGAAGGGCTGCTGGGTGTGCATGTGGTATGTTAGGTTTAGGAATTTGGGGTCGATGGGTTTGATGGTGCTGTGGCATAGGTGAGCCTTATGACAGCGACGCATGACAGCGACTTGTGACAGCGACTTATGACCATTACATATGACCGTGAAAAAAAAGCTTGTCTAGAAATATAAAATTTAATTTGTTTTATCCTTTTTTGTTTTGCGGCATCGTGAACTTACTCTAAATTTACACGGTCAGCAATGGTGAGTGGAGCAACATCGGTTCCGTCATCGCTGATGCCGACGACTCTGACGATGACTACGACATCGATGCGGTCTTCAGGGAGATCGAACCCTGCAGCCACTTTAGCAACCTTGAGGAGTGACGAGCCTGTTAAACTGGGCCATAGTGCAGGATGCGGGTGAGACACTGAGCGAAACATTTTTAAATACTATAACATCTGTGGAAATGTTGGGAGATATTTTTTATTTTCATAGATTTGAAGAGCAAAATATCTCCCAATGTCTTCTCACCTGTTCTAATTCTGAAGCCGATGATGTATTGCAACGTAATATAGACATTTTAGTGCATGGTCTAAGTGATACTGAACTCTTAACCACTGTTCAACATTATCAACCTGTAACGTCCCCCATTACACCCTGTAACCCCAGCAACCCCTAAATTCCAACCCAATCTTTACACCGTCAAATACTGTTGCAAAACTTTGGAGACCATTCGAGTCCCTAATCTCCAACACCACCAATGCAACCCCTAGCAAACTCTACCACACCCCACCCCAATGCTACCAACCAAACTCCTGCAGCCACCCATCCTCTAGCAACTCTGTTAGTGTGCCCTAGAGACTGGTTATGAAGACTAGTCAGAGTAGTTACAAGAATAGCAAAATAAATCGGCAGTAGTCTGCAAAGTTAATTTATTTGAAACTAATGACATGAATATGGAAGATAATATGATCGGTGGAGGGTTTAACAGTGTAGAGGGTGGGAATTATGTGTGTGTGTATGTGTGTGTGTGTGTGTGTGTGTGTGTGTGTGTGTGTGTGTGTGTGTGTGTGTGTGTGTGTGTGTGTGTGTGTGTGTGTGTGTGTGTGTGTGTGTGTGTGTGTGTGTGTGTGTGTCTGTCTGTGTGTGTGTGTGTGTGTGTGTGTGTGTGTGTGTGTGTGTGTGTGTGTATGTGTGTGTGTGTTGGTGTGTGTGTGTGTGTGTGTTGGTGTGTGTATGTCTGTGTGTGTGTGTGTGTGTGTGTGTGTGTGTGTGTGTGTGTGTGTGTGTGTGTGTGTGTGTGTGTGTGTGTGTGTGTGTGTGTGTGTGTGTGTGTGTGTGTGTGTGTCTGTCTGTGTGTGTGTGTGTGTGTGTGTGTGTGTGTGTGTGTGTGTGTGTGTGTGTGTGTGTGTGTGTGTGTGGTGGGGGGGGGGGGCAGACATTATACTCACGTTGTTACCGCTATCAACTTTAATCCAGACACCATTATTACAGAGAATTTGCTTGGAGTTCCAAAGCACGTTCACTTTATATTCGAAATAATATTAGAGAGCTTTTATTCTAGCATGAGTGCATCGTCTCAAGATTACAGCAGGTTCACGATAAACCACCCAGCTTTAAATACCCCGATCCAAGTTGTCTTTGCCCAAGTCCGAGATCAGACGGCTACAGAAATAATGAATGCAATTTCTGAGGCGAGTCAATCTCAAAGAGACGATGTCTCGATGAGGAGTTTTCTATGGGTATTGTTCGTGTCGAAATGCCTAGTGGATCAGGGTGGAATAGTAATCTTGCCAAATTATATCTCGGTGAGGTGGAGTTCGAAGCCATGCTGAACAGAAGCTCTATCACTGTTAGGAATCTAGAGAATATGTGTCCACGATGTATAGCGATTGGGCTATGTTATCTAGATTCGTCAGCATCGAAGGCTGACCATATGTGGATTAGAAGGCAGGTTAAGCACCTAGTTGGATACAGTTTAGGTGAAAAGCATCATCAATGGATGAAAGCTCGAGAACTGCACGCTCAGACAGGCATGCCTACAGATGTGACTTGCGGGCCCGATGGTTGGAATGCATTCCAAGACATGTTGGCCCCATGTGGCATTTCCCTAAGAGTGTATAGTAAAGCTGAGAATAAACACTGTGTATACAGAGGTGCGGATAATTGCGTTCAAATTCTGTCCTTGTATCTGTATAACGATCGTTACAAATATCATATGTAACCAGCGTTAAGGCCTTGAAAGGTTGCAGTTATTACTGCGATGATTGTGATGTAGCTTATGCAACCCACGATCAACACTCTCGCGTAAACACTATCGTTTATGCCAAGCGACTCCACCCTGCAAGCAGATCGGTAATCCCTATTGCGAAGGTTGTAGCAGATGGTTTAAGAGCGAGGGTTGCTGCAACAATCATGTCAACTCTGGAATGTGTGCTATGTGTAAGTCTTGCGGGGACTGTGCCATTTCTCCTGGGCAGGGGAAACGTCCTACTTGCAAGACTGAAGTTGATTTACGTGACCACGTTTGCTATATGCAGAGTTATAACAAAGAACATATGAGCTTAGCAGTGAAGCATATGAAATGCAGCCTTAAAACAGGAATACAGACTTATCGGACATCCCTCTTTTATGATTTTGAAACAAACCAAGTGACAAAGCATCAAAGGTTATTCATGTTGTAGCTCAGACAACTTGCTCCATATGCATTAGTAAACCTCATGCCGAGTATTGCTCAGAATGCAATGAAGGCTGAAGAGAGGTTATCTTCGAAGGTTCTAATGCCTATGAGTGTTTCATGCGATGGTTATTAGCTATGAAATCTGAGTGTAAGGGTAAGCATAAGACTATTCGTCTACGTGTTCATGATTACAGCGCTATACACCATAACAGTCGTGGTTTTGACTTGCATCTAGTGATGGAGTGGCTCTTCAGAAACGCAGAGCTTAAACCATCCAACGTAATAATGAACGGTAATAAATTGGTGTATTTGAATGTTGGTGACATTCATTTTAAGGACAATCTAGCTTTTCATCCGTTTCAACTTCGTCAACTACTAGTGATATTCAATCTACCTTGCGATTTTTTCGATATCTCCTAGACAGTAATGTATTCTTTGGTTACGTAGGAGCGTGGTCATACCAATGCCATACCTTTGCATCACCAGGCCACTGCGGATGACTATATAGCATATGTGAATATCACTTCGCTATATCCTTATGTGTGTAAGACCTGCGAGTACTATCTTGGTGAACCGGAAGTAATCATTTGAGATTTTAAACTGGTAGAGGAGCTAGTATCTTACTTCGGTCTGATAAAGTTCATCTGTTTGCCTCCTAAAGATGTATTCTTTCCAGTTCTCCCGTACAGATGTACCAAATGTTTGTTCTTTCCATTGTGCAGTAAATGCACTCACGATTTGCAGAGTACTGAATGCACTCATAGCGATCGTGAGTGCTCTCTACATGGTGTATGGACGTCTGTAGAGTTGATGGAGGCAGTGCGTAGTGCGTACCATATCTTAGGGATTATCGAAGTATGACACTGCGAAGAATGTACTGATACACTTTTCAAGGGATACATCGATAACGGTTTGAAAATTAAACAAAAAGCATCGGCGTATCCCAAGGATGCGTATAGCGTTATGTTGAAGTTGCTGATGGATAGAACGATGTCTGTCAAAGATAGCAGTGTATGCAACGACAGCACTCTCATAATGCGCTATCGCAAGTTGAACTAATTTGTGCCGGCAGATAATCGCACCAATGTCATGATTGCCGCGTTTGTCATGAGTCATGCCAGGGTTCATTTGCTATAAAGTGTTGTAGTGGTAGGCTCGAGTTGCATTTATCATGATACAGATTCTATCGTGTACGATACAAAACGTGATAAACCTCACCTAATCCCCATTTACCACGACAAACTTGGTTATTTCCCAGACGAAGTTCATTCCTGCAGTGAAATATCAGAGTGTGTCAGCACTGTCTGAAGAGTTATGCATACAGACAGCTAGATGGATAGACTGGGATATCAAGAATGTCTGCAACATTAAGGGCTTAACGTTGAATTGCAGGAATACAGGGTTGTGATTTGACAATCTGTTAGCCATGGCCAATGATCATAATCTCGAAGCATTCACTCAGTATTCTAATACTATCATTAGGAATAGAGATAAAAGACTTTTGAATAAGGATACTGAGAATCATTTCGGATTTACTTACAAAAGAATGTATAATTTTTTAGCGACTATCATACTAAACTGCATGCCTTTCAGGGTATCCTTAGGATCTAATTTTATGATATCATGGTGTGGGGGTGAGAAAGTTGAGGGGTGCTTTCGTATCAAGGTAGGTCAGGGGTGTCGAGCATAATCTGGGGTGTATGTGGGTTTGAAAGTGAGCGAATTGAAAAAAACGTGTAGGATGGGGTGGGTGAAACGGTTGAGGGCAGTTAAACTGTTGTTTTGTACGCTGTATAATACGCTAACCCATAACGTAGAAGATTACTAAAAACCCTTCATCAAGGGAGAGTTAGTAATTTTCTACTTTATTATTATTGGTTAAATATGTGTAGAGGGTGATACATAGTTATAGGATGGTTGTGGAGTGGTGGTTGAGCTGTCATATTTGTATGGCATATGATGTTCTAACACGTAATGTGGAAGATTACTAACATACCCTTCATCGACGGGGAGTAAGTAATCTTCTGCTTTATCATTATCGGATAGAAATGTGCACATGTGTGGAGGGCGATGCATAGTTATATGGTGCGAGGATGGGTTGGGAGGAGGATGTGCTTCGAGTAAATTATGTTATATATTCATACACTGAGCCGGTTTTTAAAACCATTATTTAACCTATTTAAACTATGCCCTACACGCACCCCCACACTTTGAAAGTCAATATCTCCAAACCCTCCCTCTGTACAAATCACTGCCCTATCTTCACACCCAACCTGTTAGGGATTCAGTATCACTTAGATCGGTTTCACATGTATTTAAATACTAGCTCTAAAATCAGTTTCACGTAATACCTCAGCCGCATCATTCTCTATGTCTAGTGATTAACCTTACAGGTCACTGGATCCCACTCGAAACATTTGTAAATGTTATATTTTAATTACATATATTTACTTTTTATATTTTTTCATTTATTCGAAGGAATATTTTTATCATCTCTATATTTATCGTCTGTATATTTTATCAGTTGTTACTGAAACTTAATTTTATTTTTAAATTGTGAAATGTGACATGACACATATTGTTTTAATTTTAAAAAAGAACCTGAAAGAAACCTCGCCTATAACACCCCTATAACCCGTCCAAACCCTGAGTCAACTTAGACTGGAATCTTTTCCAAAATATTGCCTGGCCATTCGGTAATCAGTAGTTATTTCCCTAACACGATAGCAAATTCATTCGCTGAACTTTGTACGGTTCTGACGATCGCTACATGCGGCCAGAGTTGATTTACAGCTTGCCTGGTTGATTTTAATGTGTCAGTGTAATAACTACCCGATTGTCCTTACGCTATACATTGAACCTGTACATTGTCACGGCTAAAATAATAATCAACACGTTAGACTAATGGAGACGTCTTCCACAATTGACCCTACTCTATATTTTGACAATTTATAATCTACAATGATTGCATGAGTTCTCAGAGTCAGAAAAAAACGTGTCCAGACATGTAGCCTGCTAATCATCCTTACGCTATCGATTAATGCGCATCATGTGTCATTATGCTAATTACCCTTAAGCATGCCTCTTTAGATACATGGAGATCCGTGATTAAACGAGGGGGCAGGCCTTTGTTATCGAACCGGTTCCCAGGAAAAGACGTGTCCAGACATGTAAACTGATCATCCCTCACTACGTAATCTATTAACCCTTGAGCATCATTAATTACACCCATTAACCCTCGTAAATGAGCATTATGCTAATTACCCTTAATATGTCAGCGCTGGATGCCTGGAGGCATGTGACATAAGGGGCTGGACTTCACGATCGAACGAGTTCACAGGAAAAGACGAGTCCAGACATGTAACCTGTCAATCATCCTTAATTACCTGGTCATGAACCCTTGTCAATCACTGAATGACATGAGGCACATGATTTCATGAGAGAGAGGGGCTTATGGTCACCCTCTACATCTAACATCCAATCAGAACAGGGTAGATAGGGGCGCCTTTATCACACCTTTACAAAAGGCAGTGAGATCAAAGGAAAAAAGGTGATAATGATGCAAATTATTTGGTTCCTCTGAAACAGCAACGACATTTGAAAGGCGCCCCTATCGCCCCACATCTACTGATCTTGATGGTGACACAACTGCGTGTGCCTACAACTCGACTCTGAGTCATGGCAAGTACACTGTTCTCTGTTCCTATTTGTAGATGCCCCATATGAATTTCCAATCATACTAGATTTTCCAGCTAAATCCAGAGATAACGGAATATCAGTATGCATGTGATTATAACTCCCCACACGTTTTGGGGGAAAAACGCAAGAGCTAGTGCAATCACCTTTGACCGTCCGTCAGTTCGTTGTTCCGTCCATCCAGTTATCTCTACTGAAACCGTTGTGTGGGATTCAATCTGCTAGGCAAGGAGTCAAACATATGCTTGGTGACTTCAAAACCACAGCTAGGGTGGTGTGGGGGTGATGGGTGAGGGGACTGGGACAACTGTGGCGGACTCTAATCAAATTTGGTATGATAAGCACCCATATGACGGGTGGGGTATGACGGCGGGTGTGGGGTAGGCGGTGGCGGTGATGGTGATGGGAGGGTGGGGCTGGCAAAGTTGTTGAAAGCATGGTGATGTGCGATTGCGTGCCATCGACAGCGCAATTCTAGTTATGTGTTTATATTGCCTTAAAATGTGTGTCCATTAACAGATGGGATTACATATCCATCATGAGTTTCCAATTCCATTACAATGTACAAGTATGCATTGACTACAGCGCCAGATTGTGTGCTAAGTAACATCATATCGAGTTCACTAAATCGAATTCATAATGCATTGGGAGCTGGTTGATTGTGTTTTGATACTCCAGATGTGGCATCATATAAGCGGCACGTTATCTGTGTTCACTTTCCAATCAGCAGACAGGGGAGTACAATTTTAATGTACTAATTTTGACAATACGAAATGGGAAACCAATGGACCTTTCCGGTTTTAGCTATGCCCCGTCCATCTATAGGTAAGCGCCACCCACACCTCGCCCGTGTTGGGATCGATCGATATCTGAACACCCGGCCTAGCAATTTCCAAAAGACTACGCAGGTAAGCTGTTGAAAATTTTGAAACTAATTTGACCGGGTGCTGTTGCTGCCTTAGGCAGCAACAGCACCTAGTCAAATTATTGTCAACATATTCAACAGCATGTTCATTAAATAGTAAAGAATTACGAAGACATACAATTCATACATTTATACCGTGCGAAACTCCATGCGGTAGCATGCTCTAGGCGCATGCAATATGAGAAAACATTAAATTTAATTTAGTGAATAAGATTGAGTGAATAGGAATGTTTTTAGACTAGATTTGAAAGTGGTCAAG